>VXBA01002083.1:1759100-1801553 GCA_013399895.1 Serilophus lunatus
CGCGCTCGCCCGGCCCCGCCCCGCCCCGCCCCGCACACGCCGAGCCCCGGGTCAGGCACGGGCCGGCGGGGCGGTCTGGGGTGAGGGAACGCCGAAGATCATCCTGTTCCACCCCGCCCTTGCCATGGGCAGGGACACCTTCCACTAGAGCAGGGTGCTCCAAGCCCAGCCTTTGGACACTTCCAGAGGCGGAGCAGTCACGTCTTTGGGCAGCCTGAGCCTCCCCACCCTCGTAGGGAAGAATTTCTTACTAATATTTGATCTAATCCCACCCTTCCTGAAATCCCACTCGTGCCTCCTTCAGGAGCTGAGAGACCAGGTGGAGCTGCTCCTCCACCCACAACACTGACAGAAAATAGGACAGGATGAACCAACAGCTCAGCGTGTAGAACCAGAATGCAATCTCTAGCTTTGTTTGCAGTCTTAAGATAATTCAACAATATTTGCTTTAACCTTTCCTGCTCTCAAACCTGCTGCTCGGTGACTCACTTGTTTTGTCCAATGGCTCTCGGTCTGCCTTACACCTGCTTTCAGTTCCTGTAAACTCACGCTCAGCTTTTCATTTCTCATTTTCAGTGATCTGGACATGTTTTTACACTGCTCTTCTGCCTCCTGCCTTCTTCTTCCATAGGTGATCCACAAGGCAGCCCAATCAATCAGTGAGGACAGTCAGGCAGAAAGGCATCGACACACGGAATGATTGGGAAGGAACCTCTGGAGATCATTTAGTCCAGCTCCCCTGCTAAAGCAGGTTCACCTAGGTTGTGTATGGGGTCGTGTCCAGGTTGGTTTTGAATATCTGCAGAGAAGGGCACTTCCAGGGGAATCCCACCTGCTCCTCCCTGTTGAGCATGGCTTCTCTGATACTGGAGAGAGCAGAGCTTTCAGCCACTTCAGTCCTGGAGTCCCCATCTAGCTAAAGGCAAATCTGCCGTGTGGAACCACTCCCTAGAGTGAGCCTCGAGGAACATCTCTTGGGCCCTTGTGAAGCCCTGGGTGAGACGAGACCCAAGCTGCCTGTGAGGTGCTGAGCAGGCAGGTGATATCTGTAAAATCGCTGCAGAAACAAGGACCACAGTTTTGTTCTGCATGACTGGAGTTCACCTACCCTGGTGAAGGCCATCCCCAGACCACAGGCCAGGTCTGCAGAGAGCTCTGGAGACAAAAATCACTATATCAATGAAAAATACTATTATTACTTGTTCTGTGCTTAAGCAGAGAAAGCATTTAGGGCCGTGGGCATGAATGCTACCACAAATGGTTGCAAAATAAAGTTTCCTCTATTCCTTTCCCAGCTGTGTTTACTCCAGAGTGACATTGTTTGTGGAAGCTGGCAGCAGGGGATTTGCTGCACCAGAGGGGGGGGATCGTGGGGATGGGGAAGGCTGGGGGCTCCTCCAGCCCTGTGCTGTCACAGCCACGCTGCCACCCCAAACAGGTGACACCAAACAGCCCATGGGAGCACTGAAAGCCGGGGCTGCAAGCCTGTGTTGGCGCTGTTTAGTGCTACAGGCTCACTCCTCCATAAAGAAATGTCACCAGCCTCCCTTGTCACTCCTCTCTCCAGCTTTGCCATGAGAGCAGTGATGGAATTTCTACCCCAAAGCCAAGAAGGCATTGAGAAAACAGTAGTTTTTCAGCTCAAATCCCAAGGTCATTTGGGTATGTGCACTGTGGCAGAGCCCGTGGGAAAAACCCAGGACTTGGCTGGGGAGGAAGGTCCATCAACATGTTCTCTTTTATTAAGTACCACCTTTCAGAGATGCCCTTACTGCATCCATACCGTAAAGACACAGCACACTAGACACAGCTATGTGGCAAAAATATTCTCTACAAAATAATGTCTGACAGGGGAAACTAAGTGTTAGCTGCCAAGGCTTCCAGGAGCCTGTGGGATGGAGCAGCAGGAATAAACAGCAGGTGTTTTCTGTACTAAAATTTGTGATTTCTGAGGCCTGACTTCTGGTTCAAAGTATCCACAACATGAATGGCCCCAATGTGAATAGAAAGTCCTTTCTAATAGTCTTTTGTGGGCACAGCCCTGTTCAATGGGTCATGTACACTGGGAGGACAGAGGTCAATTAGGGCATTTATTTGAGATTAGAGAAAATTACAAGGTAAAAAAATAGTGTGTAGGTAATTTTCTGCTAGGAGGAGCGCTGATAGCAAAGGTCAGAAAGAGGTAAATGGGGCTGAATTGGCCCCATTTGCTGGGAATGGTGCAGTAAGGGGTTTTTGATGGTTTGGTGGTTTGTTTTTTTCTGCTTAGCAAATACATGTGTGTTGCAGACTCAGCTCTTTCCAGGAGTGTCAGCACAGTACATTCATTGCACACAAGTGTGTTGCAGAGCCTTAGAAATAAGGCTCGGGCTGATTTTAATTGACCTGACCCTGATCCACTTTATCCATCTTTACCACTGGCTTAACCGGGTGGTTGCAATAGCTGCTGTTCTGTTGGTATTAAATCAGAGTTTCCCTATGAGAACACCACATCTTCTTGCAGCCAGAAGGCTCAAGAAGAACAAGTCTGTTATTTAATGCTGACTTCCCACTTGGAAAACCAGAGGGGCACAAAGAGGGGCCTGTCTGGCCAAAGGTCAAGGCAGCACATGAGGATGCTCTGGGACCATCCCAGGGGAAAGCAACTGCTCATTGCACAGCCTGCCATGCCTCTGCCTCTGAGATTGACTGTTTATCTTTTGTATTTTTAGGAAAATTCCAGGCAGCAAAGTAGGGGTAAAACTGATCTTGGAAGCTACTCCAATGCTTATTTCCCAAGAGTTATATTTAAACCTGTTCCCTTTCTCTTGCCCCTACATGTTAATAGCAGCTGTGTGTCAGAGCTGCTGACACCTGCAAACAGCTTTCCAAAAATGCTAAGAAGTGTGCCTATGCTGGGCTCAGATCTTAAAAAAGGCACTTTTATATTTTGGTGCTTTTGGTGGTTTGGTTTGGGGGGGGGATGTTTGGTTTTTTTGGTGGTCTTTTTTTTTTTCTCTTGGTTTTTTGTTTTGTTTTGGGTTTTTGTCTGTTTTGGGGGTTTTTTTTACCAGATACCAAAAAGTGTCACATGACAGCTCATTCTAAGTGGCTGAGGAAAAAGTGTTTAGATTAATTAATTCTACCAGTAAGATAGTATAAATGCTGCTGACATGAATAGACATGACATACTGCTATACTGGTTGATTTTGCAAGAGGAGACATTCTCAGCCCAAACATCCATTGCTTCTGCAAAATTTTTGTGTTTGAGACAAAGCCCTAACTTATCTCAGCAATTCCCATTTAACTTCTGCAGCTTCTCTGCAGGGCAGGGAAAACCTCTGCCCCGGGGCAAGCCATCGCTGGAATCACTGGTGGGAACTCAGCTGTGACCCATTTGGTTCCTGCTGGGGATCACGGGACCCTGCGGTCAATGGGAAGGGCAAAAGCCCCGCCGAGGGTCCACCCTGCTCCCCAAAGGGACTTCATTTTTCCTCTGCTCTCACAGGAGCTGGAAACAGGCCAAACACTGGCCTCCAAAAGCAGAAGGAAGTCCTACATCATCCCCCATCCCAGGCAGACTTTCTCTCAGCTCTCCATCAGCAGGGAGCAGGTGACAGGCTTTTTTTCTCAGGGATATTTGTGCAACTGCAGGCCCAAGAGCATTAGGACAAACACAGAGGGCCACTGAGCATCTCCTTGGAGGGCTGATGATTACCTGGGTACACCCAAGAGATGCCACTGAGCAAACTCCTCTGGGGGGCCTCTGCCTGGCACTACTGAGTAAACCACAACCCTCACACCACTAAAACAACACCAGCCTGAAAAAAGAAAGAACCTCCACAACAGAAACCCCAGGGCACAGATGAGGCACACCTGTAAGCAGGTTGTATTTTCCCATCTGGGGGCATTTTTGAGCAGCACAGAAATGCACTCCCAGCTGAAGACATGCCCAGCATGGGCACATCCTGAGAAGCAGCCACTGGCAGAGCCACGTGGGCTGCTGCACGCCTGCCGTGCTGATCCCCTAACCGGATTAGGGCTGTAACACAGAGGGCCAATTCTCACCCAGCATCAGGCTACACTCACGTATTTCAACCTATTCTGAACATTTCCTGGCTCAGGAAGGCTGTCTGATATGAGCTATAGGGAAACTGGGCTGCTCCAGAGCCCGCAGGACAATGGTATAGCTCAGCTTTGAAAGTGATAAAGCAGAGAGAAGTTAGAGAAACACAGTGTTGGTGCTTTAGGCTGTGGGAAAGAGCAGTGGTCAGGGTGTGGCAGCGTTTCAGGCTTGGAAATGCTTCCAAGGCCCACCCTGAAAGCTGTGGGATATCTAAAGATGAGGGCAGCTCCTCTGTTACTCAGATCTCTGAGTCACAGGTTGCAGATAGACCCAGTGTCCACAGGTGACAGTAGCACACAGTCCTGCAGCACAGAACAGCTTCCCTTCAGCAGGAGTACCACACTGCCGTCTATCCTACCTGCTTTGTCAGCTTGTTTCACTGTTAAAATGCAATGTTGAAGTTCAAGACCAAGGGTATTATCACCACAAATAGGAGCAGGGTTCACCTTGCCTGATAGCTCAGCTTATCCAGGGCCCTTAGGCTCTGGCTGCCCTTTGATTTCTCTTGTGGGTAAAAAGGAGTCAACTTCATCCCATGGAGATGTCCCTTTTGTGCCAGCACTGTCAAGAGGAGCTGAGAGAAATCTGAACCAAACACAGCAGCTAAGACAGAAACCTCACAAGGATGTGACTTCTGCCAAGGACAGGCCAACATCTTTATATGCCAAGATCATCCTGAGGAGACCAGGATATAAGGTGGGTGGGTTCAAGGCTTCCCTGGTCAAGTGCACCTAGCACCTTTCCTACAATGGATGATGCCTCAGACACTGGGGGAAGGTTTTGTTCCTGGGGAGTTACTGAACCTGCTGCTACTTATGAGATTGGAGCCGCCTTCTCACCAGTAGTAAATGGGGATGATGAGAGGTCCCCTCTCCTGCCTGGGTCAGGGCCCAGACCTCCACCATACAGGACAGGGGACCTCCTGGTCTTGCACACCAGGGGACTCCTGACTCTGATTTTCAAGACGGGAAACCTGGAGACGAGAGCAACATGTGAGCCAGGCATGCTCCAGCGTGTCCCAGTGGGTCCCCACACCGTGCTGGGCAGGAGCCAGTGCAGCACATTCTGATTTCCAGCAATAAGGAGGGAGGAACACAATCCTGTCATGTCATTCCTTGAAGAAATACATCCCTGTTCATGGCTGGGGGTAACAGAGCTGTTGAATCAGCAATGCAGCTCTGCCACCTCTTGCTGAGGTCGCTGCCCTCTTTGTAAACACCTCACACCAACAGAGACAAGATTTGCATCCAGATTCATCCCAGCCTGGCACAACATGGTCCTCCTGAGGGTTTCTAGCACCATCTCCAAAGGCACAGCTCACCTGCAGGAACAGCACTGCTGTGTCCAGGTGGTGGCTGGTGCATGAGCCCAGTGCCTCACTCTGACCTTCCTGCCCTCTTCCACAGAGCTGGAATAGTCCTTATGGGCTTGGCCCTGAGCACTGAGCCCACAGCACAGCCCATTGCACTGGACCTTCTGGGGAGGAGTGGAGGGAAGCGTGCCAGGCCCCATCCAGAACATATTCCCTCCCCATCCCTTCCTGCAGCACTTCTCTTGAGGGAATTCCACACAGAGCAGGATGCCCTGCTCCAGGGAAGGGTCATTGAGCAGGGCAATAAAGATGCAGCTCCCAGGCTGAGCACAAGCCCAGCTGTGGCCGGTCTCTATTCAAGTCCACTTTTTGAACGAGGACCAAGAGACACAGGCGCTGACACCTCTGATTTTATCTCCACAAGGCAGAGCCAGGGAGCCAAGGCTTGTGCAGTTTTACACGTATGCAAATCTTCTCAGCCCCAAACCCACAGTGCCTCCCCACTTCCCCTCATTATCCAAAGCTGTGTTGGGAGCAGGTCTCCATCCTCACAGGCAACTCACAGTCACATCCAGCGAAGGAGCTGGATCAGGTGTCATGTCACATCATGTTCCAAGGCCAAATACTGCCTAGAAGTTGCAGAGTCCCTGGGCAGAGTAACAAGGATCTCAAATGAAACCTCTGACCAGGCTGCTGTCTGCATGCCCAGCAGCTGTGATCAGCAGGAACAAGCTTTTCCAACCCAAAGAGACTCTGCATGCCCAGGCTTCAGCACGTGTTGCACTGTGGGGAGCTGAGCTGTTCTCCAGCCCCCAGTGTAAGCAGGTAATTAGATTATCAGCACACGGCTAGACATTGCCACCCAGGCCACTAAAGGACAGAGAGGAGCTGAGGACAGCCTTTCTCAGAAGGGTTGTGCTGCCACAGGTCAGCACTATGCATCCCATCCTCACTGCAATGGCAAAAAGTAAAAAAGGGGAAAATGCATTTGCCAAACCTGACCTTGGAGATACTTCGCATGAGGCTGAGCAGCGGGAAACAGAAATAATCAGCATAATATCGCCCCCCTCAGACTCTTTCTAATATCACAGTCTCAGACCATGCTGCTGTTTCTGCAGGAAACACCAGCCCACAGCACAGCTCCCCTGCCCAGGGACCAGGTCTTTTGGGAGCTTCCAGCTCCAGCTGAACCTAATGTCACTTCTCACCTCCCCACAGGGTGCCAAGGCAACACCTTCTGGAGCCTGGTTTGTTGGGTTGAGGGTTTTCCCCTACCTCAGGGATCAGTTTTCTGCTTCTTTGGGGGTTTTAGCTGAGCTCTCAGCCCTTCATCACACAGTCATTTTGGGTAGGACCGGGGGAAGAGGAGCGGGAGCGGGGCTGTTTTGCTTCTGCAGAGATGAAGGAGACACAGGTCACACGTGGGAAGGAGGGCATTCCATCCAAACAAAACCCCACCACACCAGGGATTTAACACTGGCTTGTTCCACAGATATGGGCTCTGATCAAGCCGTCCTGCTCACGTTGAAGCACAACGGTGCCAGAGCTGAAGGGCATCCCTGGTTTTCTCAGCAGGAGTAGTAGACCCCAGTCCAGACCAGACCTTTGTATCTGTGCCCATACCCATCTGTTGGGCCAGAAGAGGGAGCAGCATACACGCAGAGGCAGCAGCCAGGTCCAACCATGGCTGCAGATCACAAGGCAACATCACAGTGATGAGGCAGGTCCCAGGTCAAGTCTGAAAGTCAATCTGACCATCGGGGCTAGGATCAGGTCCAGGAACACCAGCAGGTCCATAGCCATGGGGCAGGGCTGACACCAAGCCAGGAAGACAGTCAGCATGTGAAGGTCAGGGCCAAAGGACCCACAGCCAGGCACCACTGTGGCTGCACTGGAGCCAGCACTCCCCCAGCACAGCCAGGAAGAGCCTGTGGCCCTGGGCTGAGCTTAAATAGGGATTTTGGGCCCATGGGTGCGGAGTAGGTGAGGCTGCTCAGGGCCATTAAGGCTTATTAGTGTTCTCAGGGCTCTGACACTTGTAGTGTCACATACTGCAAAGCAAAGCTGGGAGATTGTCCCCATTCTTCTCCCACCCTGATCCTGTGGACCCCTTAAATCCGACGGACAGCAGGGCTTGGTCCTGGCATCGGTCCATCTTTGCTACTGCTCCACCCTGCCCGAAGGTGGTTTTGGTAGAGGAACTGTTTTCATGCCCAGATTTAGGACCGGGACAGCAGAGCAGTAAATGGTCTCAGCTCAAGGTTGCCATCTCAGGATGTCCAGATCACCCACCTTGAAATGCCAATGAGGGTGTGGCTGATCTCAGACTGAGGGTCACAGTACTTACACATGTGGTTCTAGTCCCAGGACATGTTCACTCCTCAAACAGGGCTCATAGACCAACAGCAGAAATGTCAACTCCTGGGGATATTGCAGGTAGATAGAGAAAGGCAGGTGAAAGGGTGAAGAAGAGGGAGGAGAGAAATAGCCAAGTGCTCCCATCCACCTCTCCAGCTTATTCCTGGCAGGGCTGGTATTACTGGGGCATTCCCAGGGGGGCTGCCTGGCTGCTGTCCCAGCAAAGGTGGCTGTAAGACTGAGAGCAGACTGGTCACTGTCCCAGCTCTGGCAAAAATTATCTATCGAGCTGGAAATTTCTGGAGCATCTGGAGATGCTTTAATTTATCTAATCCAGGGCCCTGACCCAATTAATATTCTATAGAATCTCCTGGAGCTCTTGTTTTGTTCAGTTCTTGGCTTCAAAGGCTTCACACAAAATTGAAAACAGATTATGGGGAATAAAACAGCTTCAGTTTTCAGGCAACTGTCTCCAGTGAGGTCGGCTTCATTTCCAGCCATTCCCCAGGTGTAATGCAAGGCTGGCTATGAAGACTTTTACCTCAGTGGCTGCAGAAAGGCTTTGCTGAAAAGCAAAATGTGAGTATCCAGGAGTGATGTGGAGCAGGGGAAGAACCGGCTCTACCTGCGGACTCCGCTCACACCTCCCACACCGGCCGGCTCCGTGTCGGGATAAACCCGCGTGTGAGCACAGCGAAGGGACACGAGGAGGCACGATGGGGCAGGGCAGGGGATGCGGGGGGTAGTCGGGGAGCCGGGGGCAAGGCGTGAAGACCCGCAAGTCCCGGCGAGCCCGAGCACAGCGGCCACGAGAGGGAGGCAGAGCCCGGGCGCTGCGGGCTCGGAGCTGCAGCACCGGGCAGACCGCGGCTGCAGCCCCCGGGCCCCCGGTGGTGCGAGGCGATGGGTCCCGGTTCAGCAGGGGAGCACAAGCGCCCCGGGAACATCAGCCCCTGTCAGTGGTCCCCTGCTTTCCATCCCGGGAACCTTCGGTTCATCTGCTCGGCACGGCCAGGTGAAGGGGCTGAGCACCTGAACACACGGGTTGTGGCTAAAATCCTTTCTGATGCCGTTTTCTGCTTCTCCAATACCGATGGTTTGTCCCATTCCCTGTTCACACCATAGACATGGGTTGTGGATGGGGCATCTTGCAGGCCAGGAGCAGGACTGGGCAGTGAGGAACATCTGGGAGGTCCCTGCGGCTCAGCTCAAATCTGTAAATCCCGGGCAATTACCCCACTGTACATTACAGAGGGATTGTCAGACACGATGCGTTAATCAGGGCAGGAGCTCATGGGAATGGGCTGTCAGACCCCATGGCTGTGTGCCCACCTTCTGTCAATGGTTCTGGCTCAGCCCCAGTTAACACCATGACAGATTGCACCAGGTGGGGTCAGGATCTTATTCCACCACAGGTCTGGTGTCCAAATGGTCCCCAAAAGCACAGTCAGGAAGCCCCCAGTGAAGCCCATCATTGTCACACTCTGTGAATCTATGGTCCCTTCGGATACTGCTGACACACCACTGCTGAAAGACCTGAACATTCTCTGACATTAAAGAGACTGGGCACTGGCAGGACCAGACACGCCTGTCTGGGAAGAGGCAGCTGAAAAGCTGAAGTATGTGAGCTACCTGGGGCCAGGGCTATGCCAGGGCCAGAAAATTAGCTAGAGGGGAAGAAAGAAACGTCTTGTGAAGACGTTTTTAAAATCACATTGTGCCAGGTTCAGGTGTGGACTTTTCAGTGATGCACAAGGGAATTGGCTCTGTGTTACAAAAGTGGCCTAGACGGTGACTCATGATAGTCCTATGACAGCTAAACACCTAATTTCCAGCTAACTAAGAAAAATCTGAGCTCCACTCGGTAAGTTGTCCTCCTCTGAAAAAACATTCCATGCATGTCTTTTGAGGGATGCAGCACAAAATGTGGCACCTGGGACATAGTGGAGCCAGTCCTCTGGCACTGCCAGCATGCTCCATGTAGCCAGAATAGTGCCAGGAAAACTCCCAGCCAGCACTTGGCTGCCTTGTGGCTTTCCAAGACAGACCAAGATCCCAGGGCTGTCCGCCCACCCCATTCACCAGCTCAAGAAAGGAACTGGGGAGGGCAGAGGAATGCAAACCAGGCCAGAGAACTCATTCATCCTCCCATTCCCAGCTTCAGTGCATTCCAGGCAGTCTTACTACAACGCAGCATTTTGTGTGCTGCAATCCATCCATACACATACACATGCCTGCCTCTCATCCTCTGCCAGGGCTTACTCTCCCAAGGCACCTCGAGTTGAGTCTGTAATAAATCAGGCAGCAGCCTCCATCCAAGACATGCACACCCTGGGTTGCTCTGCTGAAAAATGAGCACCAAGCTTTTCATCTGAACACCTGCAGCAGGCAGGCAGCTGTGCTGACCCAGGGTGTGCCCAAATTGAAGGCGTGTTGCTGTTCAGACACTGTCTCCCTGGCCAATTTGCTGTGCTCCAGCATTTTTCTTTTCCCCATACAGGGCTGGGATCTGGCTCCCACACCTGATCCCTCAGGCTCTGGGAGCTCTGGTTTGGCTCAGTGAGTTTGAATCCATCAGCTGCTGAATTCAGTGATGGCCATTGCTCTGTGATGAGCTGGTGAGAGATTGGCAGCAAAATCCTCCCAGTGTATTGAAAGAGGCTGGGAATGAGACCTGGGAATGGGTATATGCAGTGTGAACTGGAGGGATGTGCCACAGGCACTGGGAGAAGCATCTCCAGTAAGATAGGTGAGAACAGGGGGATTTTGCCCAGGACTTCTGCAGCAGCTCTGTCAGCCACAGAAGGAAGAGCAGCAGCACTGCTTGGAGCCCACTCACTTCATGGGTCCACTTGGGAAAGTCAGGAGAGTGACCAGAGCCAGGATATGGGGTGCAGAAGGGTGGCCACACTCCCAGAGAAAGTGGCCAGTTCCTCAGCAGTGGGGTCAGCACATGGTCCCACTGCAGCCAGATGCAATCTGCAGGGACAGTGACAGGAGTTGAGGACTGCACATTCTCAAGCTCCTCACACTACACAGGGGAGCATGGCCCCACTTGGGGAAAATAGAGACGAGGCCAAACCCATCTGGCTCTGCTTTGCACACTGCTGAGATCTTTCTTGGGTTTATTTTCATGCAGATCCCCAGAATGCAGAGACAGGCAGGAAAGTGAGAGCTGAAAGCAAACAGGAAAAAGGCAGGTTCTCTTGATTTCTATTTTTAATACTGCAAGCAACATTAGTATCATTATATTTAGCAAAAAAAAAAAATATTCAGAGTGTTTCCTGCCTCCCCTTTCAATACCTTCAGCTATTTCCTTTCAGATGTTTCCAAGGGCAGGGCTCAGAGGCAGGAGGAGCAAGGCTGGGCTCTCACCCTGCAGACAATTCCTGAGAGAGGAAAGTCAGCTTGAAGCAGGTGCCCGTGGTCCTACATGGGGACAGGGAGGACAACCAGGCTGTGAGGGATGTGGCCTGATCTAAGCAGAAGCTGTGTGACACCACAGGACCTTCAAGCTGCCTCTCCATCTTTGATGCCATCAAAGGAGGCACAAGGTGAGTATAATGTAGGGGAAGACACAGTGGCACCGTCAGACCAGGTTCAGGGAGAGAGGCTGCAGCAGCCAAGGCTGGAAGCACAGCTCTGCCCTGCTGCAGGGACCCTGGGCTGAGCAGAGCATCCCTGGGCCAATCTGCTGGACTGGAGACTGGTCTGCAGCAGAAGTTGCACCCTGCTTCTCTTTCATGCCCAGCACCACCTGTGATGGGGATCACAGGGGTCTGTTGAACTGGGTCTGTTGAACTCAAAGCCAGGGTTGCATGCAGAGAGTGGCTGGGGTGCCCTGGAGTTAGACCCTCTGCATTTGTTCCTTCTCCACTTACACGTGCCAGGCTGGCTTGGCATTGCCTGCACAGCTCAGTGGACCTTCCCTTTGCTTTGACAGCCCTCGGTTGCCTCGTGCTCAAGGACTGCAATTTACAAAGTGTTTGTTTAATTCTCATGCATATGACCCAGAGCATGATTTCTAGGTGGCAGGGCAGCTGAGAGGCTTATCCTGTGCAGACCACAGCTCAGCAGGACCATGGGATGCAAGGAAAACCAGGGTTTGAATGCAGTCAGCTTCTGGCAGTGGAGAGTGTGGCCAAATTCTGGGGAAATGGCTCTCCTCACCCCAACCACGCTGTGCTACATGTGGTTTCCAGCAAAATCATAGCCCAGGATTTCTCCATGTGGCCTGGGGAACTCCCTGCTGCAGGAAGAAGGTAGAGATAATGTTTGAAAAGCAGCATGAACAGCATGCACAGCAGCCAAATCACCTCAAAACATCCCCTGCAGCTTGGGCAGTACCTGTAAGAGATGTTGTCCTCGACTGGGCTCAGCCAGAGCTGGGAGAGCAGATGACTATCCTGGCCCACAGTGACAGTGATTCCAGGCTGCATTTCACTTCCTGAGGTTTGGTCCATGAGAGGAGCTGCCTTGTAAGATGCTTCTCTGGGGCTCTGGCTCACTCCAAACCAGAGAGAGAAGACTGGCCAGGAGCAGCTCCTAAGCCAAGCCAAGCCACAGCCACACTGCAATTCACCAGCCCTGGGAGACCAGGTGCAGACAGTTTCATTGGTCAAACTCTCTCTTCCTCTATTTCCCTCCCAAAGCTTTACAGCAGGCAGAAACACACTCACAAAAGTCTTGATTTAAAAGAACCCCAGGGATGCTCCGCAATTCCCAGTACAGCCCAGCCTATACCAGTTCTCAGCTGAAGCACTGCCGCTGCAGCTCCACCACAAGCCAGCAGGATTTCGCAGCTTGGAGGCAATGGCTGCAGATGTCTGGGAACACAGGGATCTGGGCTGTTCTCACACCATTGCCCTACTCATCTCCATGATGTCCCTACAGATGGCCTCAGAGATCTGCGGCCACCTCAGAGGGACAGTGATTCTCTGTGAGGCTCAGAGGGCTCCTCTCACCCCACATTGTCAGAACTCTGAAAAGGAGATCACCAGTGGGCTCATTGAAGGAGCCTTTCCTGCTGGTGTGGTCAGAGCCAGGGGACCGGAGAGAGGCTGATCTCTATGCCAGAAACACAACTGGATTTGTTACGCAAGTTGAAAAGACAATCCACAGTGACAGGGACGAGCAAATGCTCATCCAGAGCCTGACACATCCCAGTGGGTCACGAGTCACAGACAGGCTTTCCTTGCTTTTTTTTTTTTCTTCTTACCTTTTTTAAGAAAATCATAAAAGAATGTAGTCAGAAAAGGAAAAAACCTCCAGAACAGTTTCCCTTCCCATGGGTGGGAGAGATGTAGGTGTAGTGACCTCACACAGGCAGGGCTTGCGTGGCTGAAAAAGAGTCCCATTCAATAAGAATCAGTGAGTTTTTCTGCAGTTACTTATCAAGTGTGTTATGGGAGTAGTGTAGCAATAATAGCATCAGGTGGTGGCTCTACTTTGCAGCCCCACTGCCAGATAAAGATGCAGCTATCACACTAAAGCTGGAGACATCAGCTTGTTTGACGGGCAGTGGCAGCTCAAAGCCTGTAGAGCGGCTGATGTTGGAAGGTGAGGCCCTCACCACCTCATCTCCTCCTGCTCCGTGGTGCCAGGGCACAGGTAGCTCCCAGCCCAGGGGCTCTGTTCATCCTCTTTTTCTATTTCTGTCTCTTCTGCTGATATGATTTCTGAGGATGCTGTCCTGAGAAGAAGCCTGAGTGGCTTCACAGTGGGGTTCTCCCAGGGAGAAAACTAAGAATGTAACATCTGTTCTCCTTCCCTTTTCTCACCATCTCAAGGAAACCACAAGTTCACAGGAGATCCTCATGACCCAGGACATCTTCCCCCCAAGCTCTTCTTGCTTTCTAAGGAGGAAATTTTACCACCTTCATATGGCCACAGGCACCAGCTTCATGGGGATTTGTCAGGGGATCTTAGAACCACAGAGTGGTTTGGGTTGGAAGGGTCCTTAAAGATCACATAGTTCCAAATTCACTGGCAGGGACACCTTCTACCAGAAAGTTTCTCAAACCCCCATCCAACCTGGCCTTGATCTCCAGGGACCACTCAGGCTTCCTCATTCTGATTTGCGTTTGTGGGTGTGGTTCCCCAAGACACCTCTCCTGTGCAGATTGATACTGCACTCGACACAGCTCAGGCTTAGACAGCATGGGGTCTAAGGACACTCCTCTTCAGCTGTGTCCCTGTGCTCCTGCAGTTCTCCACTGCCCCTCAGTGCCCCCCCGACAGAGCCCCTGCCTGGGCTGTACTGGGTGCCAGCCCACCAAAGCCTCCCCACACCGAGGAGGCCAGCATAAGCCTGTAAAGGGCCAGTCTGAGCTCTTGCTCTGTGGTCAGAGCACAGAAGCAGCCCAGCCAAGCAGACTAGTTGCTTTTAATTAGAGTCAGGACCTGCATGAGACAGTCCCTTCCCTGTCCCTTCGGGGGGATTCTGATGTGGGGGTCACCAGTTTGCAACTAGCAAGTCACTGCTCTCCCACCTCCCAGGACACCAGGTCACCCTGTCCCTGGGCAGCCTGACAGCTGAGGGGAGAGCATGCCCAGCCAAACACCTTTTACAAATCATTCTGCATAGTTCGCATTCTCGGACGGTTTATGAGCATTTTAGCTCCTCATATTGATCAGGGCTGGAGCCGAAGTAATTACGTTCATCAGAAATAATTTCCCCTGATTTTGAGTCATATTTGAGCTGGTGCCCATCTCCTCCACTCACCCCTCGACACAGGCAGCTCTCTGCTCCCTGGTACATACTTTCCAGGCGACATCGTTGCTTTCATAACCATAGTGAGACTGGGAGGTTTGTTTTTCTCAACTGGATCCCACACACACACACACACACACACACACACACACACACACACACACTAAAGGTTTCAGTCATGTCTTTATTGATTTGGCTGGGGATATGGACAAGAGGAGGTGGTTTATGTGAAGTTGATTCTTGGGAAAGGTCTCCACATGTCTCTGGAATCAGGAGGGGGCATGAGGAAAGGATAAGGGCTGTGACCTCTCTGCATATGGAGGCATCACTGGCCTCAGCTTTTCCAGTCTTGTTCAGGAGATGAAGAGCAAGCCCAAGCCCTTGTTTTATGCCCTGATGTGGAGGTAGGAAGCCAGACTCACCTGCAAAGCCTTTGGCATGTGTCCTGGGGAGAAGCAGCAGGTCCCCTTGCCAGCTATTTTTGGGGTTTAGGTGCTGAGTGTGAACAGGTGACCCTGCAGCTCCTCAGTCCTCCTCAGCTCAGCTTCCTAATGTGCCCAATGTCTACACTGAAAGCCATGAGCCAGGCTCTTTCCAATAAACAAGGATGCTAAGAATTGCCCAGGGCACTGCCTTTGGAAAGGCCACAGCAACAATCAGAGGTTGGCACAGCACCCATTGGAAATATGCCAGCTGTGGGTGGCTACCTCTGCCCCAAATCACCACCCCCTCCCCAACACTGTCTCATCCCAACATCATTCGTTACCATCCCTTCCCTACAAACAATCCCAGCATCCTGGATCCACCAGCACCCTCAGCTGCTCCTGATGATGATGAGCCAAGAGCAACTCTGGGAATGTGAAGGGCTGTGACATTTGGGAACAGACACAACCTGTGTCACCCAAACCTCTTCCAGCACCACACACTTCCCAGGCACAACACCAGCTGCCTCAGAGATGCAGCACTTGCATGCTTGAACATCTTACCAAAGTCAAAGAAAACAAGGCTGGAAGAAAACACAGACATCACTGAACCTCTTCCCCTCTAAAGCAGAGCTGGCACAATTGTGAGTTTGGAGAGACCTTAAGAACATCACTGGCTGTACCTCAGTGTGTACCTCAACTTGCAGCCTCTTTGATGCTGCAAAGGATGTGGCAGCTGCTTGAGAACACACAGCACCCTTGAGCAAGACAAGAAGGAAAAACATTGTCATTTTTAGCCTGAAACCACAAGAAAAACAGAGATAGTCAAAAAGAATGAGCAATTTGATCAGGAAACATAAGATAGCCATGCAGGTCCATGGAAAATACAAAGGGCCTGTCAGTAACCACACAAGGTCAGGATCTGGGGATTAAATCTTGTCTGAAAGATAAAATTTCTAGTGAGATTTTTAAAAAGAAGTTTATGTTTGATACCAAAAATAAGCTCCCAGAGGATCATAATGCTTGACAGATGATGATTTCTGACACTGTTTTCCAAATAATAATGGAAAACCTCATCTGGCTCAAGTTTCCAGGCTTTGTTTTACAAAAGTCTTATTCTTTGAGTTATCTGAATGTTTAACTTAGGGGGACAGTTATGAATTGCTCTTGTCTGGACTGCAGAAAAAAAAAAATCACACAGAAATACCGCCCAGCGTTTGATGGGTTTGATATGCCTCTTAAGTAAAAGTTTTGTCCTTTCACAACAGTTGATACAAGGCTGGGCTCTGCTAATGAGAAGACCCTCAGCCTGAAGGATGAGCTCTTGCTGTACTTTTGGCCAAGTCAAGCCTTTTCTTGGTTGTGACAGTCCATTTGCTGCTCATGTAATTGCTCAGCTCCTTCCTCTTGGCAACATCAGACTTTGAGACCAGAACCAGCCCCAAGTCCCATTTATCAGAGCTGCTTTCTAATGAAACCTCTTTAAAAATGCCTGGGCAGTGGTGAAGGATCAAATGTGCCCACCACTGGGCACTGTTCCCCTTTCTCCTTTGGCAAGGGCAGTGCCACCGTGGCTGGGAGCTTGCAGGGGTCAGCTGGTCCCAGATGAAGCTGAAGTTTCTGATGCAGTTGCCTGACCATCATAAACTGGACAGCAGCCCTGAATTCTTTTCTCTTAAGTCACTTGGACAGGCACCAGATGGTAAATACTTTCAGTCTCTCCATCCTAGGTCTGGGGGGGAAGCAGTGACCTCAAGGTAAAAGACTGCCTGGCCCTTCCCTTGTCCCTCAGGGTGGCCAGTCCTCCTAGCCTGGCTGTGCTGCCTAGTTAAGGTGTGAGAACCAGAGGGAATAAAAATGGCCAGACAGGGATGGAAATAGCCATCCCACCTCTCTCGGCTCTTGCTGTTAGAAACTGGAGCCAGATTCATTCTGGGTAGGAAACAACCTTCCCATCCTGCCAAAAGCAGAGATATTTCAAAATTTCCCAAAGCCATGGTGTTTCCAGAAGTCTCATGAAAAACATCCAGCAGCCACCCCAAAGTGTCCAGCAGCCGAGGGAGACCATCTCCTTTTCAGCTCAGGACTCTTGGCTTTTGCAAGCTGGATATCTGTTGAGCTTTTCCACTAGTGCTGTCCATCCTGCATGGGCAGCCCTGCTCCTTTGTGGTGGGGATTTGAGCCAGAAGTGCCCAGAACCAAAGGGAATGTCATCTCTGTCAAGGTATGGAGCTGGGCTCACTCTGGACCTCTGATTTCACTGTTGATATGAAGTGAAACACACCCAGCCAGGACCCAGGACAGCCTCAGTACTCCCTGCAAGAGGTGGACATCCAGACGTCAGCTTTAGAGGGAGGGTGTTCAACACACAATGTAAAGAAGGGAAGTCTCAAGCAAAGGAAAGGGATGGAGGGAGAATATGGTCTATATCCATCCCAGATGGATGCAATTTCAGCTGAGCAGGGTGTGCAAACGAGAGCTTTGCCATGTTATTCATGATGGCACATTAAACGGCAAACACATGAAAAAACTCAGCTTTCTAAAATGTAAATTCACTGGGGCAGTTCCTTCATTTCTATAGAAACAGCAGAGCTTGCCAGCGGCTAACTCAAAGGAGATGTATTCAGATCTCTGTATCAACTATTTTATTGCACAACTGACCACAAAAAAAAAAAAAATTACAATCCCCCCCCAAACCTGACAATACTACCATGGAAACTGTGGAGCAAAACATATGGACTTAATTACTAACTCTGAAATCACACATATGGTACAGAACACATATGGGGTATGTGCTCCAGAGAGGAAGGGTTATAAGAGAGTATTTATAAAATGAACTGCTAATGTGCTGTTCTCGTGCAGCTTTGCAAATCAAAACCTGCAGAAGGGCTGTATTCTTTTGCCAGGCTCTGCCTGCAGCCCCTCCAGTGCCAACAAAGCGACCTGGGTGGCCATGTGGGACAAGGAGAGATGGGAGAAGGGAAGCTCAAGCCCATATCACCCATAGAAAAGCCTCTTTGGAAGGCAGATCAAGATAGACTTTTGGGATACCCCTCCAGCCAATTCCACTGGGCAGCTCCAGCAAGCAAAACCCAGCAAGGTACCACCAAGGATTGCCAATACCATTGGTAGTGTGGGCACCTGGCCAGGCATGGGATGGTGGATTTGGCCCCATCTGGCTGCTTGACCCAGGGGTGCTGACTTGACTCAGGCTTGACTCAGGCTCTCTGTCACTCCCCGAGCTCTGACAGCTTCCTGGTGATGTCACAGCACTGCAGTGATGTCACCTTGCTGCATCTAAATCTCAGTGACAGCAGGTGCAGCAGGGAAGCAATGTCCCCTCTTGTTGAGAGCTGAGGGAGAGGGTAGAGAAGGGGTCTCCACCCCAAAGAACTAAATCTGTAACCAGGATGCAACAGGTGGCAGGAGTTTAATGGCCAGGGTTTAGTTGCAGCCCTGAGCCTCAGTGTCCCCCAGGGGTGCCCTGCTGCCCTCTGAGACCTCACACATCCATCTATTGGCTGTTCCCAGAGCCACTCACTGCAGGCAATGAGGGGTTTATTTCTGTTACCAGCACTGTAACCTGATTTCTAACTGGGAAATTAACTCGAGCCCATTAATCAGGAGTGCCTAATAAACACAAGCCTGGAATAGTTAATTGAACTCTCTGTGCCCCTGTGGCAAGGCTGGATCAGTGCCCTGGCTGCTCTCGAGCTGCCCCCGGGACCTCTGTCTGAGCCACAGCCAGCGGGAGGGCACCATCTCTGGAGCAGAAAGTGGCATGACCAGATGTGTCTCCAGCCTTTGGTATCAAACCTTTGGGCTTGTGAGCACCTGTCAGTGGTGCTGTACCCCCTGCCAGCGAGTTCACAGTAATGTGCCATTCTCATGCCTCCTCTGCCGCAGGCAGGGCTGAGAGTGCAGATCCCTGGAACCTTGTGCACGGCTTGGGTGATGCGGGGAGCTGGGGCTCCAACGTGCAGAGTGGAGGCTCCAGCACAGGGATAATCCACAGCAGTCTTTGGAATGTGGCCTGGTATTCCCGCAAGCTGCCATGACCTCGTTAAGAGCCTGATTGCAGCTAATGAAGCAAAACCAAAGCGGAGAATTGAGGTGGTAATGGCAGAGCAATGTGTGCACTCGTCCCTGCCGGGCTCTGCCCTCCTTGCTCCGTGCCCTGGCTTCCAAGCTCTGGCAAGCCCAGAAGGGTCAGTATTGCTACTCAGGTGGCTGAGAACCTGTTTCACAAAAGCAAAATGAAGGGGAAAAAGAGTGGAGGGAGAGATGGGCCATCACTCCTAGCCCCATGATTTTAGTCTGTGCTTTTAAGGCACCCAGCCCCTGCTGGGTGTTTGCCAACATAGGGTAGCTAATATCTAACAGCAAATCTCATCGTGTCTGAATGATATGGAAAGTCTGTGCACAGCCACTAGGATCCCTTGGGCCAGGGCAGGAGCAGCACTCCTGGCCCCCAGAACATATCCCACAGGCAATAGGCAGGGGTGCAGGAGAGGAGCCAGGGAGGGCTGCAGGACATCCTGCATCCTCATGCTCAGGCCTTTCCTCTGAGCTCTGAACTCACAAATTCCCCTCTTACATATTGTGATAAGATCTGGGGAATGGGAACGTGGAGAAGGTGATCTGTCTCCTGAAGGTCTAGAGGTGGTTAGGTTTTTCTTTCCTAAGAGCCAGCTTCACGTCCGCAGACACAGAGGCCAAGAGGAAAACTTGCACAAGGCAGACTGAGAAAGCATTGGGAAGCAAGGGCTGAGCACCTGTTTCTCTCCCCCAAACTTGGATGTTTAATTCTCACAATTGCTTAAGATGATCATAATATTTCATTGTGAAATTGGGTTTACAAGACTTGAAATCAGCAGGGCCGGACTGCGGCCTTTTCTGCATCGCATACCCAGGACTGTGCAACCACGTGCATCCAACCCTTCTGCCCCAGCAGCTTTCCTAGGTGGCTGCAGCCCCACTGAGGACAGGGATGATATGGCAGCAGCATCACCACAGCAAATCCCTTTCCAGCTGTTTTGAGCAACTCACTCCTGTCCCAAAGCCTGCCACGCACAGCATTCAGCATAAAATATAGGGCGGGTGCCCTGTTCCTGCTTGGCCATGGCACTGTCTGAGAGCAGCAGTAGGGACAGCTCTGCCAATCCCTTCCAATCCCAAGAGGAAGACACTGGCTCTGCCTGGGCAGACCTTGATCAGTAGGATGAGGCAAGAATCTTCCCTCTCACTCATGGCTAGCAGTGAGGAGCTGGATCGCCCCACTAGCCTGGTTTCCCAGCCCCTCTCCACCGTTCCCCTGGGACAGCACAGCGTCCCTTCCCTTCACTCACTGTCTCGGTGGACAGCACATTCTCACCTTGAGGAGAGTGGAAATGGCAGCTGGAATGTGGGCTGGAAAAAAAAAAGAAAGGGAAAAAAAAAAAAGAGAAAATCTTGAGGCTTGTCCAAACCTATTCATGTTTATATTGGAGCCTGTGAGTGACATCAGAGCAGAGAGAGTATAAACACCACCAGGACCTACTCCGGGCTTTAAAACCTGCGAACACGCCGCTGCCTCCAAACTGCCTGGGGGGTGATGTGCTGAAGTGGCAGAGGGGAGAGCAGCATGAGGCTCCAGCTGGAGAAGCAGCTCCTCTTCCTCTCCCTCCTCTGCATCCTCTCCAAGGTAAGGGAGATGGGGCGCTGGGGCAGCTTTAGCCTTACTCGTGGAACACCCGTTTGTTGCAAAGTGAGATGCAGGGAGGACTGGGGGTGTCACCACGAGCCCGGTGGCTAATGCAGGCTGGCTAACAGCCAGGCTGTGTTGCTGCAGTCCCACGGGGGCAGAGCTGTCTGTGCTTGGGAGAATCGTTTGAGATTAAGCAGGAGGGTCTGAACGTTCGTGGGCCAAAGGCTCCTCTGTTCGAGCCCCTGGAGCACACAGGAATGACAGCAATGTGCTGTTCGCTTGCTGTCCCTGCAGCTCTCCGGGCTGTTCTACTTACCGTCCCCAGAAGCCAGAGAGCAGCAGCTCGGTGGTAGCAGCTCCTGCAGGCTCCTCCATCCCCGCCCAGGCTCCCGAGGCAGGGGCCAAGCAGCACTGGCATTACTCAGCTCTCCTCACTTCTTGGGACACTCTGGCCAAGCCAATACCTCCAGCGGGATTTGGGTTGTTGCAGTGATTTTACTTTTTTTTTCCTTTGGACTCTGCGTGAAAATATTTGCCTGTCCAGAGAACAGGAATGTTGAAAATTTTGAGGCACCTCAGCTCCAAATTCTAATTGCTGCTTGAATCCCCAAGCAGAGCTGCAAGCAGAGATGTCATGGCAACATTGTGCCTATTTGACTCCTTTCCCAGAAAGTTCAGATCTCTGATAGGAGCCATATTGTCATCTAAAGACAAGTAAATTACAAGGAGCAGAGGGAAATGGATTAATGGCTTGGCTAAAACATTGATTTGTAATAGCAACCTCCTGAAAGATGAAAAATGCCCTTGGCTGCCTGGTTAAGCTGTGACAGAGGAAATGATTCTTGCCCCAGATGCTTGTGAACGCCTGGAGAATCACCAAAGGCCCTCGTGCTGCCAGTCCAAACCTGGCCACCACAGCCAGTCCCTTAGTCCCTGCCACGAGTCTCTGGTTTCTGCCACATTAATAATGCTGCTCATTGATAGAATTAGAACAAGACCCAAATCACCCAGCCCATTTTGGATATATTTTATCTCCAACTGCTGGCAATGACCCTTCTACGGCTCCATAAAAAACATCTGAACTGCTGCAAATGTGGGACAGACAGCACACCAGTACCTACCTTTTCTGCCTGACTGCCTATGTCAGACCTGATGCCATTGGGAGAAACTGAAAGAGAAAGAAAAATGGCATCTACAGCACACACGGTCTGGCTGAACCCTCTTGGCAGGGTCCACAGTCACGCCAGTACCTGGACCAGAGCAGAGATGAATGTTTTTGTTGCATGTTTGCTGCATGTGTTAGCCCTGCATCCAGCAGCATGTGCATGGTGCTGAGCAGGAGGGCTGCCAGGGGGCTTGGAACTGCCAGGGGGCTCACATGCACTGTCAGGCCAGTATTGGCAAAGAATTAACTTCCAAACTGCAGAGCCAGCTTGCTTGGCTTCAGGCCCTATATGCAACAGCCCTGTCAGATATGACACAACAGGAGCACAAGTGCTGCCTGTAAAAGCTGTTTTTGCCAGGTGGTTGCAAGGTGCAAGCAGGGTGAGCTGATAGTACAAACACCTGCCTGCTCAGGTGAACTCCTGTGGGCACGTCCCTGGCAGACAAAGGACTGCAGTGCACAGCCTTGCCAAAGTGATTAGTCAGTCTAGCCAGGAGGGAAAACATAGCTCCCAGTCCATGAAAACATGCCTATCTCCGGGCTCCTTGCCCAGTGGGCCAGGCCAGGTGATGCTGCTACAGACAGGGACAGAGGATGCAGCTGGGAGGAACATAGTGAGGTCTGCCTGGCTTCAGATACTCACTGCTGATGTGATGCCCTGTTTCTTGGCATGAATGAGAGCTGTTAAGACTGTTTGGAGTGAGGTGCTGAGCCCTCACCAGTGCATTCAGTCCCTGCCAAGCCCCATCTACAGCTGGACACAACCTGCTGACTTAGGGGCAGTCGTGGAGTGGGCTGCTTTCCCTCCCTCTGGGCTGCTTGGGGCTGCTGACCTCATTAAATAACCACAATTGCATGAGATGTTCACCTTGTACCTCCATCCTTCTCCTATGTATTCAGAGCATGGTACATTTAAGATCCAATCTTGCAGAGTGCTGAGCATCCTTGATTTTCCCTGGTTTTATATAGGTGACCTTCAAGGGGGCAAAAGCAGCTTTCCAGGCTGCTTTACCTTATTCCCGTGGATTTGCAGAGCTGCCCTTTACCAAAAATCTGCCCCTGTGGATGAGAGAAGGTTACCTGGGTGTCCCAGTGAAATAGCACCTGTTAGACAAAAATAACATGTATGGAATCAGCAATGGCTCTGCCTCCACAGGTGTGTTCCCAGCTGTGCCGGAGACCATGCTACTGCCCCTGGGTGCCACCCCGCTGCCCCCGCGGGTCCCCCCTGGTCCTGGATGGCTGTGGCTGCTGCAAGATCTGTGCCCGGCGCCTGGGAGAGCCCTGTGACTTCCTCCATGTCTGTGACCAGAGCCAGGGCCTTGTCTGTGACTACAGCACAGCATCTGCGGGGACAGGAGCCACCTGCAACTGTGAGCACAGGGGAGCCCAATCCCCACGGGGATGCCCATACATCCCAGCCCAGCACATACCCCACCTCCAGCCGTGCCCCTGGCCAGCTCCAGGCATCCCACAGTGCTTTCAGGGAAGTGGTTAAGACAATAAAAGCAGCTTTTCTGAGAAGATACACACAGCTTGGCCGTAGGACTGTGCTGCAGCTCCTGCCAGCTCTTGTGCTCTTTTCTGACTGAGGATTCAGGGTGGTTTGAGCAAGGATTGATGCAGGGGTCCTAGGGATGCTGCAGTCACCAAGCCAGGGCTGGAGCCTGGGGTCCTGCAGAGAAATCTTAGAGAAACTTTTCCTATCTCAGAAACCCTGAAGGCAGGGTCAGAGCCAAAGGACAGAGGGTTTCTCACCGGCTGGTGAGCTGTTCCTTTGAAAAAACGGAGAGATGAGAAGGGAAAGTAGGGAAGGGGGAGATGAACATGCTGCTGCACACCCATGTCTGCCCCACATACCTCTCAGTCACTTTTGTGGCCCTGCCACTTCAGTCCCTTTGTGCCAGCCCCACAGTTACCCCAGCAGTCCCCTCGGCCATCCACATCTTTGTCGTTCTGTCCCCAATGGGCTCCCTGTCTGTCACCTGCAGTTGAAGATGACGAGGAAGGCTGTGAGGTGAACGGCCGGGTCTATCGAGATGGAGAAGTTTTCCAGCCCAGCTGCAAACTCCAGTGCCGTTGCCTGGACGGGGGTTTCACCTGCATCCCGCTCTGCCAGGAGGATGTCCGGCTGCCCACCCCGGACTGCCCCTACCCACGGCGCGTGGAGATCCCAGGGAAGTGCTGTCCTGAGTGGATCTGTGAAGCCCAGGACCAGCACCTCCTCCGGGATGCCAGAGCAGGTAAGACACAGGGCGCCTCCACGGGGAGGACGCCCACACAGGTCTCTAGGGACGTCTCCTTCATCCCAGGCTGTGCAACATCACAGGAGACACCTCGCCTCACGTTTCTCTGCCCGCAGCACCGTAGGGCATCTGCACAGCACCTGATTTCAACCACCCTTTTTCCTCTCATCTCTTTCCTTTCAGCCCCCGGGGCAGTGACCCCAGTGCTGCCGTACCCCTGCCAGGAGTGGGGCACGGAGTGGAGCGCCTGCTCGGCCACCTGCGGCGTGGGCTTTGCCACCCGCGTCTCCAACCAGAACCGCTACTGCCGGCTGGAGACCCAGAGGCGGCTCTGCTTGCTCAGACCCTGCCCCGCCCTGCCGGCACCATTCCCGGCGGTAAGTGAGGGCTGGGGGGAGCTGGTGCCTCTGGGCAACAAGTTCGACTGACGTAGAGGACGTGGCACCATCTCACTCCATCTCCCCGTTATTCTCCACTCTGCCTTTCCAGAGGGCAAGAGGAGGTCGCCTGTAGCTGTGCCCGCCCTGGTTTCATTCTGGAGCCAACGCCTCATCCTCTCAAAGAGTCTGGCACAAACCTATGGCATTGTGGTTTCAGTGAAGATGGAAGATGTTTCCACTGGGAAACTAGAGGAGAACTGATGGACTTTGGCTGCAAAGAAGGACGTGAATAGAGAAAAAGAACCCTGCATCACCCAGTACCTGGCTCCTCTGTGCACCCTGCTGCCCCGGGTAGGGTTACTGGGCAGCATTCCCGAGTTTCTTAGGCTGAATGAAATGGGAAATATGGAAACCGTTCCCCAAGCATGAACCCACCCAAGAAGTCAGGAATTGGTCCTTTCCTGGATCAGTGGGGCTTCTGGAAAGGTGATGCTGCTCCTCCGCCACATCACGCAGCTCTGCTCTGCAGGGAGTGCAAGAGAGATCATCCCTGACACTTGGCAGCCCAAATCCCTGGAGAGAGCCCTCCTGCCTGGCCTCCCAGGGAGGGAGCAGGTACATCAGGCTGCGCCCCACAAGTCACTGCCGTGCCAGGCTGAGCTGCTCCACGGTGCAGGAGCTTAGACATCCCACAACACCCACCCCGCGACCCAGCAACTGCCTTCCTGGGCATGGGCAGGGTCCTCCTGATGGCAGCTCTAATTCACCTTCCCTGCATCTCTCCAGAACAAATACAGCCTTCCCGCTCCTCCTGGCCTCCTCCTCGCCAAAGCACTGGCGGTTTGGCAGGGCTTCGGCGAGCGAGGAGCTCAGACGCCGGAGACACCATTCCGCAGCACCAGACATACTGCCTGCCATCCAAGCACATTCCCTGTGAGCTGAGGCCAAAGGAAAAGCAGGAAAAAAAGAGAAAACAAATCGCAAAGATGAGTCGGGGCCGTCTCCCGACGGGCTGGAGCTGCTCCAGCTATGCAGGAGTCGGCACAGGAGAGCTGCTCGGCAGCTCTGACTGTGCTTTCTCCCAGCAATAACCCTGAAGGGCGGCTGCAAATGAATCCCAAATGCCCTCTAACGGCCTCGAACAAGTGTGCAGAGGGAACTCGTGTTCCACTGCAGAGTGAGAAGAGCAGCTGGAAGGAGCAGTGGTTTAGGTGATGTGTCCAGGTGAGAGATGGACTTTTTAGATGTGTATTTCTGGAACTCAAAATAAAGATGTGCTCATCCAGTTGTGGAGTTTGTCTGTGCAGGGTGAGCCTTGAGGCTCATGGCCAACTTGATGGCTTCAGGAAAGTCCTGGCACAGGATGGAGCAGCTCAGAGGCACCTCAATTCAGGCTGCTTAGAGTAAGAAAAGAGAAAAAAAAGCCATCAATCAAAGCACTGAACATATTACGACAGTATAATACATCCCGGATTAAATCATTACCCTTTGCTTTCACCCAGCTATAAGCTCCTTCAGCTCTGCCAATGGGACCAGCCCTGGCCATAGCAGTGCCCAGGTCTTCATGCAGTGTCAGGATGTGCAGGAGAGCAGGGCATGGTTCTGGCTGCACTGCTGCTGGATCTGCAGCCTCAAAGACTGGATGTGGCACTTAGTGCCATGGTTTAGTTGATAAGGTGGTGTTAATTCATAGGTTGGACTTGATGATCTCTAAAGTCTTTTCCAACCTAGTTGATGCTGTGATTCTTCTTGGTCTTCCAAAAATCAATGTTCAAACTCCCATGTAACTCATCCCTCCTCCTGCTAGTCCTGTACCTCCTCCAGTCCCCCTGGACTGGGATTTCCCCAGCATCATGCCACTATCATCACCAGTTCACTGTCCTCCCAACCCGGGGCAATGTGATACCAGGGCAGATTTGGGAGCACAGTGGAGTGAATGGCAGAGGGGACTCTGATCTCCAGTCCAGGGAAATGCCTCCTCACCAGCAGCAGGAAAAGCAGCAGGGACAACACAGCCACTCACCCACCCCCCTGGGCCTCGCAAGGGCTGAAAATAAAAGTCAAGGATGCCAGTCAAGGATACCTTTCAGTCACCTCTTGGGAGAGAAGGGGGGGAAGAAAAAGAAAGAAACCTCACTGCTTCTGCAGTAAAATATTGCTTACAAAGAGAATTATTTACTGTGATCATCTGGTGCTCAGCCTGAATACAAATCATTAATTCTGTTTGATACAGGGCATGCAGTGAACCTCCAGCAGGCAGCAAATTGCAGAATGAACAGCTCTGCTTGACTTTTTTAGTTCTGTGATGGCCATGCCAAAAAAGCAGTGACATAAGGCTCATGTAAGCTTTAAAATTACCATGTTCCTCGACTGACATGGATAAAACATGTTCTGTGTACTGAAAATTCCATTTTTAAGTCAGTTCTTGTTTGAGCATGTTGAGACTTGGCCACCAAGGCTGGTTGCGCTGCCAGCAGGGAGGGCTGTCAGGCCTGCACCCCTCTCTCAAATCCTGCCCAGCCACCTCTGGGTAAAAATCAAAAGGTCAATTCTTAAGCAGCAACCTGTAATTTTCATCTCAGATAAATGACTCAGTGCACCTTTGCTATAATTTTCTTTTTTTTTTTCCCTGCAGAACATCACTTCTCCCCAATTCACTAAGCAGAAAACATCTAAATAATGAATTAATGATTCCAAATAAATCGGAGTTATTTTTCCCTAAGTATACAGGGAAATCAACTCTTGCAATTTGATTGCCAGTCTCACAATATTGGCCATTCCCTCTAAAGCCCTGCTTCCCTGGAAACATGGTTATTTGAGTCTCACAGTTATTACTGTCTCTGACGCAGTGTCCTGTCTTTGCCTGCTCGTGCCAGGCAGGAGATAAATACTCTGACATCTACAGGTGATTTTGGCAACCAGTAAAGGTTAAAAATCTCCAAACTAGAAGGAATATCAGCAGATCATGGCCCGTTTTGGCACAAGCACATGCAGCAGCTGAAGGGGAAGTGTGCTACTACATGAGTAAACAATGTGCATTAGAATTCGTTTTCAAGCCATTCTCATGACTAATGACATTTAAATGCATGGAGATGGCTGAGAAAGAGCTGGGATAAGCCTCTCATTAAAGTGAAACATTTTCAGAAACTGAGCACAGGAGTGCAGTGCTCAATTAAATAAAATAAAAAATAAAGTAAATCAAGGCCCTTTTTTTTATTTTCCTGGAAGTCCACCACTCAGGTTATGTGTTTGCAGGCTGTCTCAGCCCTGAGTTTTGACCCTGCCAGAAGCAACATTGCCATATGCCAAAGCCAGGCACTGGAGGGGAGCATCCTGATATGGAATGCTTGGGCAGAGCTGGCAGTAGCACCTGTATTGTGAGTGAAACCACGTGTCAAGTGAACACCGAAACCACACAGCAGGCAGACACAAGCTGAGCCATGTCACTGAGCATGTGTCTCCAACAGGTCCAGGGAGAAGGAGATGTAAAGGGCATGGGGACATAGCCAGGCACAAGCAGGGCTCCCCATGCCCTGCCCTGCTCCTCTCCTCCCGTAGCAGGGGGAACCCAGCTCCAAGCCTTCATTCTAGGGTCAAGGAAAGTTTTGACTTCACTGCTGAGAGCAGCTCATGACCCTCTCCATGATCACAGAAGTTCTCCCAGCCACCTGCTGTCTCTGCCTCAGTTTCCCCAATAGTTGATGCACAAGGACAAAGGGAACCACTCCCATTCTATTTCTCTCCTCTCACTACTCTCCTACACCTCCATAAAAATCTCTGCAAGTGCCAACTAAGCTCAGGCAGCAGGAGCAGCTGAAGTGCATCGAGATGAGGGGGGCAAGAGCTGGGCAGGATGGAGAACCACTTCCCTGAGGGGTGCACCCCCATGAACTCCCTTCTTTCCTGCTGCCAGCCCAGGAGAACAAACCCACCACACCCTCTGCAAATCTCAAAAATGTCATATCCTCCCACCATGAAAACAGCTTCTACACTTCGCTACTTCATCGCTCCTGTAGTGGTGAGATTTTATTACAAAGGCAGGAAATAACACGTAGCATTTCCATCACTTATCTGCTCCAGGAAGCACTTTTTCAAGTCAACAAAAACACTGATACTCCCAACAAGCATCTACCACCTGCCACCACTTCATCTGTGCCTTGGCATTCCCCACCCTGTCCCCAAACTGCCATGCCTGAGCGTGGTCTAGTGGAGAAGTTCAGCTGCTCCCACGGAGGGCATGCAGTTGGGATGGCTCGGGAAGACTCACCGCTCCTCCTCCCCACTGGCGGTTGAGATATCAGCCCCCTCCCATCCCCTGCTTTGTTTCAGTTCCTGAAAAGCAGGTGACTGAGGCCCTTCCTGGGCCCAGCCCTTCAGCTGAACTTGTTTTCCCGAGGTCGTTTTTGTATGGGTTGCCAGGGTAAACCTGCTCCCTGCTGATTGCTGCCCTGTCGACTCCCATGCCTGGAGATAAAAGTTATTTCTGGCCACGTTTATGCAGCAGCAGCTGCTCACCAATGCAATCAGGGCTGCCTTTCCTTGGGGTCTGTTTTGCAGTCTCTGGTTTTACCTCTTGCCGCAACTTCACAGTTTCTGGGCGTCTTCTCCATGATGTCCCCTGCAACAAGGAAGGCAGAAGAGGAAGGTCACGGCTCATCTCACATGTCCTCCCCACATGGGTCTAAACCACTCGAAGGAGGCAGAGAAAGAGGGGTTTTGTGTTTGGGGAGGGATATAGAAATAGCAGGACCAGCTGTAGGGAAGGGGCAGCTGTTCAGCAGGGAGTGGGGTTCACTGTCTCCTACGCTGGGGACAGGCAGCCTGGTACGTCTGCTGGTACTGCCGGTGGCACCAGCTCTGCCGGAGCGAGAACGGGCAGCACGAGCCCCATGGAATGCTGCCAGTCTCTGCCTTACCTCTGCTCCCGGTATTTCTCAGCGTTAGAGCGAGGAGAAAGGCTGTCAGGACAGGAAGCGAGAGCAGCTCATGGGGTGCAGGCTTTCAGCCCCCGGTCTGGAAAACTGGGACGTTTCCCCTCTCCTCGAGTGGGACAGAACAGGAGCAGGCTGAAAGCTTTAGCCTCCCCCCTCATCCGACAGCTCCCACCCGCTCCGCGGCAGAGCCCCTCTCTCTCCCTGCTCCCTGCCTCCCGCTCCCTTCAGGCACACACAGGACCCAGAACACCCAGGGCGCTGCGTGTCCCTCTGGCTCCCGGCTCAAAACATCTTAAGTGGGCTGGTGGGAGGTGCCGAAGGAGTGGCGAAAGCCACCCGCCATCCAGGCTTTCTGCTGGGGCGGCCCTCGCCACATCCTCCCCATGCTCTGGGGAAAAGTCCGGCACCCTGAAGTCGCAGCCCGGGTTCGGCAGGAGCGCGGAGCTGAGGGCAGCCGCAGCCTGTGCCGGAGGACACGGTGCTGGCTCTGGGCGCGGCGCTGCCGGTACCGCCCCTGCCGTGGGCACGGGCACCTCGGAGCGCTGCCCTCAGCTGTGACCCTGGGCAGGGCTCCCGCATCCCCCATGGCTGCGGGGGCTCCCGCCACGTGGCCCGGCAATGACAGCGGGGCTCCCTGCACTGTGGATGCCGCCTTCGCCCAGCGCTTCCTGCCCGCCGTGTACCTGACCGTGATCCCACTGGGGCTGGTGGGCAACGGGCTGGGGCTGTGGCACTTCTGCACGGGGCTGCGGCAGGGCACCCGGCAGCCCATCAGCCTGCTCGTGGGCAACCTGGGGATGGCCGACCTGCTGTATGTGAGCACGCTGCCCTTCCTCGTCAACTACTACCTGCGAGGCAGAGAGTGGCTCTTCGGGCAGGGCTGGTGCCGGATCACCCGCAGCCTCTTCCACCTCAACCTCTATGCCAGCATCGGTTTCCTCACCTGCATCAGCATCCACCGCTACCTGGGCATCGTGCACCCGCTGAAGGCACGGGGCAGGTGCCAGGGCGCAGCCTCTTCGGTGTGGCTCAGCGTGGTGGTCTGGGTGTGGGTCATTGCCCAAGTAGCTCCTGATCTTGCCTTCAGCAAGACGGATGACACTGGAACGCGGTGCCATGACACAACAGGGAACAAGGAATCGGGTATTTACTTGCCATACACCTTGGCTGTCACCATAACTGGGTTCATCATCCCATTCCTCATCATCATCGGGTGCTACTGCCACGTGGTGTTTGTGCTCTGCAGGAATGACACCGTGGACCTTGAGCTCAGGAAAAGAAGCATCAGACTGGTGATTCTCGTGATGATTCTCTTCTCCATCTGCTTCCTCCCCTACCATGTCTTCAGAAACCTGAACTTGTTGTCTCGTGTCTGGCTGCTGCAAGGGTACTGCACACAGGCTTCAAAAAATATCTATGTTTCTTACCAGGTGACTCGGGGCATGGCCAGCCTCAACAGTGCCCTCAACCCCCTCCTCTATGTGATTACCAGCAAAGACTACATGTCACGAATAAGGACCATCCATCAAAGAGCCAGACAGTGTCTGGGGCCCACCTTCAGCAAGAAAACCTCTTGCCAGAAAGATGAGAAGAAGACAAACATCGTTCTTTGTAAGGAGGAGGCTTCTGATGAGCTCTGAGGTACCCGATGCCACTACTCCCCCAAACAATTACCGTTTCAGCTTGTGCTTGGCGCCTTCCTGGGAGCAGTCCCCCCACACTGACACCTGTTTTGCTTGAGATGGTGATTGCAGCATCATGGGCTCCCATCTCACAGAAGGGATAGACAGGACTGTCAGCATGGGAGAGCAAACTGGGACTGGGTTTTAAGAACAAAGCTACTCAACCTGACATTTTTGCCTATAGTACACATGGAGATGGAAAGAGATGAACATCACATTTGCTTCAGTCCTGAAGTATTTCTTTCCAGTCTCCAATGCAGCAGACTGAGCTGGTTAACATCCCTCTCCTTCCTGGACACTCATCAAGCTCCTCAATGAGTGAGAGATGGGGGGGGAGGGAGGAACAATGCCTTGTCTCCCCAGTGCACCCCCTTTCCCCACACTGGACATGGGTTTGAGACAGGAGTCCCTCTCTCACCTAAGGAGACGACACTATCTGCATTCCGGGACAGCTGAGAAGGGGAAATTTTGCAGAGGGGAAGTGCTTTGGAAAAGGAAATATTCATTTAAAAATCAGGTTTTAAATATATGACTAAACTGTGCCAGTTCCTGGGTTGTTTCTGGGTGACTGAGCTGTTTCAGGATCTATGGGATCCTCTACTGCCCATGTCCTCTGCAGAAGTAAAAAGATTTTTAGCATTACTCACTCTCTTTTGGAAGTGCATATAGACACCAACAAGTGAACATTTTAAATTTTTTGGAGGCTGTTGGTTGGGGTTTTATTTTGGAAGGCAAATGACTGCAGTAATCTGAACCATTGCTTTTAGCAGGCAAATCCCAGGAGTGTTTGCAAATCTTCAGGTGAGTGCTTGCATCTTGCATCCAGCCATGTGAGAGGATTAGATATATCTCCTGAAAATTAGACATGCAAAAAAAGCGCTGGTTTGAAGGCTTTTGAAGGCAGGGTTCGATGGTGAGGGCAGTCAGTCTGTCATCAGTGGGGGCTGGGGGATCTCTGCTACAAGGCAGCCAGAGGCTCCCAAGCAGCACTTTGTTTTTTGCTCTTGGTGTTACCCACCGTGAACGGCTCGAACGTTTCAGTTCCGTGAAACAATGCGATTCGCAAAAACAGCTCTTGCCGCTCTGCTGAAGGAAGTGCGTTCATATCAGCCCGTTCTGGGAAAGTGCTGACCCACGGATGTTGGTCCCTTCTTGGAAGCAGCTGCTCTCACTGACACCTGGTTTGCTCCTTGCCTGACATTTGTCTCTGTCAGCCCCTCACACGGGCCCAAATTTGCTGCAGCATGGAGGGAGAGGGGCTGGATTTCAGTGGTGTTAATATGTCCAAAGTGCAAATAAACACTTCATGCTTTCAGCTGTGACTCGACTGGCTTCTGTTAAAGCTTTATGGGAACCCAGGAACCAGCTGCCCTGTGGGCTGGAGCAGGGACCTGCCTGTTCAGTGAGTGGTGATGATCTTCCCAGTGCTCTGCAGCCAGGGAGCTGCTGGGAGACTGCAGGCAGCCAGTGGGGAGCAACTTGGGACAGGCATGGACTGAGGTAGGTCTCTGGAATCTGCTCAGCACCAGTCAGGGGTCCAGCAGAGCCCTGAAACGTCCATCTCCCACCTCATCCAGAGGAAACCCAAAGGCAAAGCTTAAATTCACAAATGAGACTTCTCTCTCTATAGTAGGTAAGATTAGGGACATTAGGATCACATCTGGTCCCTGCTCCTTGCACACACTCCCCAGATCTGGGCTTCTCCAGAGCTCTGAACTCTTGCTTTCTTTCCTGAAAAAATACTCATGACTCTGAAAGCTGTCCACCTCTTCCATCTTCACAGGTGGATCCTATCCAAGATGCTACAGCTCCCCACAGAACCAGCTTTGTCTCCCACAGCCCATGGGAGCTGCAGCACCCTGTCACTTTTGGATGATTGATTGAAATAAAGCATCACCACACCCTGGAGAGGGAGCGCTGTGTAGGAAGTGCCAGCAAACTCTGCTCACATCCTCTGCATCTCTGTGCCCAGATCTCTCTTCTCCAGTGCCCCCTCACATCATGGATAATGATGATTTAAAATCTGTTTCCTGAGAAGCATCTCCACCCAGAAGGGTGGAATTATCTCTGGAGCAACCAGCATGGGCAGCTTCTGATCTGTCTTGGTCCCCCACTGTGGCTTGGGAAGTGCAGGACCTGGCACGTGTGTGGGAGAGGGTAAAGGGACAGAGAAGATGGGGAGCAGTCATAATGCCCCTTCCACTTCTCCCAGCAGCTCTATCAGCCATTGGCAGAGCCACACACAAGCATTTGCTGCTAGCAGGAGGGGGCCAGTGCCACTGGCATTGCTGTCCCATAATTACATCCTGACCCATAACCTCTTTTGAGCTCCTGTCTTATGATAAGCTGAAAGTTCCTATTCCTTGGTATCTGATGCCCGACTTTGAAGGTGCCTAAAAGCAGGTGAGAGGAATCCCACTTGCACTGTCTCCTTTTCCCACAGCCTCTCTTGCAAAACAGCATGGAGCAATGATCTTATCTGCAAAAAAGAAGTTGAATGCAGGTTTATAACTCCTTTACCCAGATTAGACTCAACCAATAAATCAAACATGCTGACATTAATGGGATCAGGATCAATCCTGGAAATCTGGCAGCATTTCTTGCTTCATTAAATAAACCCCTCTTGGTTGAGGATTTGTTGCACACACAGTCAAGATTTGTTATGTTACAGAGAACTTTGGAGCTGACAGCCCAGGGAAGCCAGTCAGGCAGAAATAACAGGCACACATACAGATGCACAGATGTACAGCCACTTTCTTCCTTCAAAATGCAAAACTGTTTCTCTTGGCATACAAAACATTCTACAGGAAGAAAATACTGCTATCAACAGCAGCAAAATACATAGAACTCAACTCTGATTAATTCTTTATTTCATTTTGCACAGAAATCTGGCTCCGACCAAGCTGCCTCACTCAGTTCAGGGGTGATGGTATGGCCAGTGGAGCCCTGGTTGCTAAAAAAGTGTGGGTTGGCTGCCCTGTGCTGAGAGCATGGGCTTCTGCTTTTGTGCCAGAGATTTCCACAGCCAAGGAGAGCGGGATCTGCTGCAGACAAGGGCTAGGGGTCCTGGGGACATCACTGCAGGACTGAGACGGCGCCCAGGGTTCCTGTTGGGCAAACAGGTTATTGCCACAATGAATCTCCAGGCCCAGGCAAAGTGTGAAGACCACATGTGAATGCACAGAAGCAGTGTGAGCAGGAGGCTCCCCCAGGATTCAGTTCCCCATTACTCTGGGCAGAGGGGCTGGAGCATCTCTTACGACATGGTAGGAGGCTGCAGTGTGCACACAAAAAGGGATGAGTCACCCAGGTCACTAATGAAAGGTCAAAGCATCCTCAGATTCAGTGGGAGCCATTTATTTCTTCAGCAAAACCATTTCATTGCTAAAGTACCTTTGGCTGCAGCGAAAACAGACCTGACAGGTTATCATATTTATCAAGGATATCGATTAGAATAGGAAGGAGTAGTAGATGCAGTTACTCCAGATGTCCTGGGAAAAACTGGTAAATGCACCTTGGACTGGGTGCCATTGGTGAACATTTTAATAAAAATTAAAACTCAGTCTTTGTCTATGCTATGCAGTGTTTTGGCATCCAGCAGACCAATAGCTTGTGAAGAAGAGCAAATCACAGAAATAGAACAACACTTAGCGTGACTGTGTGCAGCCATCAGTCTAATACTACTCCTGCAGTGCCTGCAGTTATAAATAGGTGATGCCGTGCAGCGTGGGACCTGGGGAGCGTGCGAGCTCAGGAGTGCACCGCCAGCTCGTGGCAGCGGCTGCGCAGCTCCCGGCTGGAACACGCATTTGTATGTGCACTACAGAGCGACTGCGGCTGCACCCCGCGGGCAGGGATTTGTCCTGGAGGACCTGCTGAGCCCAGGCTTAAAGGAGTTGTGCTGGTTTTCACGCCGTACCTCTAAACATCCCCCAGCAGCAAGCCGTCTGTGCCACTTGCTTCCAGTACAGATCACTGCTCAAGGCAGGTGCCAGCACAGGAGCAGGGCAGCGAGAAATCCTCGGGAGGAGGTGGTGCCCCGTGCACCACGACCCGCTCTGCCTCCTCAGCATCCTGGGAGGAGGCTATCATTTGAATTTCGCCCAGCACCTCTACTCTGCCATGAACAGGAGACACTCAGGTCTGATCTGGCTCCCTGAAGAGCCCTTTGTGCTAAGGCACAGCCCAGCCAGTGTGAAATTCTTCTGCTTCTTTGGGCCTGTGGGCAAAAAGTTTACTCTAAAGACCATCAGAGAGCTACCAGGCTTCTCAGAGGCACCACAGCTCCACCACAGCTGCTTCCATGCTATGCAGGGGACATCCAAGGACAGGAGACAGGTTAACTCTGTCCTTGATGCGTTTGTTCTCATGTGGAGCTGCTGCTCAGCAGAGGTGGGGGAGAACCACACACCACAGTTCCCAGTGTGCTCTTAGCAGCCCATCCCATCCTGTAGCATCACCGTGTCTCCAGTCCAGCAGTGAAAAATGATTGGCAATGGGAAGCTGCTGGCATGGAGGAAAGCCCAGTGTCAGGTTCACTAGTGGTGATGCCAAGAGCCAGATATTCTCAGTGAATGAACTGTTACTTGGATTTGGAGGCAAAATGCACCTTTGAAAGTGTGCAGTGCTGGGATGGCCACACAGTGCCATGCTGAGAGCCCAAAGGAGATGGAAATACAGAGTTCCCTTGGGATGCACCTAATCCGGGAGCCTGGAGCTGTCTAACACCCCTGTGGGTATGCAATACCCATCATGAGATGCTGCAGCTTCCCCAGGGCAGTTTCATCCCAAATTTACTGCCAGCAGCTCTGGTTAGTCCCAGTGGAAGCAAACACAGCAGCACAGAAAGCAAGAGGAGAGTTTATTTTCCTTTCCAGAGCTGCATGGGTGAGCAGCAGAGGCTGTTTTATGGATAAACCCCCAAGCAGACAGCCTGAGACTAGGGGACACACAGGGGGTTAGAAATGGACTTGCAGCCACATCAGCATCTGCAAATCCCAGGCTGGGGAAAGCTCACAGCTCTGTCTCCGTAAAGTAGACTGTTGGAATTCGATTCCCAAGCTTGAAACCCCAAAATGTCCATGCTCTGAGTCTGTGCCTGGCCCTGTGTGGAGGTGCCCTGGGGGATACATGGATGAGCACCTCCTGCCACTGCTCAGCATCTCAGCTCCCACCCCAAGAGACTCTCAAACAAGAGACTTAAAAGTCAGCTAAATATTTCAGAACGCAGACGAGCCTTCAGTTTATTCTTCCATTTAGCTCAGGTGGTTTGCCCGCCTCCAGAAAAGCCTACTGTTAATTTAATTCCCTCTAATTGATTCATGGCAGAACTGGCGTCCTGATGCCTGGAACAGCTGTGATTCCTGTGCTGTCGTTTGTTGTGCCTCAGGGACACCACACAGCCCCTGAGCAGCGCTGGAAAGAAAGGGCCAGGGCTGGAGCAGGAGAGAGGCAGCTGGGCCAGGCACAAACAAAGACATTTTTGCATTTGCAATTCGGAGAGGATGTGCCACATCTCCCCATTTAGTCCTTCCAGAGAAGAGCCTGGAGAAAAGTAAGCAACAGGAAACCCTCTGCATATAAACAAGTCTTAGTAAAATCTGCAGTTTTAAGGTGGAGGAAGAAATATGTCCCCAACACAGTGCTTACACTGCAAGAGAAAACAAATTTCTTTCATTTTGTTCTGTTCATTCCCCACTGGGAACCTGCTGTGCTCTCAGGCATGGGCAGCCAGGAACATTTCACAGGGCATTTACAGCTCCCTGGGAAATCACTTATGGTCCCAAAGCCTGAGCCGTTCTGGCCAGTGGAGTCTGGGACCATCCCTAGAGCATCACTAGCAGGGGAACAAAAATTGGTCTTGGAGGAATCAATCCCTGGGTAAGTCGGTGCCTGGCTGGAGGCTCAGTCAACTTCTCAGCGCCGATTCAGAGGCAGAACAGGAAAGGACATCTTGAGTTTTACTCATAAACGCATTTTTCCCCAGTTGAAGTGCTGGGGCCAATTTGTTTCCTGCTGGGTTATTTTTGGGATCGAAACGCGCCATTTTCTGTAAACTGTCTGCCAGGGAAGTTGAGCCCGGGGGCCGCAGACGGGGCTGCCACACGTCCCACGCCACGGGTCGCTGCTGGACACCCAAATCCCACCGGGGGCAGAGCTCAGCTCGCCCGTGGGACAGGACCCACCTCCATCCTTCCTGAGTGGTGCTGCCCCACCAGCCTGCAGTGCCCTGCAGTGTCACTTGGGGAAGGAGGGTGCCCTGGGATGCGGTGACCTGCTTATTGCACGGACCATGCGGGCAGACACCTTTGGCGCTGAAGGCGCCCGCGGTGCTCACCGGCTGTGATGTGCCAACAACAAGCCAGAGCCCATAGTTCCCCCACGGGGGTCCCTACAGCTTTTCAGGACCTTGCCTGTCCCCTCAGTGCAGTGCTGCCGTGGCACGGGCTGGGGTGAAGCTGCCACCAGGGAACCCTCTGAAAGAACCTCACATACTTGCAATTCATTCCCAGACCCTTTGTCCTCCTTACCCCTGACCTTCCTGGCACTCCCACGGGCTGTGAGGCAGGGAAGTAATTTATAGCATTGTGCTGCTGCCGTCCGTGGTGGGAGGAGAGGCACGCTCGGCAGCAGGCTCTGCTCTCCCTGTGGCCAAGGGTCTCACATGGCCATGTGTTTATGCCGAGTCTGCGGTGGTGGCCGTGGCAGCTCATCTCCAGATTCACCTTCCTCAGAAGCAAGACCCTTTTCCAGACATGCTCCCAAAGGCTCTCTCTTTCATCACTGGGATCCAGGGTTTCCTGGCAGGGACCAGCCCATCCCAGCACCAGTAGCAGCACCTCAGGGCCTCCCACCCCCAAACCCCAATCCAAACTTGCTGCCAGTTCTGATTTAACAGGCTCTCAGCCAATATTTCTACAAATTTTTAAGTAGGGGCATTATTATTTTATCTTATTATTTTATAATTAAAGCCAAGATTCTCAAACCAAATAAATGACCTGACTAAAGCATCTGAGATCAAGAACTTGCTAAAGCAGACCAGCACCTCTCCTGTTTGGTTGTGTTCCAGGCTCTTTATGGCAGGTACTTTTTGCCTGGCTGATGCTCAACTGACAGCTTTCCAAGCATATAAAAAACTCATTAGGCTGAAAATAGTCTGTGACCACAGACTGTCAAGAGCACTGTCAGCATTTCCAGCCCAAGTCTGCTTTGTGTACAACCACTGGCAGATCAGGCTGCCAAGGTAGCAGGGTGGAGAGGATGGGGCTGTGCTGCCCATCAAAGGGCCCCTTTTGGGTAGGAAGGGCAATTGGGAAAGGCTTTCTGATGAGCTGTGGGGTATCAGGAAGTGGCATAGTGATGTACACACTGGTACTGGGCAAGGTGGTTGAAGACAGTCCTATGTGGAGCTGTGCCCACCTGCTCTGGGGTTTGAAACTTGTAAGCCACACCCATGGAGACCATGTGGCGGCATCTGCATTTGCAACCAGTTTATGCCCAATGCTTCCCTTGCTGCTCTTCCAGATCACAATGCAGAGCAAAGTGCCTGAAGCCATGTGAGCTACAAAGAGCCTGGGAGGGAGGCAGCAGGAATTCTCAGAGCTGAGAGAAAGCCATAAGGTTACTGAGCCTGCAGTAGCCCTGAGCAAGGCCATAGGACACAGACAAGGCAGCTCTGGTGAGCAGAAGAATACTTTTCAGATGATTTATGGAGTCATGGGGCAGAAACAAACACTGCTACATCTAGCCTGGATCTGATCAGGCACTCTGTCTGCAGAAGAAGGCATTGCCATGACACTTAATGCAAAGCAGGGGGACTGTTCCCTGTGCCCCACTCATGGTGCTGCCTGGCTGGGGTCAGCCCAGCAGTGCCTGGGTCTATTGTTGTTTAAGGACATCATCTGGGCAGCTGCAGCTGGTTGTTTTTCATACCTTGATACCGAATACTTTTCAGATATTAACTCATCCATTGCATTAAAAATACCCTGTGGCAATGCCAGGCTATCTATAATCTGGGTATTAAATGACATTAAAGCCAGAATAGCCGATGCTTTTACTAAGGCAAACAAAACCATCAATTTAGTGTTTAAAAATAACCAAAAGAAGCAGAGCACACCAGGATGGTCCCCAAATGCCCAGAGAGCTGGGACACCTTGTGGCCCAAACCCGGGAGGGGGCTGATGCCTGATGGGACTGACTGAGACAGACACACACCACCGCTCCCCGTTTGGTGCCTTTCACCTGAGACTGTTAAGCAGCTTTGCTTATTTCAACCCATTAGAACTAGAAAAGCTTTTTAATAAACTCTCTGCCAGCCTGGAATTAGTAGATGTGGGCCAATTAAATGAATTAATTAGGCACTGGTTTAAGCACAGATGAGGTTTGGCTTTGTTTACCAAGCTCACAGGAAGCAGCTTGTCAAAGTTCACCTCCAAAGGGCTGAAAAAAGGCAAGTTCACTCCCAGTCACAAGCACCTCACAACAAACACAGTGCTTCGACTTTGGCTTTATTTTCAGAGCTCCTCCTTTCTCTCTGCCTCCCCATGCAATAAAAATGAGGCATTTAATCTCATAATGCAACTTCTCAATGGAAATCAATGATAAAGTGCATTATCTTTACTGCCCTGAACCTGCGTCTCCAGCTTGACCTTCCTCAAGTGCAGTGAAGTCAGGGGAAAAACAAAGGTTGAGCTGAGGGCTTCCCAGTGGGAAAGTGTGAAACTTTCCTGTGCCTCAGGAGGGACGGGACAGGATGGCCCTGCACAGCAGCCATCTGACACAGTTTGGTGTCACTCATGCCATGGAAAAAGCAGTGTGTGAGTAGTGAGAAGCAGAGCAGGCTGAATCCAGCCTGAATTATGAAGCCTCTAGCCCGACCCTGAGCACAGTCCTGGTTTATTACTGGGGTTTTCTCATTAGAAGATGGATGCAGCCACTTTGTTCTTGCTCAGCAGCATTTATTCCACAGGGCCTGTGACCTGCATGAGGCCAAAGGAACCCCCAAAAGGAGAAATCAGGGACCACCCAATCTCTGAGACTCCCAGTGCAGCAGGGAAAGGCCATGCTGAGGGAAGACACTGCAGAGGGAGGATTTCTTCTCAGGTCAGGAGAAGACCTTGGTGCCAGCTAAGGTCAACCCACCACAAGCTCCAAGAAGACAGGGCTGGCAGAAACTATCCCGAGGAAGCACTGAGAGCTGGTCATGCTGCAGTGGCAGAGATGGCTCCCCTGCCCCTAATGGCCCCAGCCACAGGGAGGGTGACATCCCCCCCACAGACCCCCTCCCATGTATGTAGCACCTTGGGAAAACTGTCCTGTACCATCTCTGCCCAAGCTGTCATCAGAGACACGGGTTTAGAAACAAACTGTGGGGGATTTAGTTAGTTCATGATCAGCTAAGATTGATGCTGCTGCTAAAGGAAACTGGGCAAGTACCTTGTGCCTACTGTCACCCACAGGTAGAGAGCATTGGCCCAACATCTGCATAAAGCAGTTGGCAGGCCACAGCATCAGCTTAACACTCCCCAGAATTCCTCCTAAAAGATACATGGCACACAGTCAGTGATGTGATCACTGTTAGATCTCCTTCCTCTGCAGTGGAAGCAACAGGATCTCAATTAGCAGTGCTGGGTCCTGTCTCCAACGTGGGATGTCACTGCTGACCAGTGGAAAAAATTACCAGCAGCAGGTGAAGTGTATCTTCTTGAGCAGGCAGCCCCCACATGTCTCTGGGCCTGAAGGTTTGACAGCATCCCAAGCCCTGTAGCAGGGCTGCAAACAGACTACAGGGAACACAAACCAGACACATTCCTCCAGTGGAGGCTGTGCCACATGATTTAGGAGGCTGCAAGTGCTGTGATGTTGAGCAGCTAGCCGACAGCTTGTGCTGCTGTTGATGGATGCTGGAGTCTATTTTTTCTCCAATAACAACTTTCTCTAATGGTGCTGGCACAGAGGCTCGGCAAGGAGGAGGGAAGTGGCAAGTGGCCAGGGTGAAAAAGAGTTCACAATTACAGTAGGAAAGGCCACTGTGTCCCTCGTGCTGGGCATGGAAATGCTGAGGACAGGGTTGGAAGGGGCTCTAGGAGGGCATTGAGACATCCTCTGCTTCAGGAGAGCATCTGCTGTACCCAGAGTATTTTCAGCAGGCACTCAGACATCTGCTTGTCTTATTTTTAAACTCCTCCAGCGATGGGGTGCCATAATCTCCCCCAGCAGTCTGTTCCAGTGTTTCACTGTCATGATTAGAAAGTTTTTCTTATGTCCAGTTGAAACCTCCATTGTTGCAATTTAAGCTCAAAGCACTTTTTCTTCTCCAGAGGAGACGGCAAGATGGATGAAGAGCGATGTAAGCTTCGTTGGTTTTTTTGACTTGTTTTATTCCCAGCCAAAAAGAGAGTTTATTTCTTGAAGGAACAAGAACTCCTGCAACACACAACTCAGAAGTATCTTTCTATTTTTAAAAGTGAAGTAGAAGAGTTACATAAAAGCTACAGAAACCAGGAATGAGAAACAGGGTCTTCAATTTGGGGACTCTGCCTCCTACCACAGCTAATTTTCCCAGTCCTCAGAGCTGCCTTGGGCTGTCCACAGTCCATCAGTGTGAGGAGGCTGCAGTCACTGCCACTCCCACCAGCACAGGGCTGACAGGCCCCATATCCCCTGTGCCTGCAGCCTTTCATCAGCTAGGCAGAGAAAGCAGCAGAAACCCCGAACCTGGTTTTGTTCCTTTCTGCCCTCTTAAAACAGCACCGTACACAACAGGGCCAGACTGTCTGCTCTGGTGATGTCGCAGATAACACAGACAGATACCACAAACAAATAACACAGATAACACAGATAGATAACACAGGTAACACAGACAGATAACATGGGTAACACAGATAACACAGGTAGATAACACAGGTAACCCAGCGTTTCCTCAGACCGTGGGTGTGATGCAGCACCTCCCTGCCCAGAACTGGGCAGAGCAGTGGGAGTGAGCACTGCCGGCACGGGGATGGCACCTCAGGGTACTTCGGGACAGCCACACAGCCCCAAAGGGCACTGCTTTCAGGAGGAAGATGCTGAGGGTGCTGGCATGAGAAACTCCTCCAGCCGGGGTGCACGAAGCCAGGGGCAACTTTGAGGAATGGGGCTGTTAGCAGCGTGACCAGCACGGGATGAACCGCGGCCTTTCTAGGTCTCATCTCCAGCCCGGGGGCTGCCAGCTCTGCCCAGGATGCCAGGCAGGGAGGGCTTGGGACACACAGGAGCCAACCTGGTGTGAATGAGAGCCTGGAGCAGCCGATGCCCACAAAGCCGGCGCTCGGAGCACGAAGGAGCCAGTGCCAGGTGCTCGTAGGAGCCGGTGCTCACAGGAGCCGGTGCCCGGGGCACGCAGGAGTTGCTGCGCGGTGCCCGGGTCCCGGTGCGCGGGTTGAGCAGCGCGGGCGGTGCGCGGGGGGCGGT
>VXBA01002083.1:1801724-1862634 GCA_013399895.1 Serilophus lunatus
GCCGGCCGCCAGTGGAAGTTCGCCGGCTCCTTCTACTTCGCCATCACGGTCATCACCACCATCGGTGAGTGACGGCAGCCCGGCCGGCGCCCGCGGCATCATCCATCTCCACCCCGCTGCAGCCCATGTCCCTCCATCCCCACCTCGCGTCACTCCGTGTCCCTCGATCCTTGCCTCCCATCTCCCTACATCCCTGCATCCATCCCCACGTCTTTCCATCGCCACCTCCCTGCACACCAACCTCCTCCAGCCCCGCACCTCCAGTACCCCTGGGAGCCGCAGGACAGCCTGGGGGGTGCATGGCGGAGGCAGGTCTTGCCCTCGCAAGGCTGGGACACTTCTTCAGGTCACCCCGAGCTGACCCTGTGTGCCCAGTGCCCAGCGCTGGGGGAGGCAACCCATACGCGGGCTGGGACAACCCCGTTGTGGGGGCGCCGGGGTGCTGCTGTGCCTGGGGCCATGAGGCACTGTGTTGTCTCAGGGAGGCAGCCGCTCGTGGAGCTTCTGCAGGAACCTTCGGGGCCGGCAACTGCCAAAGTTGGCAGCAGTGTGTGTGGGCAGAGGTGGGGGCCACGTGTGTCCCCTGCGCTGGGCTTTAGCCACCGAGCCGGGCTAAGAGCTGGGCAAGAACTGCTGGCTTCTTTGCCAGCTCAAAACTCCGAATGTTTGCCTGTGTGAGGCTGGTTCAGAGAGCCAAGAGAGGCACCAGGCACTGCCCCTCACTTTCCCTGCACGGGAACCTGCAGAGAGATGGGTGTCAGCTTGGAGGGGAGTGACTGAATCATATTAAACTCCCACACAGACACACTCTCCCATACTAGAGCCCAGTGCCTTCAGTTTTGCAAGAGAATGAAACTAAATTGATTGAGGGTTCACTTAATTCTAAGTGAGATTAGCCACATGGGGGTTCAGCACTGTTTAATTAATCCATTTTGATTAATCCATGCACCCTCAGCATCCCATGAGGGTAGACAGGCACAGGATCCTGTGCTCTTGTCACTGCTTGTGCTGGGATTCCAGTCAGCAGATGTGTTTTGGAGGCAAAAATTCTGAGGCCAAATTCCACCCTGCCACAGCCTCCTCATCTGCAGGACAGGACTCACCCTTACCCATGGGCTTGGGATGGTTGAAATATCTCTGGTAGATGAAAGCATTATCGCTCTGGACAAGGGCTGGTGGGATCAACTGCACCACGTTACCAAAGGATAAAAGATGGCAGAGGAGCAGGTACCCTGTGGGCTTTGCCTGGGGACTCCATGTGCTCCCATGGGATGTGGTATGGGGTTTGTGCAGCTGGGAACACACATGGCCAGCAAAAAGCAACAAGCTCAGGGCCCAGTTCAGGTCAGGCTCCAGCAGGAGGGAAGGATGAATGGCTTCAGCAAAAATCTCCATCAATGCCTGACAGGTTATAGCTTCATTTACATGATTTTCCTGTCAGCTGTGACAAACAATGGCAATGCTTATCACACGCCCCGTGCAATAAATAATTTCAGCCCAGGTGCCATATTTCTAAAGCACTGGCATGTCAGACCTCTTTATAAATTGGGCTGTGCTCCAAATCTTAGATTTAACGCTAATGTAGCTGTGTTTACTCTTTCTAATTCCCTTTGTAATTTCAAAAGCATCAGTCAAATGCACTTTCAACAGTCTCTCAGGGTATAACAACTGTTTTTCCACTTATTGCTCTTCTGGATCATTATATTTACCTCCTCATTTCTGTCATTGTATTATCTTGTAGCCTGGGACTCGGTAATTGCACTTGGTTATTAAGCTTGGATATGACTGGGGGTTTTTTGCCACTGCAGTCTCCTGTCTGCTCTGTATTCTGTTAAATGTGGCATGCAGGCATTAAGTTCATCATTTCTGATTGCGTGGGTTTGTGAATAGACAGAGCAATTAGAAGCTGGTCCCTTCCTGCCTGCTCACACTTCAGAGCACAGCACTGTCCTCAGTCCCTAAACCCTGTCCCATGCAGGAGTTTCCTGGAGGAGGAGGTGTGCTCCAGAGTCTGGGATAATGTGATTATCCTCCTCTGGTCGTCCCATCACTGCATGCTGTCAGCTTCCACAAGAGTCCACTGGCACCAAGGACAGAGGTGAAGCCAAGTCACACCTTACGGCAAGACAGAGAAGTAACAAGAGGGTATTCCCCACCATGTTCTCCATGTAAAAGTCATATGAGCTACTGCAAAAAGTGAAAATACAAATGGCTATTTGTGAAAGGCCTTCTAGCAGCAGGGGAAGGAGCCAGTGCTCTTTTGTAGGCACCTGGGAAGTTTATGGCCCTGGTAGTTTCTTGTAAAAGAAACTCAAAAGAAAGACTCGGATGCCTTTGGATGCCTTTGGATGCTGTTGCTCCCCATGCCATGTGACTCCCTTGCACTGAGTTCGTTACTCATCCATTGAGGTCAGGGGCCACTGATCCTGTTAAGCTGCTGTAATTGAGGTGGGCGCAGAACCGCCGGCATCCAGAAGATTGCAGCAAATACTTCATTATGCCTCACAGTATAATTGTGTATGTCCTTGAGTCACAGCTCTGAAACTTGGACCAGTGTGGGGAAATTAAATCTCAGAAGGTGTTCAAGGAGAAACTTGTCCTCCTTGAGCTTCTTGTCCCCGGGACAAGGGTTGACAGGACTGTGGTGGCGTAAATACTCACTTCCCTGCATCTAAAACAGCACAACCCCTCCCCAACAGTCCAGCTGTGCTTTAAGTCTGAGTCTTAGGGAAACTGAAGTAAATATGGAGTGGCTCTGCAGAAGTCCTCCAAGACATAGCTGCTCCCATGGAGACGGACCCTATAGCACAGGGCCCTTGTAGCTCCTGTCAACAGGCCATGCAGCAAAGGCTTACATAGGTGAGAGTCAAAGGTGAGTGTGACACTGAGGGGCTCAGGAGGAGCAGGAGCAGGTGCCAAGGGAGGTGTAAATGCCCCTGCAAGAGCAGTTATGAACAGTCCTGGCTGGGTGTGTATCTTCCTACAGGGTGACCTGGTGCTGTTGGTCTCAGCATCCTGCAGAGCCTCCATCCCTATCAGGGAAACCTCATGGGGTTCAGGTTACCCTGCACACCCAGCCCTGGCATGGCACCATGGTCTGTCAATTCTTTGATCTGCAGGAGGTTCACAGACCCCAGTCCAGCTCTAGGGCTACTGTTGGCCCCTGTGGCAAACTCAAGGCCTATCAGGAAGTTACCTTCTCTCTTTAGAGGCCAAATGAGGTTCTGACTATGTAACAGTGTGATGTGCCATCATCCCAAAAGATGTGGCATCACACAGCCCTGTTAGCATTGCCTGCAGATCTGTTACTGAGTCATTTCCCAGTCTCCCCCTATTCTCCTACTGCTCCTCTTGGTTTCAGGGCAGCCTTGCTAGAAATCCCAGTGAGGGCTTGATGCCGCCTTTCCTCTTTCCTTCACAGGCTATGGACACGCTGCCCCAGGCACAGATGCTGGCAAAGTTTTCTGCATGTTCTACGCCATCCTGGGCATTCCCCTGACGCTGGTCATGTTCCAGAGCCTGGGGGAGCGCATGAACACCGTTGTGAGGCTACTGCTCAAGAAGATCAAGAAGTGTCTGGGCATGAGGACAACCCATGTCTCCATGGAGAACATGGTCCTGGTGGGCTTTCTGTCCTGCATGGGCACCCTGTGCATCGGCGCTGCAGCCTTCTCTTATTTCGAGGGCTGGACTTTCTTCCATGCCTATTACTACTGTTTCATAACCCTGACCACCATTGGCTTTGGAGACTTTGTGGCTCTGCAGAAGAACGAGGCTTTGCAGAAGAAGCCCCCGTACGTGGCTTTCAGCTTCATGTACATCCTGGTGGGCCTGACCGTCATCGGCGCCTTCCTCAACCTGGTGGTGCTGCGGTTCCTGACGATGAACTCGGAGGACGAGCGGCGGGACGCCGAAGAGCGAGCCTCGCTCCGGAGAGCCCGGAACAACATCCACCTCAAGCCAAAAGAGGACAGCCGGAGCAGCAATGCCATTTTTCTCCCTGTGGAGGACAGGACGAGCCAGATGAACCTGATCCCGCTGATCCAGGACGCGGAGAGGCAGCGGCGCCAGTCGGCCAACTCTGCGGCCGCGGTGCCCTCCTTCTGCACGTGCCTGTGCTACAGACCCCAGGTGTGCGGCAGCCCGGTGCCCTCCCACCCCGAGACCCTGAGCTGCCACACCAACCCTGTGTATTACAACTCCATATCCTACAAAATCGACGAGGTGTCCCTGAGCACGCGGGGTCAGACCGGCTCTTCCCCAGGGAGCACTTTATCATCCAACAGCCCTCGCTGCCGGCAACACCCCCGGCTGCGGAGGAAATCCATCTAGGAGCGCGTGCCGAGCTGTACTCAGCGCTCGAGTCTTACTATGATGATAAATTAAGAACAGAGATGTCAGGTTCTTCTTACTCTCGCATTTCTTCTGTTCCTCTCCCCTTTCAGCTGGCAGACAGCCCCATGCAGGGTCCAGCAGGAGCTTTTAAACCCTGTTGAGAAATAATTATTCCATTTTTGCTGGCCCTGAATGACATTGTTAGGGTTTTTTTGCTTTTTCCAAGTATTTGGTCCAAGCATTTGGGTCTGGCATGAGTTCCCCCTGATATGAAACCCAGTGACCTGTAGGTTTGCTTTCCTGCCTCCCTGCTCCCCAAAGGGTGCATTGCTGCCCTCCCACCCTGTCAAACCTTGGCTGTGGCTGCTGCCAGCACATGGCTGTTGCTCTGTGGGCTGGCTTGCACTTGCTGAGAGTATCAAAAGCAAAGCCCATGTGAGTGAGCCCTGCAGGTCCCATGACACTGGGTGCAGGTAGATCAGTGCCATGCAGTAGGCTTGAAGCTCATGGGTGGGCAGGGAGATGTGGGCAGGAGGGAATGGGCTTTGGTTCTGCAGCTCAGCACATGGGGATGGCTTCATGGAACTGCATCTCCTGTGACCAGCCCCCTGGGCCTGAGCTCAGGTTTGTGGCTGGCTCAGTGCTTTTAGAAGCTGGAGGCTCATGCACTCACCCACTTGCCCACCAGCACACCTTACCTTTTACACCTTTACTGCTACTGGTAGGTCTTCCTGGCTGAGCTGGTTGGTGTCTCCATTTGCAGGGGAAGATGAACGCCTCCAATCCAATCCAGCCCAGTCCAGTCCAGTTCAGCCCAGCCCAGCCCCAGCCCTCCTCTGCTGATCCCGGGCTGTGCTGAGGAAGAGCCCCATGAAGAGCCTCCACACAAAGCCATCTGCAAAGGGCTTGGCCCTGAGGTTGTTTTTTTTTTTAGCTAAAATCACTCCTTCCTTCCCCACCTTTCCTCTCCATCTGGATGCCCAGCAAGTGTTCTGGCTCCTCACCTCCTCCCAGTCCTGAGTTTGTGCTTCTTGCTGCTGGGGTTATCTGAGGGGGCTCCGTGTGCATTCCCATGTGGGATGTGGTACCTGCACAGCCACACCTGGGAGTCTCTTTCCAGCTGGTGGCCTTTGTCCATCCTGTTTCATCTGCAGGAAAGCAAGACTGGGCTCTAACAGCAGTAGGAGCTCTGCTTCACTTTTTTTCCCAATAAACGACAATAAAAACGTACATTGCCACTCTTAACGTCTATCTAAAATACCTTCTGAGGGTTTTTTCCTAGAAAAAAACCCCTTTCCTGGTGGGGAAGGCATGCAAAGTGCCAGTGTTGGGAAGGCCTCAGGGCAGGCTTTGCTCTCTCCCCGTTTTGTTCTGGGTGGCTTAATAAAAGGTGAATCCAGCTGGTGGTGGTTGGTTATTTGTCATAAGGAAGAACAGAGATGTATCCAAGCTTCAAACCCCAGGGCTGGCTCCCTGCCACAGGGATGTTGTCAAGGCTCCACAGCATGGGCATGAAAGCAGGGAGAATGATGGAGGGCTGGCACCAGGGGCTGGGTTGTGACACCTTCACCTGGGTGCTTCCCAGGAACCTCCCACCAACAAAATCCCAGGGCTGCAGTTCCCAGCAGCTGCCTCACTTTGCACCAGTGGCCCCAGATCTGGACCAGCTGGGTGAGCATTGGTTTAAAGAGAAAGGGGGAGGAGTGGGGAGAAAGCAAGGTGTTTGTAAAACAGGCTTAAAACCAAGACTTTAATTGGCTTCTCAGCTCCTCAGTGGTGTCACTTCATGCTGATTCCACCAGCTCAGCCCCTTTTTTGCCATGTCCCATCTCCCCTACCCTCCCAAGGCTGTCAGCCCAAGGCTTGGCTGTGCTGCCTCTGCCTTCAGACCTGGGCAGCAGGTGGACACCTGTCCCTCTTTGTGTTGAACTTGGGACACTCTCCCAGCGGCCATGAGGGAGCCAGCACCTCTCACCTTCATTCACCCTCATAAAAAGCAGCAGGTCCTCAATTCCTGGACAAATCAGACCTGCATAGCATTGTCCTGGTGAGACCCATCTTTTAGGGAGCAGGAAGTAGGTGAATGCCAATCTGGAGGCTGAGCCAGCCTTGTACTCTCCCTCTGGGTTCAGCCTGGTGCTGTCTGTGCTCAGTGGCTCCGTGCCTGTGGCAAAGCCTGGCAGAGGCAGCAGGGCTGGTGGTGTGACATTTACAGCATGGAGGACAGCACTGGTGAGGAGGTGATGGGGCAGAAAGCAGGCCTCACTAGTTCCATATGGCCTGAGCTGCCAGGCAGTACTGCTTGGGAGCTTAGCTGCACTAGAAGCTGCTGATGGTCCTAGGATGGGAGATGCTGGTCATCCCCAGGTGCCATGCCAGGCTGGACTGCCCCCAGACACCCTTATTGCTGAAGAAACCCTCCTCCCTCCACCACTGCTCCCCGGGGGCTGTAGCTGGGGCAGGTGGGAAGCTGCTCCTTGGTCCAGCCCTGATGACCTCCAGAGGGATTTGGAAGCATGAGAAAAACCTTCAAGAAATTCTCAGTGAACTATTCCCTCATTACTGCCACGGGAAAAGGGCTTGTGGTGGCTCCCCAGGGAATGTTGCCTGTCCTCACCATCCCCTCCCATGGAATCCCCCTGCAGGAACCCCCAAAAACTTCCCACAAGAGGGCTCACAGCTCAAGGTCATCCAGGACTACTAACATCCAAAGGTTTCCTTAACCCAGGGGTCCCTAAGCTCCTCTGCTCCCACACTGCCTCAGTATTCCCAACCGCCTGGGTCAGCGGTAGTTTTTTCTGCCAGAAGTCTTCATCTCCAGGGTTTCAAATTCACCTTTGAATGACCACTGCTGACTATGAAGGTTCTTGGGAAGAAAACAGCAGGAGCAGGTGGCTTTGGACTCAGGCGATGAGCAGAGCATAGCTGAGAACAAGCTTAGGTCTGTGCCTGGAGAGGCCCACAATCAAATTACATATTGAAGTGGCACAGGGAAATGCAAGTTTGAAGCTGGACCTGTTTGAGGGAGCTGGAGTGAGGGCCCTTCCACAGAGAGCACTGGGAAGGAGCTTGGGACAGCACTGGGACACACCAGGCTGAGCTGCTCTCATTCCCTATAGGCACAAGCAGAAGGGATGGGCCATCTGAAATCAGGCTGCAGATAAGAGTGGTGGCAACAGAGAAGGCAGAGACACTCCACAAAAAACCTCAACACACCGTAGGAAAAAAAAAAGGTTTTATTATCACCATTATCAACATTTTTCATTAGCTTAACACTGAATTGTAAATCACTCAATCATTACATATTGTCTGAATAAAACCTACAGACAGGAAAAAGTGTAGCAGAATCCTCTCCTGACTACAGACGAGTGGCTGGAGTCCCACCTTCCACCCAAGGCAGCCCACACACCTCGCAAGGGACTGCCCAGCAGGCTGCCCAGCTCCATTGCCTGTTCCCTCCGGCTCCACACAGATTACACCTCACCAGGTGATGTTAAAAACTTCCAAAAAGTTTTGGAGAGGGTCAGGGTGGCCAAAAAGAGCAGATCAGCTGCCCTGACTCCTACAGAAAGGCAAGAGGAGTGCAGTGCCCCTGCAAAGCTATTGGTTTTCACGGAGCAATTAATGAAGGAAAAAGGTTTAACTCATGAAAGCAGATTTCCCTCCTGTGGCCAAGCCCTGGCAGTGGGGAACAAGGCAGAGTGCTGGCATGGTGGTGTGGGGAGGCCAGAGTGTGGATGGGCTGGGGGTGGCCCCATCCCTGAGCAGAGGCCAGCTCTGCCACACTGCCCTGAGGCTCCCGGCAGGCAGGATGGATGCACCAGTGCAAAGGGATGCTGTGGGCAGCCTCAATCCCCTCGGGTTGGAATAAGGCCTCGTATCGAGAGGGAAGGGGGAACCCGTGTAGGGAGCAGAGGGCGCTGGGGAAAGCAAAGGGAAAACCTGGAGGAAATTTCACTGGGAGCTCCCCTTCTCCCCGGCCAGCACAGAGGCAGCTCACTCCCTGTCTCCTCTAAGTTGGTATGGCACATCCTGCCTGCCTGGGCTGTGGAGCCCCTGAAGAAGACCCCTAGCTTCTTCCAAGGATGGGAAAGGACGGACCCCCTGTGGTTTGAATTTGGGACTGCCACAAAATTACAGGACAATGGCATCCCTGGTGGGTGGCAGGCCATGGCAGTGCTGCATGAGGGGGTCTTGGAGGAGGCACTGCATCCCCAGAACGCCCTTTCCACCTGGAGCAGGGAAGAGCCTACAGGGAGCAGGAGGAAGGGTGTGGTGAAGCTGGGGGATCATGTCTTGGATTCACTCTCCAAACCTCTCTTTCCCTCGCTCCAAAGCCAAAACCCAGCTCCAGGTCAAGGAGATGAATCAGCAAAGCTGAGACAAGTGAGCAGCATTGGGTAAGGAGCAATCACCCCAAAATAAAAACTGCTGCAGGATTTAAAGCTCCAGGCTGGAATTTAGTGGGACCTGGTGCAGCTATCCCAACTTGTGGTGCCCAAGCAACTACAAAAAACAGCTCCTGGAAAGTTTATGGGATGGCTTCAGCAGGTGTGCCTGGATCTTTCCCTCAGGCTGCTTCTGCCCCTGTCCCGCTTAGTGAGTGGAGCTCGTGGCTGTGCCCTCATGGCCTCTCTGCCAGACAAAGCCCTTCCCTGCCCCACACGTGGGGGTCTTGAGCCCACATGATGTGCCCAGCATAAATGCCAAGGCTGTCTGCTGACCTGGCTGAGCAGGGTTTAACAGCACAGCTTTTGTTTCCATTTCAGCTACTGGAAAGTCACAAAGGGAAAGTCATTGGGTCATTGCCTCTGTTTGCTGGTGCTCTGGAAAGGGCTGGTGCAGGGTCCTTCTGTTTCAGTCTCTGAAGTGCAAAGAGCCAAATGCTACAAGAAACTCCCCCCAGTTCCTCTACTCCCCCAGGACAAGAGCAGCTACCACAGGAAAGGGAGGGCAGAGTGTGTCTACACTGTGGGAAGAGCTTGAGGTTCCCCAGGAGAGAGTGTGATGCTGCTGCCATGGGTGAGTAGCTGGGGATGGGGATGGACATGGGGCTGCTTGGTCTCTGGTATGCGGCCACTGAGCAGAGGAACCTGGCAGTGTGAGCTGGAGACTCATCAGCTACATTTTAAAAACACCTAATCACTTACAAACTCCCTGGGGAATTGCCATGCTCTCAGGCACACACATTGGTTGGTGTGTGCTGGGATAGACACAAAATGGCTTCCACTGATCGTCCCCTTTTCCAAATGTTTGGCTCAAATTCAGTAGCTGCAATTTCATTTTAGGTGCTCTCTCCATGTTACAATATGGCCTGGACTCCTCTACTGATGGCACTTGGCATTTACACTTCCCTTTTTCCTCAAAGCATTTCAGAAAAAACAGGAATTCTTCCATCATTGCTCCAGGCTCCCAGCACCACTGGAAGCTGCTGCCTGCACAGCCAGTGGCCTGGCAGTCTTGAGAACAATGTGGAGACTTATCCTCTGGGGAATGCTGCGAGGAATCCACAGGCAATGAACTGGGATGCCGTTTTGAAGCTGTTTTATTCTGTGCACTGGAACAATGATGGAGCTGACTTAAAATCCAGCATCTGGATCCTGCCACTTTGGAAAAATCTTTAGATGAGCCCAGCACTAGCAGACTTCTGGAGAATTGCACAGAACAGCCTGTGCCTGTTTTACACCTTAGTCCCCCCAGTCCTCTGCGAAGGTGCAATCTCTCTGCCTTGGGTGGAATTTTCTACAAAATGGACAAATACCACCTATGAAATGGACAAAATAACTCACAAAGCCTTTAAAGAAGAGCAGCCAAATGTGCTGCTCTGAAAAAAATGCTCCTTTTAGCTTGCCCCTGGTACTTCAAGGAAAATAGGCAGCTGTCAGGCAGAACTCATGTGGCCCCAGAGTGCAAAGGCTTTTTTGCTTTATCAGGGCTACAGTGGCAGTGGGAACCATTCTCGTCGAATTACAAATACTAGATAGCCTAAGAAAAACCAGGAGATTGAAACAGTCATAAAGTTTATACTGAAACTATTTTTAACCTCTGTAGTATGAAGTCACCTACAGCTGTTTCATTCTTCACCTAAGAGAGACCTCATGTCGATGGGCACAGACACTCACAGAGAAGTCTATAGGATGAATATATGTCACAAGGCAACAGCCCTGTCTTTGTTTCTTTACAATCAAAGTTAATATGGTTCTTTTTCAAAAGTGAAGACAATTATAAACTGTATCAACAATATGTACTACAGCCTGCAAGTCACAATCTGTGCACACCAAATGGAATATATTATTGCTTGGTAGCCTATTAGACTTTCTTTATAAAAAGATTTTTATACAGAGTACAGGATTATGACAAAACTAGCTAAGTAGTTCTCATCTTGAAAATACAACATCGATTCTTTCAACAAAGTAGCTGAAAGTTAATGAACAATAACAAATATTTACTAATAATTTTATGGCCAGTTTGAACAGAATTTCTTATAGGACTCTTCTGGTGTTTATTTACATATGCCTCTTTTCTTTTGGAAAAAAGTTGATAAAATATAACAAGGAACATAGAAATAAAAAAAAATGAGTAAACTTCATACCAAGAACATCAAACATTTTGGAAAATGCTAAATTATGTTACCTGTTAAAAAACATACAATATCATTTTGTCTTTAAAGAAAAATATTTTTCCTGATTTAAAATATTACCAATCGTATGTAATAAACTAACTTAAAATGAGTTTCATAAAAAAGTTGTCTTGCTGTCTAAACATTACTAAACATGCTTAGGTTGAGATTCTGTTAACTGCCTCAACATCTTAAAAACAGCTCCTTTACAGGAACTTGTGATATTCATACTCCAGAAGACCTGCAAATTTAGAACAGTACATTGATAAAGGATCTGGTAGCTAGGAACAATAAATATAGATTTTCATTCAAAGCAAATAATTCTGCAATGTCCTTTTGAAACAATTCATGGCCAAGAAGTGGGGATGCACTTGGTTAAACAATAAAGTCACCTGGCCTTTACCCTGCCCGTGCACACAAGTGCCCACGCAGCTCCAGCTGCAGGATGAGGACCAGTGCATTGAATCGCAGAGTGAGGACCTTGTGCTGGCTCTGTGGCATCTCAGCTGTGTTGGGGCAAAGGGAAAGAAACACCAGGAGACTGGGAAAATATCACATTTTTTTTGCCTGAACCAACCAGGACCCGCCATGGCCATGGCTGCTTTTTGTTCAGAGCACAAAGGGGACAAAGCCACATGCAAGGCTGCCTTCCCTTTGTGCAGGGGATTCACAATGGGGAGAGATTCTTCTGCTCTCAGCATCAGGATTTCTTTGTTTTCCACAGGAATGGTAATGCAGGTAACATTTAGGGATTGGCTCTCCGTGGTTTTTTTGGCCAGCAATCCTCCCACTACCATGACAGTGTAGTAGTTCATGCACAGCCCTGAGCTTGGCAGGTATTTCTCTCAGTTTTATCCCTCATCATTATTTACATACCAAAATTACTATGATGCTTCTTTTTTCTTTTATTTAAGCCTCCTGCTCTTCCTCTCTTCCTGCTCTCTGGTTATAACTAACAGCAAGATTCAGGCACAGGAAAAGACTCAGCCAGGATTTGCAAAGGGGACCAAAGTTCAATTTTCAGTTGCTGTACACTCTGGCAAACAGCTGCTTTGTGCACAAACACACAGGTAATCCCAACTGTCATATCATCACATATCATCTCAGAAAATGGCCAGGTAAATTTTTGGGGAAAAAAGGATTAAGCTTTATAAAAATAAGCTTTTCCAAGCCTGAGACTTGTCTTGGATGCTATACTGGGAGTCTTAAATTGATGGATAACTAGAAGAGTTCTTTTTTGACTACAATATACCGTGGTCAGTGCAGAAGTCATGGGTAAGAGTGAAGCAAGAATTTGGACTGTAGGGTACCATGCAACTGTGTTGGACTCACTCTGTGGCCCCTGGGCACTCCCAGAAGGACTCCTGTGAGTTTTTGCTTTATGAAGGAAGGTCACCTGCTCTTGCCAGTTCATGTGTCTGTGCTGTGCGTGGCAGCCAGAGATTGCAACGTCCACTTACTGGGGAGAAACAGGACTTGGAAGTGAGTAAAACAAAACCCAGAACCACTGGACCACAGTCAACCACATAAAAAATGCAGAAGAAAACAGCAGACTCTTAAACTGCCTCCAAACTACAGAATCTGAGACATTAACAAAAATAACACAACTAGAACTGTAACTTCTATATTTTACCCTGACAGCGACCTTTTAGTGTGATTAAAAACAGATGGAAGATAGTCCTCGGTGTTAAGGAGTCCTATGGCATCTAAACTGATCATCACTGAGCCTGCAGAGCTTTTGGACGGGCAGGATACAGAGACATGTTGCATCTGCCAGGCAAACAGGAACTGAGCTTTTCGACAGACAGTCATTAAACAAAGTTTTCAGGGGGAATATTTTTGGCATGTATAGTCTCCTACTCCCCATTAAAGACTGCAAAAATGCTGCATTCATCTTACTGGACACAGGAAATCCAGGATTAACTTAGCTCTTACTGGTAGACAATGTCCAAACTAAGTACCAACACAAAGGTTTCAGCATAACTGAAGACAGAAGCCCTGTTACTCAGCTGCCAGGTCTGGCATGTACCTGCAGCTCCCCACAGTCCTTTTAAAGTCATAGTTATTAAAAGATCCAGTGCTACAAACCACTAAATCTACCTTATCTATTCTAGTTCATACACATATTGTACAATATTGCCTAGTACTCACTACATACCAAGAGGAAAAGATGCTGACTTGAATTACAGTAAATGTGCTTTTTTAAAAAAATAAAAATAAGAGAGAGCGCCACAACATAGTTTGACCAGCATGCAACAAACTTTCTTCAGCTAATATATAGAAATTGTCTAATACAATTAGAAAAAATAATTAGTGAGAGGCCAGAGACATATTTGATCAAGGAAATTAAGATATTTATCTGAAATGTTGAGGCTTTTGCCACTGAAGACTCAAAAAACTAGTCATTCTATGCCCCTTGTCCTCCTTCCCTCTCCTTTGTATAATTTTTTACAGATCATTGTAAGGCCTATTATTTTTGCATCTATCCTGTAATTTATCTCAAAATACTTTAAAATGCCATAGACAAGCTAAGACCAAAAACAACTGCTTTTACCATCCAATCAACACTCATGCTTTTATTCTAACACAGCTGAGGTCCACATGCAGAAATAAATGCTCAGTATTTTTCTGTAACAGCTCAAGAATCTGCTCATTCCTACATGTGACATGGGACCTTCACTTTTAAATCACAAAGCAAGACATCTCCAAAAGCTTATTTATTCTGGGACAGCAGTCATCAAATCCTCATTTAGGAACTAAGACAAAACCTAGCCAAAACAGAGCTATCAACAGAAAATCTTTGGAGATTCTCTGTGATTTTGGATGATTTAATTTTCTGAAGGATCTAGCGCACTTCCTCCAGCACGTGGCTCTGCTGGCAACAGCTGCCACAGCTCAGCAGCTCAGAGAATGTGCTTTAGTGGCTGGATCTACAAGGTTTGTTTATAGTTGGTGTTGCACTTTAATGAACAGAATGTACATGCTGTGACCACTGTGTTGTCAGATTCCTCATCCACAACCTCCCCACATTTTGAGGATCGCATCTCCTCTTGCAGAACACTTGACAATGTCTGTGTACTACTGAGACTGTCTAAAGCTCCCCTCTCTCCACCAGGAAGGTTATGTGTTCTCCAGCACCACCTTCTCAGGTGACAAACTGGGGTTTCTTTCTTCTACACCCACAGAAACCCCAATCTCCTCTCTCACAGCAGAATAGAACAGTCCTGTTTCAGGTCAGACCACAGCACAACAGGTAGGGCAGCATCTCCAGCAGATATGTACCAGTACAAAGGAGATGGAGGAAAAGCAGGAGATAGAAGACATCATGAGTGAAGGATGCACAGGAACAAGTAAGGAGGTCAGTAAATTGTGTCTGACAATACAAAGCATCTCAAGCTGCAACTCAGATGTTCAGCTCCCACTCCTAGTGGTTTTTGTTAGTTTTTTTTCTGAGGAAAACTGCAGTTAATTATTCTGCTAAACTCGAACTCTGCTTAAACTGTCTGGTCTAAGTAGGTGCTACTTGTTCTCCCACCAAGTTCGCTTCATCAGCAGTGTTAGACATGTAATGCAGTAAAGACACTTGCTGGTAATTTGGCACAGTTTGAAAACACAGCAACGACAGTGTTACAGCTAACATGACTCAGTGACAGGGAACTGATTCTAAAGAAAGAGTTGCAGATTCCTTTCTTTTTCTTCCTTTCAAAAAGAAAGACCTTATAGAAAACCTAATGCTTCCTCTTAAACTTTCTGTTCCTGCTCTTTTTAGGCCAGCCATTGACCTCCGAATTTTTCAGGTACTTTCTCGTAAAGAATCCATATTAGAAATTTTTAATATGCACAGTTCAGAAAAATTCCTTCCTCACTCCCCTCCAAATTCCTTCAAAAGCTGCAACTTTCCAGGGTTAATATTGATCTGAAACAAGGGTCCAAGAATGACAGCGAGAGAAGTGAAACAAGAGGTGTATGTCTAATTTGACAACTAGGACTCATGCCCCACGGCACCTCCTCCTCGGACAGAGAGGGCACAGTGCCCACCCCTCATCTTCTGTCTAAGGTCACTGGTTTATCCTCCTCTTCCAGCTCCACAAGAACTGATTGAACATGCATTGCGCTTGAGGTCAGAGTTCCAGCAAACAAAACCTTGACAGCATGTTTAAAAAACAAAAGCAGTTCCCCCTTCCTTACTCACTAAGACCTGTCACAGCAGGGTCCCACCGTGCTCTCCAGGGAAAGCTGTGAGGACTGACGCAGGAGTGGGCCTGTAGTGGGATCTACCATGGAGGAAGTTGGGAAGAGCTTGTACCAGCCGATCGCTAAAGTGGACAAATCCAGTTCTTCCAGGAGGACCCTGGCGACTCCCATGAAGTGCTTGCGCTCCATGCGTCCGTAGTTTCCCCAGACTATCACCTTAGGAACAACAACAGGCAGCAGTTAATCCTCCAACTTGCCTTCCCAACACTGGATTGGGAAGCACAAGTCTGATCAATCCTTCTTTCTAGTCATCCAATTTTCCAGAGCTTTACTACAGCCCAAGAAGACCAGAAAGATTTACTCTACCAACAGGAAATGTGAAGCTCTGGCCGATGATATTACTTCTTTTTTTTTTTAAGCACGTGTTTACAAATCCTAGTGTTGTCAGATTTGCATGTGGATGAGACACCATTTTGCCATTCTACCTTCTAGGCAGGGACAGAACCTGCACAAAGTATCCCTGGAGCTGCAGTCCAACACTTGCAGGTAAAACCTGGTGCTGGCACATAATGGGCCTTGGATACAACACCAAAGAGTGGCCTGGGGGGAAAAGGCAGGAAGAACTCCTGATCTGGAAAAGTAAACTAACAAAAAAACAGGTGGGCAACAGCTTGAGTCAAAAGCCAACAGTTTGAGGAAAGGAGCATGTTTTAACTTCTGCACTCGGAGCTTGTGACATGGGGCAGATGGAGATGAGGCACAGCCACTCACCTGGAGGAGAGACAGGAGCCAAGTGCTGCCAAGTAGGACTGGTGATGCAGGAGACACATGTGGAGTGGAATAAGGGGAAGCAGAACAGACGGCAGAGAATGGTTTGCAGACACAGAGGAAGGGCTAATGAAAGAGCTGGTAGGCGAGCAGGGAAAGCTGAATCACACTTACGACATGATGGAGACCAGTGGGTGGAACAACAGATGCAGTGAGGGTCATGGGCTTAGGCATGCTGGAGGTCTGCACGTGGCCAAGTGGCCCTGTGTGGCACAAGACAAAGGTGATGACTGACTCCAGAGTGAGTCCGTGTTCTGAAGAGGAGAGGATGAGTAGGACGGGTTATGACAATGACTAGTGATCTGTGGTTAATCCTGACAGGGAGTTTCCCTAGCCTTCAATTAACCACAGCATTACAATTTTTATAAATGAGGGAGGAGAGTCAACAAAGGTCAATTAAAATACAAAGATTCATGCTGTAGGCCAGCAGGAGACGGAGCAAACCACTGCAGTAAATTGGCTTGGTGACAGGGCCATCAGCAGAGCCAAGCTCCTCATTTTATTCTCCTGGGATAAGAGCCTTTCCTGGCAGCAAGGCAGCAAGTAAGGAAACCCACGCCAGGCAAAAGCAGACCAAGTCAGGTCCTACCCCATTTCAGTAAAAAATGTGCAGTCTTGTTGCATCAGGGGAAAATGCTTCTCATTGAGATAAAAGAGGACGAGGTAACTAATGAGAAGGGTCCAGCATGTTATCTGGCAATTCATATGCCAGGGGAGATAAATAATAGAAACTTATGGATTAATTACATTAAGTATTACAAATGGACTTTAGCCAGGCTTTATTAGATGGAAATGATTTTGATATGAATTAACAATGCAAATTCCTCTTTGCTCTGGAAACACAGAGTTGAAAATATGACTAGGTCAGTAAATGTATGGTGATAACAGAAACAAGGTAGAAAAGGGTAAGGTACATGACAGGGTAATGGAAAAGCAGAGTGTTCTGAATATGTAAAAACATAGAAGACAACCCATGCTACAAGATCATTTAGCACATAAAGGTGCCACCTATATCCTAACTGGGTGGGGGAAAAAAAGAATTAAAAAAATAAAAATCAACCTTTTCCTGGTAGGCATTCGTGGTACCTTGCAGAGGGTGAAAAAATAATCAGATGGGTATGAAAAAAAGGGAGTTCCTTTCTACTTGTTACATGCTGACAGAGTGCATTTGGTTCAATGAAAACATTGGCTTTTTCTGATCTTTGTTAATTATCCAGGTCTCTTGGCCAGACTTATTATCTTCCCTAAGAGGTAGAAGAGAGAAATGGGCAGATTTGAGACTTGCTGGTCTTACCTGTAATACTTTGCCCTGGGGACTCTCAGCAAACAGCAACACCTGATTGTACAAAGGGTCTAATGATTTGCGAGCCACTTTTGTCTTCTTTTTCGCAATGCACACGCCATTCTCCAGCAGGTAAGCTTTGATGTAAGCAGCTGGAAAAAATAAATATGGCCAAATATGAAAAAAAAATCTTCATGCTCACTTTAGAAAAGACAGTGCTGTGTCCCAGGTATTTCTAAAGAAGATATTTACATCATGGAGAAGATTTGCTCAGGCAGCCTTATTTTCAATACTGCACACAGACTGCTTAGTCCTGCCAAAGCCAAGTGAAATTAAAATTTCTCCTATTCACAAGCATCACAGGAGGCTGGGGCTCAGGGAATTACTTTAGGAGATCAAAGAATAGTACCTGGCAGTGTTTTGGAGCCGGGTTTTGGTGTCAGTCCTCGAGCCTGAATGATATCCACTTCTAGCTGCCCATTTCGCTCTTGCAAGCCAATTTCCACGTCCCCTAAACCAAAATGTCAAAACAGACAGAAGACTTTCAAAACACCACATCTGTGGGCTATTAAAATGTTAAAAAAAAAAAATCAATCTTCATGTCCTGCCTGCTACAAGCTGTAACAAACTGTATGTGCCTGAACTCCTCCTGTCTTACTCTGGAGCAGCTGCCCAGTGATTCTGGCCCACATTTTCAAAAGCAACCTTGACTGCCAGCCCTCTAACATGGCTTTGGGGGCTCAGTCTCCTACTCTTTGTGGCAGCAAGCCTCTCATCTGTCCCCAACAGAAACACCTGGGATTGCAGGCTGCTTTGGAAAATGGAAATCTAGTGGACCAGAACACAATCCTTACAGAGCCTGGTGAGCCTCAGAGAGAAAGAAAAGCCCCAAGATGCACAGGGTGCACTTTCAGGACTTTAACTGCATTTTATTTAGTCCATGTCTTTTGGAGCTGAGGAAGGAAAAGCACAAAGCTGCTGCTGTCCTACTAATGCCACATTTGCTGCAACCAGCAAAACCTTTTGGCCAAGCTCACTTGATTTAACAGAGCAATGGAGCAGGACAGTGGTATATCAGCAGATCCTGGACAGGTTATTAGTGGCTTGTAGGAGCAGCCTGTACTTAAATGAAAGCCACACGTTGTTCCTTACCCATCGAGGTGGTGGCCAAGGTCTGACGCCCAACGAACTGTGCAGGGCCCATGCTGCCCAGGAAGTCACTGAACTGCCCAGCAGATGCCAGATGGACTCCACTGAAATTCAAGCTGCAAAAGAAAATTATTTTGGCAAGTGGTTAATTTGCATTTTAAAGCAACACAGTAACTAAAGAACCAGGTTTAATATATTTTTGAAGCGAATGACATCTACAGAAGCCTTTTTCCCTTGCAAAACTCACTGATTTCCACACGGTTTAGTTACATGGAAACCATCCAAAATCTATTTCTTTGCACAAAAAAACCCCCAAACCAATAATGCCTGAAGTCACCAGCTGTTTAACTATAACTGTCTGTAAGTAAAATCTCTGCCATCTCAGGCTCATTTGCAGCCCATCAGCTTTTCCAGGTACCAAATTTCTAGAGTAGCGCTTAGGATCTCTCTTGGTAGCTATCCCTTCCCAATCCTCATTTCTAGGGAGGAAATAATGCATCTGGAGCAGTACTTAAAAGTGAGATGGGGGAGGGGGCGGGGGTCCAACCATCAATCCCCTTGGGACTCAACCCCCCCATTTATATATCACACAGAGAGAGGGCAATACATCTGCTTTTTGACCAGAGGGTCCCATTTCCTAGGGCTCAACACCAGAAGCATCCATCCCATCCCCTCCGTGGTTTTCATACTTCCTCCCACGACTGCAGTCACAAAGAGGATCTGAACACTGGTGCAAGGCTGAAGGGACAACATCCTCAAAACATCCTCAATGGCTCTGCCACAGTCAGCACAGCAAAACAAAAACTGTTGGGGGCGGCAGAGCCTCCAAATCTAGTCACCAGGTACTGAGGCTGGTGCATGGCATGGCTGCAGGTGCTGGGCACTGCACTTAGACACACGTGGAGCAACACAGAAGCATCAAACCCTGTGACACAGTGCTACAAACCAAGTTGTACCCTGATTTACGCAGCAGTCTTAGAGGTTGTAGAAAAACTTGCTGCAAATGCTAAGGAGGAGGCTCGAGGCCAGCATTAGACACCTACATTTGTCCTGCAGGCATCTGCCAACCCATGACACAGCTGCTGCAACACACGTCAGGAGATTTGTGCCAGGGTACCCACTCTGTCCCCAGGGAAGCTGCTGCCTGTCAAAGACAGGCACAATTAAAAACCTCCTCCACTTTTCCAAACGTCCTTGGAGGGGGGCAATTACCCACATAATTATCCACAACTCCCTGCTTCCCCAAATTCATTCCGGGGTGAGGAGGCTGCACATTGGGTACAAGTGACGGCAGGGGAGGGCTCACACACAGCTGAGTCAGACACAAAGACTCATTGATGCCCCCCTGCAAGCCAGTTACATTTTAAAAGACATTAAAAAAAAAAGGAATTCTTTTTAAACCCCATTCAGCCAGCAGAATGTTGATTTCAGGTTAGGATTTCAGCTCTCATTAGCTATGTGCAGACCTAGTCTCAGCCCCATGGGAATATTTATTTATTCTGCCAAGGAATTAGGAAGGCAGCACACACAGCTCAGCATCTTGCCGTGCATGGGCTGAAGAGAATGTGTCAGTAGCACGTGTCCTCATGACAGGTTCAAGGGGTGGCTCAGCTCCCTGTGACAGGGGCACTGCATTAAAAGGCCTGACTTTTCCATGGAGCACTGCACCTCCACTCTGTGCTGACCTGGCTCTTTGAGAAACCTGGTTATTGCTGCTACACAGGGAGCTGCTGAGCCATCAGCTTGGAAACCCTGTCCTTCAGCTCTTTATGAATGTCACCTTAGTGAAAAGGGATGAGGAGGGAGGAAGGAGGGTGTCTTGGCATTCTGGGAGACAGGCTTGGGAGGGTCTCTCCACGGGTGGATTTTCCCCAGTTCAGTGGGGTTTTACCCCTCATCCACCATTAGCACAAACACTCAGGGTGGTATTTTGAGATATAAGAGAAACAGCTAGATTTATTGTTGGCATTAATTGCACAGAAGGTTTAAGGTTTTTCTCAGTGTTCAGTGTCACCAACTCCTCAGTGGTGCAAGGGGCATCCGCAGTGCCAACATCCATCCCTGTGGGTACAGAACTCCTGCTCCTCCACCCAGCTGGTATCTGCCAGCCCTGCCAGAACAGCCCAGGACCAGGGCAGAGGGGCTGGATCTGTGGCCAGGCTCCCAGGATGAACTGTGCACAGAGAGAGACATCCCCAGGGTAAATTTGCAGGGACATGGGATGGGGGAAGCAGGGGAAGAGGGAGCCTGGAGCCAGACAGGCTTTATCAGACTCGTGATTTGCCCATAGAAGGAGGGAAGAAGAGAGTCCTGGGGCACACAAGGAGCAGCGAGACTCCGTGAGCCTGCTGGCTCAGCTGTTCTGAGCTGAACACAGAGAGTCAAAAAAGGATGAAAACCAGCACTTAGAGAACTCAAAATAGTTCAAGAAAAAAAGAGACCTGACAGAGAAAGACCTAAGATTCAGCAGGAGATGAATGGATCATCAGCCAGAAGGTAAATGTTTTCTTTATTTTCCTCAACTCATGGAAGATAAATGGGCCAAATTTGGGTCTCACTCCTGCCCTGGGGAGCGTGTGACCTGAACAAGCACATAAATAACAAGCCAGCAAGACAACTCACAACTGTTCAGGGAAATGTTTACTGCTGTGCTCAGAACAGATGCTTGGGCTAATTAACAAGATGCCAAGGACCAGCACAGAGGAGGGGAAGCCCAGGACTGAGCGAAGCTGAGGGCTATGAGAGTGTACAGCACACCCAGAACCAGATCTCAGAGCAATTTCTCTCTAGGGTGAAGTGCAGCCACGTACTGCACAATGCTGGGATACAATGCTGGGAGGAGACCACACACAGAAACTCCATGTGCTGCAGGACACCAAAGAAGAGAAACCACTCTGGCCCCTGGATCCTCAAAATAATCCACTAAACCCGTCACAGAAAGCCACTTTTACCTGCTGGGGGGAGAAACACATCAAAGGCTGATGCCAAGTATTTGTCTGCACTTTATACATGCATGGAAAGAAGCCACCTGTGCTCTCACACACCAGCTCAGCCCCTGTCTGGTCTGGTGGAAGATGTCCCAGCCCATGTCAGTGGGGATGGAACTACATGAAATTTAAGGTATCTTCCAACCCAAACCATTCCGTGGTGCTCTGAACACTGCCAGCAAAGCCTCTGCCCAGCAAAAAGTAAAAGCACCTGCAAATGGAGCAGCCTATGCTGCAGCCTGCATCAATGATACAGAGGGAAACAGCAGGAGGGCAGGAAGGTCAGTGCTAAAAAGCACAGGAACAAGAACTGTTCAGCTAGAGGTGAACCAGCAACAACCGGAAGTGTTTACAGCAAAGCAAGGGATGTTATTACCTCCACACAGATTCAGAAGTCAGAGGGCTCTGGAAGACCTTGGAATGTTGAACATTCCTCAGTGCACACCACAGTGAGAGGGCAGGACACTGCTGCAGGGACACCAGGGCTGGGCCACAAGCACAGACCTTCACAAGGGTGGCAGCCAAACTGCTTCTCAAATGGAGCTGCTGCTGCTTTGTAACTTGGAGGCTGATCCCAAGAGGAATGGCATAGCCCACTTAGAAACACAGGCAAAGGTTAAGGCTCTGTCAATCTGGGTAACAGCCTTAGTTAATAGGTTTACTAGCACTATATGAAACTCAGTATTAGGTTAGACAGTTAATGTTCCCCACTGTTGTTATACTTGACTGGGAAGAGAAAATGTATTGAATTAATTCTTTAATAGATTATGCCATTAGCTGGTGGGACTGGCTGCTACATTGCTCAGAGGGTGACCTTTTGAATTGCTGCTTTATTAGACATTAGAAGCAGCAGCTTTAAATCAGGCTCCTTGGCTTTGACCAATTCCTGGACATACATCTGAGTATTGCCAATAACCCTGGAATGGAAACAATTTCTGTCTGGAAAACTCATAAGCTACCTCCAAGGCCATTGCTTTTCCCCTGAGAGGAGAGGGAAGGGAAAAATAGAGCTGCAGAAATTTAGTATGAATGTGAATTAAAACCAGCAGGAACAATTTTGCTGCATCAACTAAATTTAGGATGCTGAAATGAATCTCAGTGAGATCTGTCTGTCAAGTGCTCAGAGCTGGGATGCTGAGGTGAGGGGGACGTGTACAGTGAGAGAGACCTTGCACATACACTCATTTGTTTTTCCTGCAACTAAAGTAGGGAGGGAAAGAGCTCCAGGGACCACTGTGACTTCTTTCAGCTCTTTAAATGCCACCCTGGCGCTCCTAAGAGCCCTCCCCTGCCACATGCTGCATGCTCAGCAGACTTTCCCTGCCTGACCTCTGAAGAAACAACTGTTCTGGCCTGCCCTTGATTCAGCAACTGGCTCTCCAGCTGACCCACCACACACTGGCTGTGCTGGCAGGAAGACATGCTCCTGAAGGGATCTGCTGCAGGTGACACTGGTGGCTCCACCTTGGGTGACAGCCAGCAGATGTGTTTCACAAGCACTGGAACAATCTTGGAAAATCCTTCCCTTCCCATCACCAAACATACCTCTCCCTTAAGGGGAGACATTACTATAATCTGGTTATCACCGAAATGAGATTTTTTTTATTGCAATCTAAAGAGAAATGCTAGAAATAGCTGGAAGAATAAGAAGGGACCATCTTGTACCTGACTTGCAAATAGCAGCTGCCACAGCCAGCAGGGCCCTGGGGACAGGGGCTGCAGGGACCATCTCACAATGCAAAGAGCCACACACAGAAAAGATTAACAGGTGACACTTCTCAGCCTTTTGTCTAAAGGGCACAAAACCTCCCCTGAGTGACGGAAGTACAGCCTTTGAACAGCAAAGAGAAATTAATTACCTCTTCTCTGGCCCTTGGCTTTCACTAATCATGATCCATAGGCTCTGCTTTGCCACAGTGGAACAAGGATGATTTTAACCAAGTTAAAGATTATGGGTTTGCTGTGGAATTGGTCCTAAGTTGAATGTGACTGTTACTGAGCAGAAGGCAGAGGGAGAGCACAGGGACGTCAGCGATGCCTCCAGAGTGTCAAGGACAAATGAAGGACATTTTGTTGAAGGATGCTCAGACCATGTCCCTTGGATGTAGGTAAGAAGGCAGAAGCAGGGACAGCAGAAGGATGGCAGTGGATAGTATTGATCCTGGGATCTCTGAGCCCACCAACACAGCAGGAAACTGCACCAACACTTAACACAGCCACCAGCTCCCCACAAGGCCCAGCACAGGCTGCAAACCCCCTTTCAGCCACGTGGATAAAACAGCAATTTCTAAGTCAGAGCCGTCCGTGGCACAGCAGTCAGCACAGCGACAGCCATGCAATGAATGCAGTGGGGACACACCTGGGGACAGTGGGGACACCCCTCGGGGACAGCGGGGACACTCCTGGGGGACAGCGGGGACAGCAGCAGTGCTGCAGCAGTGCCGACACCCACGAGGGGGAGACAAGCCCCCGCCGTCAGCGCGGGCAGCGGCAGCTCCGGCCGCTCCCAAAGCCCGCAGGAGGTTCCCGAGCAGAGCAGGTACCAAACACCAACCCGGCTTTATGGCACAGATGAACGACCACATAAAGCATTTCTGCCTTTTGTGTCACGTTTATATGCAGAATAAAACGGTGTGTTCGCTCGATCTCAGGGGCCACGTGCTCTAGCTGGGGGCTGAGATTGCCTAGACCTTCTTTTAAACACAACATTGCTAATCCTGATTATTTAGGCAATCTGTGCAGCAGCCTCTGAAGACTGTGCTCCTGCACTGCACGCTGTAGCTCAGGGCACACGAAATCTGTCCTGGGTACTGTAATTTAAGAGTGGCTTAAAGGCTCTTTGCCAGCTGCTTGCTTCTCTGCTCTTTCAAGGTGGCAGCATTTCCTGACCTACCCCTTGCAAAGATCCGTGTCCTTCCTCTCCTCATGCAAAGCATCATGCAGTTGCTTCCTTCAATGGCACAGCAGCTGTTCTTTTTATGTGTGATTGCATGGAACCAGGGTTTGCTTGTCAAGTGAAGAGGATTTGAATGCTTAGATGGACAACACTGATTTCAATGCAAAATACTATAAAGAACGTGCAGAGCAGCTGTGCTGATCCCTCTCCCATGTTCTGCTCAGCCCCTTCCACATCCCTGCCTGCTGGTGGCTGCATCATTAGCATGCAGAGTGTGTAATGGCACAGACACATTTAGGGAAAATGTATCATTAATTTCTTTTCCTGTCCGTGCGGAGTTTGTCTGACCTCTTTTCTAAATCTATTTTTAAATTGCTTCTGGGACTGTGTATGCCAGGTACCCCATTACACTGTTGCAGGCATCTGCAGAATCAACCTGTCAAAACCTGGTAAAACTCAGGAAATACAGTGAGAAGATACAGGTCAGCCAGTCCAAGGCCAAAGCAGCCTTAGTTACACCATCCATGTAAGGCTGCTTATCCAACCTGTTCTTAACCCTCTCTGTTTATTCCCATGCTTTTCTTTACTTTTTCCTTCTGAATCTTTTCCCTCTCTTCGCATCAGTCCTGAACACTTTGTGAGGTATCACTTCAAAATTCAGACCACATATTCCCTTTATTTTCCCCCTGATACCATACTTTTCAATTCTATCTTACAAGATTTTGAGACTGGTCTCAATTGTACCGATTTGTAAATGGCCACATGCTGAATGCTGTGTCTGTGCAGAAGAAATGCAGATCAGATTCATCTCCTCCCTTCACAAGCTGGGTGCAGCACCCTTTTGTTCAGGAGTTCTGACAAGAGAAAAGAATTTTATGTCCTCCCCTTTGGACCAGATCCCCATTCCTGCCTCTCTCTTACACAGGTTGCACACACCTTCACACCCACAGAGCTGCACTGCTGCACTGCCATGGGTTTAGCCAGGCAGCTTCAACACAGCCACCCCCTGGCACACCCAGACAACAGCTATTTTCAGGAGATAACATTTTGCTTTGTTCTTTCCAAGGATTCATTTACACTATCCACACAAACACCTATTTGTCATCATCACAACTCTCCAGAAGTGATACACTCTTAAAGAAGTGCTCCACTGCATCTAGTACATACATGGGATGTATCTGGGTCTAGGGTTCAGAAATATGTTGTTCTGTTCTCATAAACGTTTTCCAAAAGACATTTTTTTCTTCTCGTAGGGCAGTAAGTTGCACTTAATAAGTAAGCTGCCTAAACACAGGCATGCACCTGAATGGTTTGACTTGCACAGCTGAACTAACAGATTTACTATTTGTCCACATCTAACAAAGAACAAAGCTCTCCAGCTCTGTCTCTAAAAACCAGGGACAGCAACACACTCCTTCAGCCATTAGAAACAGGGAGGGGGAAGCCTCCTCTGAGACTGATAACATATTTGACAGTTATTTTATTTGAGCATTAAAAAAAACCCATCAGAACTCCCATTTCAGGGAGCAGTAATGTTCTGTGTAACAACCACACTCATCCATATTGCATGTTAATGTCTTTTAAATCCTATCTTACATGCAGAAGCCAAGTAGGTATCTATCAGCTAAGGAGGAAGGCAGAACTTGTAGTGTCCATTGCCCCTACCTTTAAAATATTTATGGTGTGCACATGAGGAATTAATGGAATATGCATCTGACTACACTGCCAGGGGACTGGGCGCACAGCCCCTCACCCTGTCAAAGTTGATGTGAATACTGCAGGAGCAAGGTTTTCCAGGAGCATCTATCCCTGAAGGACCCAAACCCTCTCCCTAACCCGGCACACCTCTCCTCTGCCAGGCAATGTCTCTGCTTCTCTCCTGGCCACTCCATTTTCTGTCACATTTTTAGCACTGTGACGTGCTGTCTTATGTGCTATAACACATTGTACCCCGTATCCGAGTCCTTCTGCTGTAGGAATTCTGCCACCGAAACAGTGCTATAAAAACTAGGCAGTGAATTCTGTACAAAGACCTCCCCCATTCCCTTCCCCACCTTGCCAGGCGAGCTCCATTTTTAGCAATCACTAGTCATCTCAGACGCACTGAATAAAAGATAGGTACCTGTCTTCAGAGAGCAATTCTGTCTGTCCCAAGAGTTTGCTGAAGATGGGATTCGCTGTATTTAATGCTGTAACTACAGCTCTCAAGGTCACATCCTTTCCAAGCTGTGCTGGTCAAGCTTTAGCAGCACAAAAGGATGTGCTGTTGCTGAACAGGTTGATGAATTTCTTGGCATATTACTGAAATAATCTCAACAACTTTCCTTGTTATCATCTCAAAAGGCATTGATTTCTTACAGCCTGAACCATATTTAACAACATATTTTAAAAAGACTTTGATAAAAAGAGTCCCAAAGGTAATCTGATATAAAAGAGTCTAGAAGTCCCCTGGCTTTGGATACCAAAAATGAGACATTCAGTGAATAGCTACATGAATTTAGGAATCAAGTCTTTTGGTAAGTCTTGAGTGATGATGGGCAATTTTTGGTGAAAGAAAGTGAATTTCCACATGGCCATGTGATCACAAGCCAGGGCACTATTTCCTCCAGCTGCCTTGTTTTTGTTGCTCCACAGTGAAGGAGAGAAGGGCAGGCAGCTCTCCCAGCCTAAGTTCCAGCATTAGTTCACACCAGCTCTGTATGAACAATGGGAGAACTTGTATCAGCTACAGCCTGCAGGAACAGCATGAGACAGAGCCAAGGGGCTCAAGATCCCTGTGCCAGAAGCACACATGCCAGGCTGTGTCCTGCCTCCTGCCTCCTCACAATGGGGCCTTCAGGCAGGGCTCAGGCTGCTGCTGTCCTCACTGTGGAAAAGAGAGATGATATTACTGACAACAAGATGCCGCCTTGCTGGACAGGCACACTCACCTCAGATAACACGAGAACAAGCCTCTAAGTCTTTGCTGGTCAGCACCTGCTGGGCTTTTCTAAGGTAAAAATCACCTGAGCTCTCCATAACTTAATCATCTCAGCAGTAGCCAGCAAGAACAAAAGTGCTGTGAGTACCACTCACTAGGCACTAAGGCAGCGAGCAGGCTTTTGTTCCAGGTCCATTTTTGTCTTTCTGCTCCATTTTCAGAAAGAAAAGTGGTTGGCAGGAGGAAGTTGCACACAAGTCCAGAATCTATTGCTTTCTGAATGCTGTACATGGTGTCGTGCAGTTGCAGCAAAATCCAGCCAAAACAAGACATAGATCATGCAAGAGCCAGGATGGAGCTGAGATCTCTGCTGAATCTCAGGAGGTAGTTTGTGAGCTATTCCTGTATTCGGAATGGCATCCTTGCAGTAATCTTGGTGTCCTGAAACTACCCCAAAGGCACTTGCTTCAGTGGGTAACTGTTCTCTCTAGGAAGTTTTTAGATATACACATAGAAGAAAATACTCACTGCTGTAGAGATTTGCAAGACTGCTGTGGATGAACTGTGAATGGAAACATCTGTGTGTGTGTGAAAGCACAACCAACCTGTCAGCTGCAGACCTGTCCTCCAGTGACAGGAGAAGCACAAGGTTAGAGAGCACATCACTTCCACAGCCTGTCTGAGGGCAGACTGTAGCCATAAAGATCCCCCAAACAAGGGAACAAAAAGGTGGCAGCACTGCTTGAGATCACAAAGAGCAAGACCCGGAGGTGAAAGATCATTCTAAAATAGCAGGTAAGTCCTAGAAAGTGTAAGAAAAAAACAGTCCAAGAGCCAGTCTGTTGTGAAGAACAACTCAGCAGACACAGCAAGAGCCCGACAGATGGTGTTCCTGGTCCTCCCTGCAGCACTCAATCCATCCTGGCTGCAGCACCTGGATGCACAAGGCTTGGTGCCTGCATGGGGCTGTGAGAGCATGAGTGAAACCCAGACATGTGAATGACTGAGAAGAGTGTTGTTTAGAATAAATATCTATTTTCCCTTCTACAAAAACCTACATTGACTTTTATTATATAAATTTTCTATACTAGTGCACAACCACTGTGCAATATAAAACCTGGGCAGTAAGGTTGGAGGACTTTTTCTGTGGCATAAAGCAGTGCGTTGACACTGTCAGCACTTACTGGCAGGATGCATGAGCTTGAATTCCAGGAGATGCATCTTTTAGACCAGCTAATCTTCAGGTAAAGGGAGTATTTTGTTGGAGGAGGGCCTAGCACACCCGACAGGTATACCCCTGCATAAGTCCCTCCATAAAAAACCCAACTGGATTTCATGCACTCTGGTGTTTCACGTGAAATCAGCACTGCTCAAAATCAAGAACTTCAGAAAATTCTCTGACTGTGATACCTTGCACTGGCACAGAGCAGCTGTAGCAGCTGCCACCACCTCACTACAACAAACATGAAAGCAGTCAGTCAGCATCACTTGCTAAAAACAGTTTGCATGGCTGAGGGCAAGTATTTAGGCCTCCTGCAGCAAAGTTTCACCAGATCTTGGATCACTTCAGTGTGCCACCTTTGGCAGTTGTCCTTTTAGTCCTCAAATTGAAAAGGATTACCAAAAATACACAGGGGTTGAGAAAAAAGCCCTCTTGGAAGATGAGGTTTTGAATCCATCTTCTTCCAGGTGCAAACACACCAGAGGGATGCACAGGTGGGAAGAACCAGGGCAGCCTTGCCTCGGTGAAAACTGGGGGTTTGACAGTCACTGATAAGAACTGTCTCTGACCCAGGACAATCCACATCAGAAACAAACCCTGCTTCTATTAAAAAGAAAATACACTTTCCACAGCTAACAGAGATATATGAATCTTCATTTTTCCTCCCTACAGCAAGTGAGAGGTCAAGAGAAATCTGATTTGGGAGAACACATTTCTGTTCCTCAAAGCTATTGCCCAAACAATTCCATTATTTGCTGCAGGAAAAGAAAGCAGAGAAACTCCCCTCCCACCATGTTTCAAGAGAATTGAGCCCTCTTAGTTCTTTGTACTCTCAACCTTGTTTGCTTATCACTCGTGGCTCAGACAGATAGCTGCAATTCCCACTGGCTTCCTGGAAGAGATTAATTATCCCACCTAAGAACAAAGCATCCAGGAACCACTTAATCACACTTTTCAGAGAATTAAGAGAAGAAACTATCCCATTCCTGGCAGAGGCACTGGCAAGGATGTTCTGGCAGCATTTGAGGCTGGAATACCAAATGTTAGGCTTGTTCTAATAAAGACATTTGGATTGCAAGACAGGGTTTTCCTTTCTCTGTTCTGCTGATAGCTACATGTCATGTGTCTTCAGGGTGAAACAGCAGTTGCATGGGTGCAATATTTTGTTGGCAGAAATACTCTCTCTCCATATTCAAAGCATATGCAGAGACAGGACACAGACCATTCAGGGAATTACGCCCCTCCCCAGGAGGCCAAGTTATGCAAATATAAAAAGGAAAGAATTTAGCTCTGCATGAAAGCAAATTCTTGACCCACATTGCCAAGGGAGAGAACTTGATCACTAATCCTCTGCAACAAGTCAGCAGAGGCAGAACTCCAGGCCACAGGACTGTGCTGGTGTAGCAGGAATATTTCCCTGGAGACAGCAGCTCGAAGAAGAGATAAGGTACATTACAGCTTTGGAGTGACAAGATTGCTATCACAGCCTGTGCCTCATTACTATTTTGAACCTTCAGCACAGATCTATGATGCCTTTCCAGGATTAGCCTACTTCTAAAGCTAAAGAAAGTCTCTCTTAATTTACAGCCTGTTACTTATTTAACACCAAAATCACATTAATTGAGAGTGGCTTTGGATATCCCAGCATTTGAGCTGTACAGTGTACTTGGGCTATCACACAGGACTAGAGAGTGAACAGAGCAATGCCAAGTGTGGGACTTGGCTTAAACAGAGCACATTTTAGGTATAACAACATTTTGGCCTCATAGAAGCACAGAATCTGATAGTATATATTGCTTTGTTTTTTAAATACTGTGGGGTTTTTGCTTCCAAATATTCCCATGAATGGTCATCTTAATAAAATTATTATAATGTCCATATATGGCTTCAAGTAATGAAAATACAAAAACCAGAATTGGAGCCAACTCAGCTCCCAAAGTTCTAGCCTAAAGATCCCCTGCTTTGCATTCTGGTACGAAGCCTAAATACAACAATGATGTAACTTCTCTTGGGGTCAAAAATCTTTCCTGAAACACATTCTTTTAGGACACTGTAGCTCACATGAAACAAAATAAAGTTTGTTATCAAAGTATACACAGGCTTCTAAATATGTATTTTGCTACCAGAAATTTGCTATGTGCTATAATGTATTTTGTTACTTTCATCCTTTTCAGCACTTTGACACTTCCCCCTGCCCCAGACCAAAGGGCTATTTTGAAAACGAGGAAATGGACAACTTTTGTGCAAGGTTAAAAACCACTGTCTTATCATTTATGACCAGTAATGAGCCTCAGCTATTCACCCTGAATTATTCTTCCAAAGGCAAAGCAGTTAAAAGTAATGGGTATCTGGTTCAGCTCAGAATAATGAGGATTCTAAAAAAAGTAGATAAACAGCTAAAATATGTGCCAGCTACGCAGAGAGATCCACTCTAATTGAATGGGCAGTGCACCTGCAGCATAAGCAAGTCAGAAAAACACATCATCCATCATGCTGGAGGAAAATTAACAGGCATAAGGACAGTGCAGCCCACGAGTGTGTACCCAGCTGCCTTGTGATGACTTACTTCCCCTCTGACCCGTAGCTGTTCATGCTGTCCTCGATGGACTCGTGGCTGGCCTGGCGCACGGTCCGGCTGGGCATCTCCACCGCCAGCCCGGTCTCTGTGCTCCTCTGGATGGCTCCTTTCAGCCTCCGGCCATCACCATCTGGGAACACGAGGGGAGAAAAGCAGTCAGTCTCTATTCCCAGAGCCTTTTGCAAGGACAGAGCCAAGGAGAAGCAGGGGTGGTCTTTGGGAAGACCAGCCTGGCATGTGACAGCTCTGCTGTCGTGCAGTTTCCTTACTGAGTCCTGCTTCATCAGGAGCTCCCAGTCAGCTCTGGAACAGACTCGGTGCTCCACCAAGCCAAGGCTCGGCAGATACTCAGAGAATATACACCACCCTACCTACTCCAATCATTGGTACCAATTAATTATCCAGGGAGCAGGCAGGCACACCAGCTGCCTGCCCCCAGAGCTACCCAGTCCAGGAACACAGCAGCAGTAGCCATGGGCACAGCTGAGCTGCACAGCCTGGCCATGCCTTTCCCAAAACCCATGTTGGTGCCTCAGGTGGTGCAGAGCAGCAAAGAGAGGCAGGTCCTGGTGGGCATCTAGGGAGGAAAAGGCTGGGAAGCACCAGAGATGTTGTGATGGCAGGAGTCCTCGCAGATGGACCACAGGGGAATAGCTGGGCACAGCCAAAACGTTCCCTGGTGGCACTAGAAAGGCACCAGCAGTGGAAAACCCTGGAGAAGACTGTTCCCCTCGACAGACGCCCTCGGCTACAGCATAAAGGGAATTAAGTAGGTTCTGGTTCCTCCTGGGTGCAGCCTTCAGAGGCACAGCCCTCTGAAATTAACAGCTGCTATTTTCATCCTCATCTCTAGCAGTCTGTTTCTCAGAACAAACCATGTTATGTAATGAATATGTAATGAATACCATTACTATTAATTGCTGTAGCTGGTGTTAGGAAGCTCCAGATTTCATCCCACATAGAGCACTCATCCTGAAACACATCTGCTACAAATTCTCTGAACAAAGTAAAACCATCTAAATCCTCTAAAGATGCCCAGCCATTAACTTGGATTCAGGTAACAAACCTCTGACCCATGATGCCCTTGAAAACCCACCAGATTTTGAGTACCACCCCTGGAGAAGAAATGACCCAGCTACTGAGCCTAGAAAATTCAGGATCCCTAAATATTAAAGAAAACAAGTCTTTCACAGAATCACAGGATAGGTAAGGTTGGAAGGGACCACAATGGGTCATCTGGTCCAACCTCCCTGCTCAAACAGGGTTATCTTAGACCACATTGTACAGGATTGTGTCCAAATGGTTCTTGAATGGCTCTAGTGAGGGAGACTCCATAACCTCTCTGGACAACCTGTTCCACACAGTAAAGTTCTTCCTCATCTTCAGGTAGAACTTCTTGTGTATCACTTCAAACTACTTTGGAAATATGAAGGTTATCTGTAAGAACCTGTCTAAAATATGCAGAACGTTGTTATTTGTATAGCAGGCTGCTTGACCTAAAATACTTTCCTTTAGATGTTGGTGTGAACAGGCACTTTGGAAAAAAAAATCAGATACTACAAATGCTTCCTACCCTTCTTCTTGAACTATATCTATACTGACATGCAAAGACAAAAATTCTCCTATATAGACAGATATAAAGTACTTTTTTCTCAGTTATCAGGAGGTTTCCAACTGGATAAGTGTGTTGGCCCCAGGGCTCTGTACCAGCTGCTGTCCCCACATATGGTGCAGCATGTGCACCCACGTCCCCATGGGCTAAGGGATCGAATGTGCATGTTCTGGGCTCATATTAACTACAGTTTGTATTGTCTGTGTGCCTTCAGCAACGTGCAAAGCACATTGTATAAATCAGGAAGTTACACAAACGTAAAACATATTTTTCATGTGCTTTCAAAATCCCAACCTTCAGGCAAGAATAACAGTACGGGCATCAACAAAAGCAAAGCCTTGTGAAATGGCTGTGTCTGTTCCCTCCAGCCAGTGCTGAGCAGCTCCCTCTGATCACCCTCCCAAGCCTTGCACAGCTCACTGGAGCCTCTGATGGGATGTGTAGGTTCCTTTCAGAGAGCACCTCACAGCCTTGCGGGCAGACTTGATGGTCCATTTAATTTGTCTTGCGTTCACCTCCACAAACAACCTTCAGTCATCTACACACACCAATGCCCTTCCCTCCTGCACTCAGAACACTCACCCTCCTGCCCTTTTAGGTCAGTCCTTACAAAAGCCTTGCTGGCAGCCAAACAGCAAAGGACATAAATGCACAAAACAAATTAAAAATGCCCCATTTCCCAGCTAAGCAACATCTGTTTCAAAAAACTCTCTTATTTCCCCAATCTAATGGGATGTGCCTGGAGACATTCATACTTAACAAGACTATTCATTCAAAGCTGGCAGCAAGCAAGAGGCTTGGGACAGAGCAAGGCTATGGAGAAACTCAAGGTGCTTGCTGCTTTCCACCAGCCATCTCCAGATTCAAAGCAAGGGACATAAAGCAGAAGGGCCCAAAAACAAGGAAATGCAGCACTGTGGGAGAGAGGCAGCACCAGACAATCCAGCTGGCACAGAGCAAGGTCAGCTGCAACACCACATGCACAGCTTTGTACTGCTGGCTGTCTGTGAGTGGGTGGTTTCTAGTATATCTGATTGCTTTTACAGCTATGACACATAGATATTCTTATTGGAAAAAAAAAAGTATAATGGAACAACTCTGGAAAACAAAACAACGGGCACAGATGTCAAGAACCCTTTGTTCCTCCCTCTTTTTCCAGAGATGAACAGCATCTCACAAATCATCTCCCATTACACTGGAGAAAGGTTTCTCCACCCTTTTTTCCCCTCCAGTCTCTTTTTACCAGATGTTTCCCTTGAACAGAAGGGGAGAAATTTGTTTTGCCAAAAAGGCAAGCTTCCAAACCACTGCAGCCAGAGGCAAGACTGAAACCGCATAAGCACCAGAGGTGCCATCACATATAGATTCCTAAACTACCCACATAAACCCTTTTGTCAAACTTAGTCAGCATGTAATAAAAATACATCTTTTACACCCCTCAGCAGGGAGAGAAAGACTGACCAGGAGTAGCTCACCTGCAAAGGGTCAGTGCAGCAAGGAAATAAATATGGACAATGCTGCACTGCTCACCTGCAGGCCAAGAACGTGGCACGAGCAACAGTCACCTACCAGCAACCTCCTCTGGGCACTGTGGAGCATCACGGAGGGGCTGTGCCTTCTCCCTGATCTGAAATCTGTGTGCTTTGACACTTTTGCAAATCAGAAGGTAAATGAGATGCGTCTACGTGGGTGTTGCCTGGCAAAATCATTTGTCTTAATTAGTTAGCAGGATCTGCACAAGTAAGAGTAGTATCGACGTTTTCTGCAGCGTCACCAGATTCATTCCCCGCACCTTTTCCAATTAAGCAGTAAACAACAAAGGTTAGGCAGTCAATCAAGCCTGCAGTGCAACACACCACTGAAGAGCGCATTTTACTTTGGGCTGACCTTGGGAAGGAGAAACTTCTTGGTCAAATACCCAGGATGAAGAAACACAGCCTCTTGCAGGTGCCAGGAACCAGAATGGCCCAGCAGTCACTTTGCCAAGTTCTCAGTGTTAACAGGTGCTTAGATTTTGTTCTGTCCAGCCAAACAATTTATGTTTGGCTAAAGAGTATCTTCTACAGTACTATCCACTCTGGATTTGAAGATACCAAGAGATGAAGAATCTGCCATTTGCCCACACAGTTTATTTTACTACCTGACATTTAGAGATGTGACTTAAGCTTGTCTGAGTTCAGCTTTCACCCATCAGTTTTTTGAGTGCCCTTCTCCACTCTGAGGGCTGCTGTTCTTGCCATAAAGTCTTCTCTGCAGTGCAGCTGAGTTCTCAAGTCTTACTCTGACAAGTCAAACAGATTGAGATCTTTATGTCTCTCATGCTCTGGTGTTTCTTTTTTCTCCTGGCCTTGAGTCATTTTAGTGACCTCCAAAGGTTTTAAACGTCCTTTTGAGAACCTGCGCAGCAGAACTGGTATCCGCACTGTAGTGCAGAAACATCTACAGAGGCAAAAATCAATTTGTACTCTCACCTTCACTGCTTTTGCTTGTATCTCCCAAGACACCAGTAAGCTCCTGGTCACACCACACCTCACCTGCAGTCCCTGCCTGTCCTGCTGGTATCAGCTTGTGGAACATTATATTAAAAATACGTAAGAAAAGAGATTTTATTTGAAGAGAAAGCTCTCTCACCCTCAATACGATTTACTCTCCTTCTAATGTGCATAATGCCTGTGAATTTAGTGTGGTTTAAACTCATGCTTGATCCAAATCAAATGAAAACACTTAACAGCATCAGGCCTTCAAAAGAGCCTCCTACCTTTGAGGCTTTTCCTTAACAACTGCTTTTTGAAATGTGAAGGAAGTTTTTAATCTATTTATCACAATCACATTTTTTAGGGTCATGTTGTTCTAGGACAAAACCCCTCCATATGTATCACACTTACCCAGATACCTGTTTCTTCTAAAACTTGGATAAAAAAAATTTTCACATAAGACCCATTTTCCCTAATTTCTTCTTGACTGGTATTAATTATACTCCATCCCTTTGTTCATTATTAATTAGATCTCATTATCGTGTTTCCCCTGATTCTGTCTGTGGGTGACCTCAGACCAACTCACCAAAAGTTCCCTCCAGACAACCCAGTAATGAACCAAGAGGAGCAAGGTGACCGTGCAGGTGCCCTGTGCAGAGCAGAGCATCCTTTGGAGAGTCCCCTTCCTTAACTGAATTTTCAGTTGTCAACCATATGGAGAGGCAGCTTGTCTCAAGGATGATGCCACTCCCGCAGCACAACTGTCACCAAGAATTACACTTGCTTTAAATCATGGAAGTAGGAAAAATAAGAGTGGCATTGTCCCCTTCTTTCCCCCAAGGAAAGAGTCACCACTTCTCATGTCCTGTGTCACTCCAACTTCTCCTCTGCTACAGACAGGGCTGTCCATGCTCAGAGACCAACAAGCCTTGAAAAATCTATGCAAGTTCTGCAATTGCTCATCATAAAGTCATGATGATATAATTATTACTCCTACACAGAATCACTCTACCATAGATGTTTATTGATGACATTTCTGAGAGACAGAGTATGCCCCTTTCACTTTAATCCTTACACAATGTCCTCTCCTGTCACTTCCCTTTCCCCCACCCAAGTACTTGGCACAATCTTTCTTTTTTACACTTTGTTTTCAATTTTTTCCTCCATGTTCGTGCAGTTTGCTGGATCCTACCACCATGAACAGAAATCAGCATGATGCATGTGCTACAGACCCTCCCATACTTTAGAATTAACTGATATTGATTTAACCCTGAGATTAAGGAATTGACTGTATTTCAACTCAATCAGTTTTGCTCCTAAATTACCCAACTGCTTCCAAGCACAGAACACAGTGGCACCAACACAAGCCACTCAAGACACACCAAGACTCTGACAAAACCGCCCGGTCAGCATTCATCCCTCTCCAAGGGGAAAACTCAGGAAGGGAAACCAGTTGTATGCTTAATTTTCATTTGTTCCTATTGCAAAGGTTTGAAAAATATAACATTTTGTATTTTCTAGGAAGGATTAGTCCAAGCTTCAGTAAAGAGACTGCATTCCCACTGCTTTTCTCACCAAAGCCAAGCAGTGGGCAGTGATTTCTATCCATTTGTGCTGCAGGGTATCGACCTGGGCAGACTCTGCTCTCTGGCTTCACACCTGGGTTCCTCAGCATGTGAATTACCTGCTTTGCTCCAAAACACAAACCTACACTTATGAAACACGAAGAACTGACAACCTCAGCAAAAGAACACTGAAAAACCCATCTGGCAGAGTCAAGGCATCCTTCAGAGCATGCTGTAGATCACGTAGAAAGCAGAGACAGGACAGGACTTGGCTGCCTGCAGGGGATTTGCCTCCAGCCATCTCCTCTTGGTTCATGCTGAATCCACCTGCTCTATCTTTGGCTCAAACATGGGCACACAAACCCTTTCATCTTCCACAGCCAATAACTTCACTCTTAGGGTCAAAACCAGAGTTGATTCTTTCTTTCTGCCCCTGAGAAAAGATGTTGCAGGTGAGTTTGGGGCTGAAAATGAAGGGAAAACACCAAGGACCCATCTTGATATTATCACCTGCTGAGATGAGGAAGGTCCCCAAGCTCAATAACTGGTCTTTGGCATGTCTGTGGGTAAAAAGCAGCAGTGGGAGTCTCAGATGAAGCACTGACCATTTTATCTCTTACTTATTTCGAAATTCTCTGAGCAAAGAACTTCTCCATTTCAAACTTGGTCACTGCATTGTTGCTCCTAAAGGGTTTAAAAATAAAAGATTTTTTTCTCTGTTTAGTCAGATGCTGACTCGCTGTGACATGTGCTCAGATTTGTGTGCCATGAATCAACATCGAGATGAATAAAAGAATTCCATTGTTTGTTTTCACAGGAAAAAAAATAAAAATGAAAAGTCTTCCCACAGGTTTGCATGAATATCCAACACCTGCACCAGCCTGGCACACACTGGGAGGAGTGGCTGTCAGGGTAGGCAGCACAAGCCCTTTTACAGGGCTATGTCTGTTCAGAGCAAGCCATGCTGCTCTCTTAAGGGGTTGCTACTGCTGAGGGGAGAAAAAAATGTAAATACTGGATTGTCACTTCAGAATGCAGTTTAATGAGATGAACTCAATCTCATCATGCCCGGCAAGCTCTGACATACTGCCAAGCATTCCCTACATCAACATCCTAATGGAGTGTGAATTATGAGCACCTAAAGAGAAGCAGTTTGTACTGTGCTCCAGAACATGCCAGGCTATCATCACAGCCTGAATAATCCACCAGAATGACAGAAAATGGCTGGGGATAAGCAGGGGCACTAATCAGGCTGTTTGCTTCATTCCCCTTGTCCTAGTTTCAGACACCAGTAAAATCACACCCTTTCTTTCCAAATTAAGCACAGAATCTTCTATGGGGTAGAAAAAAACTATTTCAACATGTCAATTCTTAATCTGTGCAGCTTAAGTACATTCACAGGGTTAGGAAAGTTCAATCAACTCTTTGTGACAGACAGAATACAGTAAATTTAGCAGCTATGTGCATTGCTGTTGCAGCTCCCCACCCCAGCTGAATGCAGAGCAGGGCCAGGACACCCAGCCTGCATGGGCAGCCTCTGGAGGTGCCAAGGAGACACTTCTGAACTCCCACTGCAGCACAGTCCCAGCACATCCCTCTGCTCCTGGGCCACAAGGGTATTTTGGCACAAAAAACCTCTCTCATCCTGGAGTTCGACCCAGCCTGTCCTCACCCACCCTGGCAGTGCTGACACCTGTGCCCAGATGTGTGGCCACCAAACCAACTCCCCCTGGAGCACAAGTTTGTTGGTTCTCCCCCCTCACCATTAAAAGAGGACCAAAAACCCTTCACGGGGTTATTTTTATTAAGCACCCTCCGAGGCTGCCTTCCCTTCTTTCCCTCCCAACCCAGCCCAGACCCCAACTCCTCATCCGCTTTGAACCAGCTTTGTCTCCTTCAAGCTGGTTCAAATCCAGCTGTATTTAGGTAGGTTTCCACCCCAGTAGATGTTATCACCTCTTGGAGCTTGGCTGGGGCACTGGTAAAGCATCAGTTTTGCTTCCTGCCTTCATGAGTTCCATTTTCATATTTTAAATGAGAAAAATGTGATACTTTTTCTACTCCTTTTGAGGTTAAAACCAAATAGTTCCCATGACACTATTTTTAATGTTGACCTTTTTGACAATTCATCTATATAAAAAAATTTAGTGGCCAAAATTTTAATTTAAAAATGCATAAAGAAAAAGTTCTTCAAACATGTAGCCAGCAAAACCACGTTGAGATTTTTTCCTTCATCAACAAAAGAAAGCAAACAGCCAAAAGGTAAACACATATATTCCACTGTCAGTGACTTTCAAACAGAGTTTTTGACTACCATAAAAACTGTTTAGCTTTTCACTATGAAAAAGTTACAGTACTGTAACACTAACAAAAACTTTCTTTCACAGTATTTCATGGGAACTACTTTGCAGCTAGATCCAGCTCTTCAGAATTCTTTCCATGTCTCTGTTTTGTTTGCAGCAGCAGGATCCAAACAGCTTTATCTGATGGCTGCTTCTGCATTTTTATTTTTCTAAGAAAACACAACATGCTGCCCCCTTCTCTTCCCCCAGTCTGCCAGGCTTTGCTGGAGAATCCAATTAAATGAAATGTCCACATCTATCCAGAAAATTCCCTGCTGGAACACTTCTCCAGCAACCCAGCAATGAAACCTGCCCTGTCTGCAGCCCATGTCTCCAGGGACAGAGGAGCACAGAACTGCTGAGATCCAGCTGTCCCTGGACTGGCTGCACGTCTGGGACAGATACATCCCAAATTCCAGGCCCTTCTCCATCTTCTGCTGCTTTTGTGCTTGGGAAAGGGATGATGACAAACATATAATCTTACTATGCTATTTATAATACAAAAAACCACATATAAATGCATTCGGACTGCACAGCACTGGGGGGATTCAATCTTTCCACTTTGGGGATTCTGTGGTTTAAGCCTCACCAGCAGCTTAACACCCCTCTGACATCTGCTTACCTAGGAGGCCCTGCTGTACAATTATATACCCCAAACCAAGGAAAGTGTAGCTGATGGGCTCAGAGAACAGTTACTTTTGGCACAGCAACAGGCAACTAATTTAATTTATTTAAACTACATTGTAATATTTATTCCCTAGAAAGCAGGGGGAAATGCCAGACATAGTACCAACAACCAGCAGTATTTTACATGCTCTCAGTTCAAAACTCCTGGAACCTTGCCAGCCATGAAGATGTGGGTATCAGGAAAACATGAAAGTAGAAAGGTGGGTGGCTGGTTGATTCACAAGGAGAACCAGAGGCTGAGCTGACTTGTGTCCCTGTGGCTGGAAGTCCCCCACCTAGACACCCAACAGAGGTGGTGAAGGCCAGGTCAGGATCTCTACTTGAACCAAGCACTCTAATGTCCTAATTCTGCCACCCATCTCACACTATTAATAACTGAGGGTATTGCTGAAGTCCAGGTTCTGAAATATGAACGAGCCTGAGCTGCAGAAAACGTCTCAATTTAGCAAAGGATCACAAAAATAAAGCCATCCTAGAGGAGGATGGCATGAGATGGAAGAGCTGCCCCATCCATACTTGGCCAAGCCAGGAAGTTTTGCACAAGGCAGTTGTGCCCTTCCCGAGCCTGCTGAACCTGCCTGCTTTGGGAAGCAAACAGTGGGCAAAATAACCAGCAGCCAGTTTGCAAGCTGTGCTCTCCTGGTGTAGAACAGGACTCAGGTCACGAGCCTCCTGAAACCACCAGAACTTCTCAGAGGAGATGACACACCTTTCCATCCCCGGGATGCTCAGTTCCAGTGGTTTGCTTTCTCTCAGAAAGTGAATTTTCAGCTGTTATGTATCAGACCTTTTCTTCTAGAGGGACTAGTTCATGTCTTTCTCTCTACCCAGAGCCATCTTTCCCAACATTTTTAAAGTGCACTTGTCTCCCAGATCCGGCTGAAACTAAAAAGAATGTGCTATAGAGGAGTGATGGGAAGAGGGTCAGGAGGCTTAAGGACTGAAGAAATATTTGCCTCCCTCAAATTCAAAGCTAAGGCAGGTAAAATTTAGTTTTGGTGCAGACAAAATTCAGAGGGTAGGAACTGACAAGGCCACGTTTATCAATGAGATTTTTCCCTTTTCTTCTGTCCCTCCAACGCTCTTTCAGGAGCGAGTGGCTTTGTAGAGACCATGTGTGTGTGTGTGTGTGTGAGAGAGCACAGAGAGCAAGTCTTGGCACAGTGAATGAGTCATGCAACCTTTTGTTCACTCGTTATAAACACAATTAAAACACAGCCACATTTCCCTAACAGGCACGAAGCCACAGAACCCTGGAGTCATTCATAAACCAGAATCATGATGCAGAATCACGCTTAGAATAGCATTTGATTTGTGTTTAGCTTGGGTTGTAATTACTTCATCATATTTTCCTTAAGGAAATGAATGATCAAATTCACAAGGAGTTGACTTTAATTATACACACTGCTTAATAACTTGTGTCCATTTGGAAGCAATTATTTGATCCACTGTGGAAGCAGAGAGGGGGAAGCTGATGGTCTGGCTTCCAGAGAAGTCAAACAATTTCAGGCATTCAGTTTCTAACTCCAGACAATTTCACTAGATGCTACAACTACCTGTGTCAGGCTTCACCAAAGGTGCTTTCATGTATTACCTGTAGCAAGTACTAGTGGAAGCAAGGCAGCATGTTTTCACCCTCTAATCCTACCTACTTCCTTGACTCACACAAGACATCCTTGGACAGGCCCACGGCTCTGAAGTGCCCATTGTGCCACAACCCACCTCAGCTGCACTAAGGGGAACCATCTTCTTCCCAAAGAACACTACAAAAATCTCTGCTTGTAGCACCCCTGCAGCACTGAAGGGGTGAGCATGGAGTGTGGCTGCATTTCCCAAAAGCCTGCGGAAGAGCCCAGCTCAACAGCTCCTGAAACCCATGAATGAGAGCTCTGCTCTTGCAAACGGATCTACTGCACTCATCCCGGTTCTCTCACACAGATCCCTCTCCAGGATCAAGGTTCTGGATCAAGTGCCTGGTTCTGCTTGGCTGAAGAGAACAGAGAGAACCCTGCCCTTCATGACCATGGCCAGGCTTGAGTGCCCAGAAGCAGGACAGGAGCAACAGCTCTTACGATGTGAAGTGACTCAGGGGGACTAAGAAATCAAACTGAGTTTGTCCCATTGCAAACAGTTCTGCCAATCAGACACCACAAACACCTTCAGCTGGGGACAAGTCGAGCTGTTACACATGGAAAACACCACCCAATACCAAAAACAGAGGCATTGAAGTTTAACTAGCAGACACCTAAGAAAAAAACATCCAAGCAAAATTTTCACAGCCCAAACCCTGAAGAGACATGTGGAAACTCTCATCCAAGTGACACTCTCTCCCACAGATGAACATGGCAGACACAGAACTGCCTCCTACATCTGTTTTCTGTATGCACAAAAGCAGAGCTCAGACATAAAAACATCCCAGGTTGTTTGAAGTCTATTGGGAAATTCAGTTCATCATTTGGCTACGCAGAGTATTGAGCTTCCAATAGAGGAAATAAAGCCCTTTGGCCAGAGCTGAAAAACAGACATAACGTGTTCATTTCTGCTGAAAGACACTGCAGCATGTGGGAAACCAACCAAAATATCATGCCTGGCTGCAGATTACTGAGGATTAGATAAAAAAGCCATCAATGCAGCAGATTAATACATTTTAGGAACAATACAAAAATCCAGTTCTCAATTACCAACCATTAGAAGCAGGAAGAATCAGTCCATTGTGAAGAAGAGACACACCACAGTGTTCAATATTGTATTGAATGGAATTTGTGTTAATCGCTCACAGTGTACAGCAGCCACACACCAGCACAGCCTTGTGAGAATTGATGGGCTGTTTGCAGAAAAGCTGCTCCTTGACATGGATATGGCATTCACCAAAATCCCATGATTTGTGCCAAATATTTCTAAAATATTTTGTAGAAGGAGCACCCTGCCGAGAGCAGAAAAGAGAACAGATGAAGAAGAAATTGTGATACAGCCAGCACCAGTCTTGCAGGCAACTCTGCCAGTTCAGGAATATCAAACATGCATTAAAGAGAAGTGTGTGTATTTAGAAGTGAAAAATAGTGTTAATGTAACTACAAAAATACATGTTTGATGGGACTCTATAAAATGTACAGGCAATGCCTGCTCAAGGGTAACGACACAAGGTCAGGAGAGGACAATGTGCTCACAAAGCACCTGTGTCTGCATCACTTGCTGCCTTCTTATACCTGCAGGTAACTTTCATGTTTCTGTTCTCACACTCAACAACTGGGCTGACATAAGGAGACCTTGGGATTTCTCAGGATGGTACTGGCAAGGTCAGAGAAATACCATCTCCTTCCATCACCAACTGTGCTGTGAGGGCTCCATTTCACTGCTGTGCAGTAACTGTGCCAGTGACCAGCATGTGCACAGCCACCCACTCCACCTCACCAGGGCAAGGGAGGGCTTTTCAACAGAGAAACAAATGTAAGGAGGTAGGACACACAATTTAAAAGTGAACTTCAGCACAAGGACCCTCAGTCTCAACCCATTCACAATATCTGATCACAAGTCAAAACTACAAATCAAGCTCAGGAGTGAAATAACGTCCTTTTCTCCTCCTCCTCCTGCCTGCAGAGACAGGAGTTCAGGCTCTGTTTCCTTGGCAACAAAAAAGAGCATCACAACAGCCTCCTCACCAGCAAACGACATACCAAAATGTGTCATTTTTTTCTCTCCAGTGTCTTTTATCACCAGGGAACTCAGAATTCCCCACTCAGCAAGAATGGAAATAGATATCCAATATTGCTACTTAAAATGTAAGTATCCGGAGGTAGGTAGTGAGTAAGGGATTTTCATTTATTAAGGAAAAAAATAAAAAGAAAAAAATAACCTTGCTGAAGTTCACCTTTGAAGACAAATTATAGAACTTGAGGAGTTTGGGTAAAAAAAATGCAGCTCATGAATTTAAGATCTGCATTTTAGATTCTGTTAATATTCACTTTTGAAAAGCATTAGAAATGAAGATTACAAGTTTAATAATGTAACACATGAGAGGAATTATCCTTCTCCCCATATAAAAAGGCAATTTGCTCTTGCCTATAAATTGACTTTCTATTACTGCCATTAAACCAGCGTAATATGCTAAAATTAGGGCCTGTCCCACCACAGCTCTGTGGCAACCCACAGCCAGAATTTAGCAGACACCCTCATGAGGTGAGAGGGGCAGTGGCACAGCTCCCTGTCCAGGAGTGGGTATCTCCTCACTGCAGGACTCTGGGGTGCTGCTGGACATTTGTAAGGGTTCAAAAAGCAACTGGACAATACTGAAGAAAAAAAAAGTCAGGCAGCATCCCAAGAAATCTGGGCAGCAACTACTCACTGTGTCATCAGGTGGGTCTCATAAAACATGGCAAACTCAGGGCTGGCTGAAGGAGAACTCTCTGGGAAGGGGCCTGGCTCCTGCTTTCAGGCTTTACCACCTCCTGTTCAGCTGTGCATTACACAGGGATGGGGTAAGCCCAGACTGCTGCTGGTCAGGTCAGGCTGATGCCTTACCTCAGCACTCACCTCCCTCACAGGTTTCCTCCATGGTGCTGCACTCCTGCCATCTCCTTGACATTCTCCAAACACCTTGGCAGACATGAAAACCTCTTAGTCCTTCCATTTTACCACAACAGAGATGTTGGCAACAGAGATCAGAGTCCTCAGACTGCTTCACCCATGCTTTATGCAACAGGTAGCCAGGAAACTTGCTCACATCTCTGTTACTTTTGGATGGAACCTGAGCAACCAGCACTGAGGGAATGAGTTGAAGGCATCTGCTGATGGCTCTTGCCCTTCCCTTGCTCATGAATTGTCCCAAGTTTGAAAAGAATATGGTATTTGTTCAAGATCACCAAAGATTATCCCTGGTCAGGGCACTTACCCAGCAGGAGGCCTGTTCCTGAGGAAGCACATTGGCATGACAGCCTTCAAAGCACCAGTGGCTGGCTTGGACAAGATGTGCCTTTTGCTCCATGACAGTCTGTAAGACTGTTGGATGACTGTCAGTCACCTGAAAAACTTCCCATTTACACAAACATTCATTTGAAGGAGCTTAATGGTTTGAAATGAGCATGAAAGGGACTTGTGATAATCCATTTGCAAGTCTGACACATGCACAGAAAGCACTTTGCAGCCTCCACCCAAACCTGGTTTAGCCTCCCTGCTGAAGCAATTTCTAGGTCATAACGTGCAGATGTTTGGAGGTCTGTGCTTTGTCCTTGGCCTAATTTGGAGAAACATATTATGTTTTGCTTCTGCTCTGACTGCACATTTCAATCAGAGAAATCTTAAGGCCACACTTGATTTTGAAGCCATTACTAAATTTTAGTCCTCTGGATCCATGAATAACTAGTATATCCTCCTTGGATCCTGCAAGCCATATTCCTGATTGAATTGTCCTCCTGTTGTATCCATTCTCCTTAGAAATTCTGCTTTATGAAGCATGACTTTACCCTTCTGAATTACACAATATTTGTCTTTCCTGTATTTTCTGCTACAGATATGTGACTTTCCCCCTTGTGCTTTACTGTCGTATAGAACAGATTTCCCTTTCAACAGTCACAGCTGCTTAATGAATTCCAAGCGTGACATTTTGTTTTTCATGGTGAGGTGTAAGAGAAGTGTAAACCATGGCTGTGAGATGAGCTGGAAAACACAGAGGGCAGCCAGCCCTCCCCACCAACCAGCCACAGAGCCCTCAACAGCACCCACCACACCCTGCAGGACTCAGCTTTACTCAACTGAGCGAAAAATTTCACTAAACAAATCAAAATGTAAACTTTAGGAAGTATATACAAGCTTCTATACACAATTATTTCACAAGCCCCAAAGAGATTCTCTCACGTTTGATACTCGATGTGCCACCCCACCCAGCTGCTTGGATGCTTTGCTCAAACAACAGTTCCAAGATCCAAAGGGAGTTAAAGCCTCAAAAGACTTTCCAGAGCACTGCACAAATTCCTCTGATGTCGCCCACACAGGAGGCTACAAATTGGCACCAGTAGTTGTCAACATTTTGTTTTGATCTTTTGGCAAACAAACCCACCCTCTGAAATGTTTGTAGGATGCAGGGATAAAAAGCAGTAATGAATAAAACCCAAAGAAGTCTGAAGGATTTATTTTTACCAAGTAATCAATACCTTCTGGCAGTCTTCCCCTAGCTGTAATAATACTAGAGAGGACAGTGACCCTTGGCGGGTTTTGTACGCTGCTATACAAACATTATCTTATTAACCATCACAATCCACTTCTAGAAAAAGAAAATATGATCTGAACTTCCTCTACAGCAAGAGACAGGGAGAGGATGAGTGTTGGGAGGGGATACTGATGCACAAAAGGTTGGAGTTTTGGAGTTACAGCTCTTGAACATCCAATCTAACCCTGCTGTCCCTCTGGGACCAGCTCCAGGGGAATGGTGTGGTTTTCACACAACCTGTGTGAGCCTTCACAATCTGTGCTTGGTGCAACCCTTGATTTCACTTTGCTGTGATAAAGCATTAGGACAGCGTCTGAGTCCACTCACTAATAAATCAAATGGCAATAGAGCAGTCTGAGGGAGATGAATCACTAAACTCAAAAAACAATTTAGTGCTCAGAGACAAAACTAAACTCTCTAAGCCAAGAGCTACTGAACACAGAGCCTGATTCTCCTCGGAACAGCTTTGCTGACATGCAGATTGCCAGTCCAGTCCACTTGTATGACAGTTCAGGCAGAAATTTTCTCACAGCATTTCAGTGAGGTACTTGGTATTTTGATGCTGATCATTACTATTAAAGATGGAAGAGGAATCTCAGGTCATCAAGTCAACCAGGAGAGGATCCCCAGAGATGCTTACCTTGACCTAAGCCAAGTCTGAGAATCAGATCTAAACCCCAAGTCAGCATATGTATAGATATAAATACAGTTTTGGAGTCTTTTGAACAAACTATTTTTATTGCTTTGGGGCAGCCATTACAGAGTCACAATATTTAGTCAACCTTTTCCTTCTACAGTCATTAATTATGTACCATTTAACTACTGGTTTGTCATTTACTCTCCTAATCCTTTTCAAATCCTTCTGCTTATTTTCACATCTTTTTTCAATCCCATTCTCTGTGTCTTGCTAATTACACTCCTTAACTGTCGTAGGCTGTTTCAACAGACATGTCGAGCCAGATGTGGTTTGATCACTTGCTGTGTATATGGCCAATGAATCCTTTACTACTGCAACGTTTAAAATCCAGTGTTACTGGAAGATGATCAGTGCTACTTAATTATCTGGACAGCTACTTGTAACTCCAGGGAGGAAGGGTGAATGACCATTAAACGATGCACTATAAAAACAAGGTTTCTAACCTTGTAAAAAAGAACAATTAAAAAGGGAGGGGAAATCCCTATGGTTTCCATCTTTTAAAAATAAAGAATTTTGCTCCCTTGGCAGACAGGACTGTTTTCAAAGGACAGTTATTTGCAATTTTGCTGTGTCCTGTTCCTATCAGTCTCTAGAGACCCTGTCTCCAGAAGTCCGCACACGAGACCAGCCTAAGAGTCACAGGTCAGCAAAAGAAAGGTCACATCCAAATGACAGATGCCAAAAACCAGTGAGAGATGAATGGGAGACCAGAGATCACCTGACAACTTAAAGACAATGGAATTATTCATCACCAAAAGGAAGAGAAGAAGCAAACAGGAAGGGAAAGTAGGTGACTAACCACAGTGGACCAGCTCTGAGGTACCCAGAGCACTGGAAATCTCAGCCCAAATGTCACAGATTACTGCCAGCAACAAGCCTGGCTATACAACTTGACACAGAGCCAGTGCCATCCTGAACACTTCCTCTTTTCAATCTCAGTTTCTATTTCACTTCTACAGATCATGCCCTGACCTCATGCCAGGGGATGCAAATCTTAAAACTGCATGTATGTAAAGCAGAGACAACTTCATTGAGAGCCTGGATGAGCAACTGACTCATTCACCCTCAGGAGAGTTAACAGAGGCTGGAGAGGAGCATCCTCAGCTACTAATTCAGGACCTTCAAAGACAGTAGGATGAAGAAACACTTCCTTCTCTTCTGTGCCCATCTTCTCAGATGTGGCTACACTCACACGTAGGAAAGTGTGCAAGGCTCAGAGGGGAGTGAACTCTGTGCACTTGATGCAGCCTGGAGAGTTCTGTCTGGGCATGGTTTGTCACACCCACTGAAGCCAAAACGTTCAACTGGAACAAGTAAAGGGCCAAATACCACCCAAAACATCACCATTCTGCAGGAAGGTTGTGCAGCTTCCACCTGTCAAGAAAAATGCCGTGGACACCATAATCCCCAAATACACTTGCATCATGTAAGCCCATTAGATCAGCAGCTCCTAATTAATTTGGAGTGTGGATCAGTCCTCAAACACCTTTTGCTATCAGCAAGACCTACTAAAAGTGATGAAGAGGAATCATTATGCATAACACCCACAAGAACTTGCTGTAAACACATTTGGCAGCACAGGGAGGTTCCTTTATGGCATAATCCATTTTTATATGCACCTAATATTTTCAGGTTTTCAACTGATTGTCAAGAGTGTTTGTAGAGGCTGTTAATGAATCTCACTGCTAAAAGCAGTTACAATTCTGTAGCTATTAATACAACGTGACATCAGTTATATCAACTTCCGAGTGAATCACAGTTGCAAACTTGTAGGTGTTCGGTAGCTGTTGTCACATTGAAATAGAACATTGTTAAATATACTCCAGGTCTGTCCTAGTTTTGCAGCTCTTTACCCCTTCCTGCACTGCAGCCTTAGTGGACTCAACACCTGCAGGTCTGAAGAAATAAACACAGGAATATCAAGGGGAAAAACCAGGATGACTGTTAGACCACTTGGATCAGCAAGTTTTAAAATGTTCACTTTTGACTGCAATTTCCTCTCAAATCTCATGACCCTAAGAGCTCAAAAGAAAGGGACACTAAATCTTGTAAGATGTACTTCTGTCAAGATGTTATGCTTTTTTTCACTCCTTGCAAAATGAAATAAAAGGCTGAGAATTTTTCCTGACATAGCACTTTAGCATTAAAGAGGCAAACCCAGTTTCCAAACCATTTACTGAGTATCAGAGGCTGCTTTAATCTGCAATACTGACACCCAGAGCACATCTATATTGGCCAACTTGTATAGAAAACCACATTCCTGACAAAACTGACAGAAACCTGGGAAGTTATTAACAAATATTTTGCTCAGTGAAACATTTTCAGGCCATCACAATGTCATTGCTTCAGGATTCAACCCTCCTGCCAACATTTTTCATGCAGGTAGTGCTCTGTGATCTTTGGAAACCCAGTCTTAGGACTCCAGGAAAAAGGCATTTTAGGAAATAAAGAGCCTTCTAGATTTTGGGAAATTAAACAAAACTATGGCCTGAATAAGACTTCCTGATTTTTTACAGTCCATCTGTCCTAGAAGCTTTGCTGCCTTTCTGCAGCAGACGGCTGAAGCGAACAGGCTGTGAAAACAGAGTCATATTCACCAACTAAAATGGTCTGTGGATAATTTGCCTGGTATTATTCCTAGAGCAGCAAGACAGATTTTGCCTTAACCGACCATGCAATATTTCATGGAGTGCTTTAGTAGGTAATCCAGGCAGCACTGAGACAGAAATAGAAAAATATTGAAATAGAGCCGACACGATGCCAGGTTTAGAGGTGCTTGGATTGGATCCTGGGAAAAACTGAGCTCAGGACACAGCTGCATCTCCTGTGCAGGAGAAAAGTGTTTCTGCAGGGACAGAGCAGCCAGGTCACAAGAACAGACCTACTCCTGTTACTAGGCAGAAGCCAGGAATTCAGTGGAAACAGATGAAAAACAAGTTTATAGAAAGATAACTTGGGACTCTGGCATAATTCAAAGCAGAGCCTTGGGCAAAATGGGAGAGTTGAGAATTACTGTGGTGAAACAGTCCAGAAGTGGGCCCTGATAAAGAGATATGATCCAAAAACCAAGTTCTGCTCCTTCCCCTGGCCTCAACCTGTACTTTCTCAAGCCTCACATTTACCCTCTCAGACCCTTCATGTGAAATACTTTAGCTACGAAGGTCACACGCTCTGGGTTTTGTCATACATGATCCCTTTATGCTACAGCTCCACTGGGTGAGAAATAGCTTTGCTGTGCACCCACTTACCTCGACTGCAACAGCCACAGCTTGTGCACACTGGGTAGGCAAATCCTTAGTTAAATGTTAAAATCTCTTTGCCCTTGCAGTTTTCAGACAATAACTAACCCAAGATCTCTGTCCTGCTCTTACAAAGTACAAAAAAGTAGTGAAAAACATGCACTGGTGGAAGGTCCATGTGCTGCCATGTAGGAAGCATCTCCACCTTTGTTATTCTTTGCCAAGGCTCTAGTTTATATTAAGAACAGCTTTCTCCATGTCAAGGGAAAAGAGCCAACAATGTGTTGCTTGCATAGTGGGGAAAAAACCAAACCTGTGATGCTAATTTCAGAATATAACCCCTGGTGGAAATACAGAAATACTTTTTGGCAGGCCCATTGATGGAGACACAACAAAACCAGGAGGCAGCCACGGAGGAAACTCTCCCCAAAGGCATCAGGCTGGCACCCAAAAACCAGCCCCACAGCCAGCAGTGCCCAGAGCAGCTGATGGCTCCTATAAAGGAAGGGGAGCAGGGAGCAGTGTTGGGCTGCAGGTGGCCATCAGCAATACCTGCTCTGGGCTGAAGAGATGGGACTCAAACCAAGTCAGGAATGTCTTTCTAAACTGAGTGATCCTGGGCCCGCCAGACAAAGCTGCAGGACTATTGTGCAGGTACCTCTGATGCCAGGTATGGCACAGCTATTGCAGCAACCACCTGAGAGGGAAAGCTGCTTTCCTAGTGCAGCAGCAAGCAAAATCAGGGGCTTTTGAGCCAGATCATGTGAGAGCTGCTATGCTGAAAGAAGGAATACTTGATACTTTCCTTACTTAGGAGATGCCCAAATGCCCAGAAAGAGCATTTCTCACACCTTCAGCCCCATAACTACAAGGAGTGACTGAAGAAATGCACACAACAAGGACCAGGGTGCTCCTAAAGGCCCCAGATGGAGGCAGAAAGTACACTGCCAGCAGCATGTGCTGACAGCGCAGTACGAGGACGGGTGTCATGGGATGCTAACGTTGCCATGGAAATGTCCTTACACCACGTAACACTTTGACACTGTCTGTTCCCTGAGCAGCAGCCCCGGTGTGACAGCCTGCAAAGCCTCAGTGAAGCAGCTGTTTGAGTTCCACCAGGACCATCCCTGCAGCCGGCAGCCAATTCCAACTGCCTGGGCACTGGAGTTTGACCAACCTGGCAGCTCCGCTTCCCAAAGCACACGAGGAAGCTTTTCACAGACACTGTTCCATAAATCACCCTGATTTAGCAGGCACTGTCTGCCAGGCTCAGCCCTGCCCTGCACACCCACTTTCAGCACTGCTTGCCCTGCTTTCCACACCAGAGCTTTCAGTGCTCCCTCCTCACCTTCCCTGGAATGGCAGAATTCCCAGCAGGGTCTGCTCTGCTTCTCAATCAGGGCAGCAGAGTCCCAGCCCCACATGTGTGAGGAGATGCTGGAAGCAGGTACAGCCCCACATCCCATTCACTTCCAACAAATGCCAGAGACTAAAACTCACAGGCATTTTTGGAAAAGCCCAACTTTGCACGTTTAGTGTTTAAAACAAGCACTGGCTGTGCTCGTGGCAGAAAGCTTGGTTTGATTTCAAGGCACATCAGGTAACGTGATCTTTACTTACATTGAAACAAAAATACCAAATCTGGAGGGAATGTAATCAATTGTGGACTATGTGATCCACAAAGCCAAATGGGTGGGGATCAACCCACATGCAAAACGTCTGGGGATTTTGACAAACACCAAATTCACCATTGAAATGCAACACTGGGTTGCAACAGCAATTCCCAATCATTGAGGCAAACTGGGCGAAAGCAGATACACACAAGCTTCAAAAGTTAGTCTGGAGCACTGTCTACCTTTAATTAATTCAAACTACTATAAAGGTGTAAGGGCTCTGTAGAACTGCTGCAGAGCAGTTGCTCTAATCCCATGGGCTACAGGTGAGGTCTCATGGCAGGGCTACAGGCAGATGGATGGCAGCACAACCTGAAGAGAAGGGACAAGGAAAGCTACTGGGTTTGAGTTGTCATGATTCTGGCATCCAGAAATTAATTGACTACAACTGCTGGAAGTCCAATAGGACTTTTCCTTCAGAAAGGAAAAGCCTTCTCTCTTTTGTCTTCTGACAGTCTGATTAACACACAAACATGTATATAAAGCAGCAAACTTAAAATCATGAATCAAGTTTTCCCAACTTTTCACTAGTGCTGTGATGTCATGCATCAAGTGTAAGAAAGGCAAGGTAAATAGTAAAAATAAAATAAAATTAAAAAAACCCACCCACACAATCCTCTCAAGATGCTGAGAAGTGCTAAACAAGGAGCTGGATTTCCAACAAAAAAAATCATCTTAATCTTCTTAGACATCTTGGCTGCAACACAATTTACATGTTTTTCCATCCACGTGGCAGGATACATTCCCTGCTGAGTGTAAATATGCATACTGCTGGTGGGCAGCTGGCAGAAGTCCCACACCACTGGGAAACTGTCACCACTGGGAAATGTCAGCCTCATCCCCAGTGCCCAGGGAGCTGAGAGAGGGCCAGGCTGGGCCCACACTCCTGTCTCTTGGTGCTGCTGCTGTTTCCTCACCAAAGTGGGTCATTCTGCAGGTCTGACCCCCTCCAACAGCTGAGATGTTGCACCCAAGAGGTTGGCTGGCTCCAGAGAGGGACACAACCATCTGTTCCTTGGGGAGGGAGACTGTAACCTCTCAAATCTGATGTGTCACCCCCACCAACCATTAACCATTATTATCTTCATTCTAACTACTAACTGTGAATGACACCTCGACAGTCTTCTGACCTGAGCACTGCAGAATGAGGTGATGAGAAGGTGCCTGAGAAAACAGGCACTGGATGCAAAGGCTTTCAGGGATACTGCTCTTTGTTCCTGTATCCCCAGTTACACAGGATCTCCTCCAGCTGCCAAAATCATCCACAAACAGCACAATATCCCAGAGGCCTAGAGGATAAAGCACTTTATCATATCTGTTTATCCCACCAACATCCCAGCAGCACGGGTCTTGCTAAACAACAGATACAGAATTCAGACCAATACCAAATGGGATCAAACAGCCCAACCCTCCAAATCGATGCGAGGACATTCACTCGAGGGACAGGTAACTTCAGACATCTGAAAAAAATCACATGCACACATACCAGAAAGTGAATGAGCAGCCAGGCAGCGGTTGTGCAGAGAATGATCTGGAAAGAGGTTGGGATCACACCCTGAGTGAGTCAGGAGTGGTGACTCTCTTGCAAAGCACTGTATTTACAAGAACACCTCACACAAGGTGTAGGACACAGTGATTCCTCCCTGGTAGGGGCCAGAGCCAGGGCACTGTCCATGCTACTCCTCCTGCATGATCCACACAACACAACGCTTGGAAAACTGCTCTATGCAAAAAAACCCAAAAAACTATCAGGTTTCTTTGGTCCAAAATGCAAGAGGAGGGAGAGGGATGCTAGGCACTGATGGCTGCCATTAGGATCATCCCTGGCTTGGGACTATCAGCACAGGGAGGAACATTTGTGATGTGAAGAGTTGCTCTGAATAGAGCAGTGACCAATTCCTTCCCATGTTTCTGGGAACAATAGAATAGCAATCTCTAACTTCCAGGCATTTTAAACTAAATTTTAGGGTAAACTGTCCTAGTTAAGAATAGAGTAGTTACTTGGGGAACAGATACAAATGACTCCTCAGAATTTCTTCTATCTCTAGATTTGTAAGAATAAGGACACAGAAAATAGCACAGATTCCTCTTAGTCATAAAATGGTTTTGAGAAAAATGTGACATTTACCTCTGTACACACTGTACTCTGCAAATTTTTGAGCACTCCAACACTTTAGACTGGTTTCTGCAAGGCTGTATGAGTTCTTTGTGTATTGGACAAAGGTGATAAAACACCCCGATGGAACAAAGTTGGAACAGTATCCATCCATCTCCATGACTTAAGTGTGTCTGGATTAGGCAAAAAGGTAGAGCTGCAGAGCTTTGCTGTACTCCCATGGGAAGTTAGGCTGTCCCAGGGCTTCCCAGCCTTTACATTTATGTTGTTCTGTAAAAGCCAAGCTGAAAATACAACTTATATGCAGATTCCAAGGCAAGCTTGGTTTGACAGCGAAGGCAGAGAATGTCTCATTTGTGTGTGTCATCAGCAGATGATTTAAGAGTGGCACAACTGATGGATCATTGTGTTGCAGGATCCCTATCGTGACACATGTTGCCAAACAGCACAGCATTCCCTCTGAAAATAAAACCAACCCTCAAGGGAACATCATTTGGGGAGATGGATATTCAAAATGCATTGAACACTTCCTTGGAGGAACAGAAAGCCTTATTCAAATATGCTAATGGTGCTTCCTGGAGATGTCTGTGGGGAAGAGGAGGAGATGACAGGGCTGAGAAGTTCTGTGTGAGCCAGGTCTCACTGCCCCAATAAAACACATAAGCAACTTGCAGACTGTATTCTAAATTAAATTGTCCACATTTCTAATCTAACTGAGGGCACTCAAATATGAGCAGATAGTGCTTCAGAAAATAATTGCACAGATAAATTATTCCTCAAAACAACTACTCCAATCAACCTTAATTCTTCCCTACACAAAGCAGATACACACATTCTGTCAAGCAGAAATGCTGAAACAAAGTAGTTAAAGCGTTTCACAATTTGTCCTGATGTAGGAATCCGACAGAGAAAAGATTATTTTTTTTAGCCTGGAGAACAGAGTACTTTTGCATTAATAAATGTTGCATTAGAATTAATTGCACATGAAATAGAAGCAGTAAGGAAACAGGGTCTCCTAGACAGAAAGCTTTCCAGGGACAGACTCCTCTCTTTGGAAATCAGTTGACAGCAAAGTAAGAGAGATCTCCTTTCCCTGTGGCTGCCAGGGATCACACACCCCCTGCCCTCAACAGCACACGTGGCTGGAGCTCAACAACACCCTCCAAACACCTGTAACACGTCAGGACAGTCACAGCCACCTTCAGGGAAGGAGACATCACAGTGCACTGTGTGACTGCAGGTATGTGCTGCAAAACCAGGCTGAGGGGACAGCACAGAGCCACCATCACAGCCCACAACCTCATCCATGTCCCCTCTTCTCACGAAAACCCACACCCAGGGGACCACTGAGGACAAACCTACACGGCGCTTCATGGCACAGGGCTCAGCTCTTTCTCTCCTCACCTGACATCACTGTTAAAAGCAATTCCTCGGCCAACACCCAGCTCGAGGCACAGGGGGAAGCTGTGAGGACTCTGCAGGGCAGAGGCAGGAGTGGGACGGGAGGCAGCCGGTGCCCCGGGGGGGCTGCGGGCCCCGCTGAGCACTGGCCGAGGCCACGTCCCCCTTCCACCCGCCCAACCCTCCCCATCTGTCGGGTTCTGCCTCCGAGCACAAGCGCCCTGGGACCGACAGTGACATTTGGCTCTGCATTTCTACAGGCACAGCGTGAGCCTGGCCGAGCACTGCGGCTCTCACGTGCAACACAACCAAGGACAAGGCTCCAAATCCCTGGTTCCCGGTGCTGACTCATGCACAGGGCTCCTGTTCTGCTCTCACACGGACACAGCAGAGGACAAAACCTGTCATCTGTAATTGCAGCCCCCTGGTCACACACAGAGGCCAGGGCACAGGGCAGGTAAGGGACAGCACGGCTTGTTCAGCTATGCCCTGACCAGGTTCATCCACGGTGTAAGAATCAACCACTGGATTTAGGCTCTGGAATAACTTGTAACTGGGTCCGAGACCAGCAGCCTCTGCAGGTATTACCCACAGCTTCTTCTTCCAGGCTGCTGGGCCCCTTCCTACATTCCTCTCTGGTAAAAGATTGATTTGACAGCAGCTCTTCTAAGATTGTTCTCATTTTTTATTTCAACTTAATCCATTTATGAAACAAACACATTTACCTAGAGCTAAAATGTGCCCAGCAGGGAAGGAGGCATTTCTTCCAATCACTAGGATACCTCACAGCCAAGGATACCCTTCTCACTGTGCAAGAGGGAAAATCTCTGGCTTTTGCTGCCTCCTGCACCCCTGGGGTAATGCATTGCCAGGTGAGCTCTAGGGTTTGTGTCTTTGCAGGGTTACGGGGTCAAACTGTCATTTCATTTGTAAGATTGATAAGAAAAGACAATTTCCCATGTTCTCTATATGTTGGCCAAGTGAACGTGGTTACCTACGTAATAAATAACTGACAAAACCGGTTAGAGGCTTAAAGAGCTTCAAAGGTAACTCTGGATGAAGCAAAGACAGACTAAACACCAAAAGGACTTAAGATGCTTGATCTACATTTAGAAAAAGTATACAGATGCACTAGTTAAGATTTGAATCATCATTTTCTTTAAAAACACGTACCCCAATACAGTGCTGCAACTGAGAAATATCCATGGCAACATGAAAACACAGAGCTCCCTCTGTTTAATAACTTCGTGACACCTTAATGCTTAAAATTATAGAGAGGGTCAGTGTTGAAAATTATAGAGAAGTTCAATAGATAAAACCCAAACAAGAGAGTATTCTAAACTAACCTAATTGTCCACAGCATGTTCTTCCACCCCAACATTTTAAATGTTTTTATCAATCCTTTAAATTAATATTTCACATACTTCCTCATCAAAGGAATTGATTGTAACACAGTGCCTCTGCCAGTACTTGATAGTGTGTGAAAGCAGCAGCCTGGGCTGAATTTCATCTAATATTCAACTCTTTCCTGAATGAGCAGCTGACACGAGGAAGGCACACTGTCAGTATCTAGGAGACATTTTGACTTTGGAAACCATTTTCTCTCTGCCAGATACTTGGTTCCAGCTGGCTGAGACATGATTTGATTCTGCTGACTTGCAGCCAGGACAGAGGTCTGCCAAGCTGGACAGTCCTTATGCTGGGGTTGGGATCCAGGGGACCCTTACAAGTCCCTTGCACCTGTTCTGCACCTTCTTCCATTTTCTGGCCAAAGCAGCCCTGCTCTTCACACTCGTGAAGAATGAGAGGAACAGGAGCTTCCTCTTGTGCAGATGCTCAAATTGGATCTAGATTCCACTTTCAATCCAAACACACAAATCTGCATCCCTATCAGGGCATGTGTCAGATGCCTTCTGCCAGTGCCACCAGGTATCCTTCCCAAGAAAACCAGGATACAGGATGAAAGGATCAGCTGTATTACTGTGCCCTACCCACTTAGGCCACAGCACAGCTGGAGCTGTTACCTTCAGCACTGAGAAGTGCTCCTGGATCCTGCAGTTTGGGCAGAAAGGTTTAATGAAACCCCATTCCCTCCAGAATTTTTGGCATTTCCCTACTTGTGTTTCTTTCAGTGTAGTCCTTGTCCTCTGTAGTACACAGGCTCCTCATCTGGAAGCTCTCACCTCTTCAGAGCCAAGAACTGCTCCTGCTCTCCCAAATCCCAGCAGATCTGCCATCACTACACTGACTGTCCCTGTTTCTTACACCTCCTTTCTCCTGCCCAGAGCTTGTTTGTTTTGCATCTGCAGCTCCAAGTCAGTTGCTGTTTCCCTCTACCAAATCCTCACTTTCTGTTCTGCTTTAGCCATCTTCCCAAACCTCATGTCCTGCACAAGGAGCAAGCTGGTTCTTCTCCACACCTGCAAATGTGTTCCCACTGACCTTAAGGATGTCCTTCATCCTGGACTGGGCAGGGTGGTGCTAAAGGGGATTTCATACACCCCAATCCCTCAGTTTTATTTGTGAACTGCACCCAGGACTCACCAGCTGCCTACAAGGCAGGTGGCCACAATCATTACAGACTCTCAACACCCTGTTATTAACCCACATGCAGTCATCCCTTGGCAGTTCAGTCCCTTCCAACACATTCCCACAGGAATACTAGCATCCCAAATGGCTGATTCTAGCCAAGACCAAGCATGTGGCAGATCCTCAGGACAGCCAAGGTTTGTGTTAGAAACAGGCATTCTAGAAGAGTGCCCAGAAAGAGGGCATGACTGACTTGGACCTCTTCTTAGTCTACTAGTCCATAACTGAAGGAGAGGATAGAGATTTAGATAAGTAAAATCAACAATTATTCTGATAATAACCACAGCTTAAAAATCCTTAATTTCACTGACATTGCTGGGACCTCAGTGGAGCAAAGACAGTGGCACTCAGCCAGCAGGAAAGCCAACAACACGACCAAGAGAGTTATTAACCCAGAGTCCTTACGCTGCTGAGTGCAGATGGTAATTTCAGCTATTTCAAAGCCCCACTGCAACTTCCTCTGCTCCGGTGATCAGAGCTCAGTGTTTGCTCAGAGTACCCTCTTTGTATATACAGCTGAGGAACAAAAAGGGTATTAGAACAGAGTGCCAGTCCACATCCACCTCTTTGGAGAGGCAGGCACACAGCCTGATGTGCCACATCTGAAACTCCATCACCCTCATGCTCTGGAAATATTCAAGTGGGATTCTGCTCCTTGCTCCAAGTCCAGTTGCTTTCCTGCCTACATTGTCTGTCTGTTTCTGCACAATAACACATCATTTACACCCAGGTCAGTGCCCAGAACTTAGGCCAGAGACACTGGAGGAAGAGATGAGGAAGGTGAGAATAATGTCCAGAAGGTAGACAGTAAAGAAAAACAAAAAGGCCATGTCAGGAAAGGAAATATTCTATAAGTAAGAGTATAGGTAAAAACAGATTCTAAATTTTTCAGAAGCAGAGCCATTTTTCCAGACTTAAACAAGGCAATACTGGAAACCAGAGGTATCATTACCACTGCCCAGATCTGACCAGACATGCTTCCACATTGCCATGGCTCTCAGCACTTCTGCAAATTTCCTTTTACACTCCCTTGCTATGACCCACCCATAGTAACTTAAATGAAACACCTCAAGAATTTTTATTGTTTGTAGATTTAAGCCCTCATTAGGCTGTTCTCCTATTCCAGAGAACATCAAGTTCCCTTTAAGCGTGGCCATTTATCAGCTCCTCTCCTTTTTCTGGAGGATGACTACTCTTAAAGATTTGGTTCTCAGCTTCAGACAAAATGGATGATGTGTCTGTTCAAAATAGGATTGTTTACTCTGTCAATGCTCCTGGGATCAATTTCATTTTTTTTTCTGCCATCTCCTATAGAGAACATCTTGCCAAGTGCAATATTCATCTCCCTGAATGAGCTATTGAGATCTCTCTCTTTTGACAGAAATCATGCTGCAACTCCAACTGCTCAGAATCTCTCTCAATTTCAGGACCACGCACATGTATGAAAAATCCAGTCATATCTGCCACGATTTCCACATTTCTTTTATAACTTCTCTTTCATGACATCTATTTTCTTGAGAAAATTATATGCTTGTCGTTTTAACGTCAAAAATAGAAAGCAGCACACGTTCCTCCTCGCTGGATGCTCGTACATGTCTGAACACACACTCACAGGCACAAAATACAGGAGCGACACTGCAACATCCCCTTTGAATCCACCCCCAACAGCTTCACTAAGGAGACAACTCCCACAGACAAGACCCGCTAATAAGCTGCTGGAGAACGAGGTCTTAATTGTAGATTTATTTAATTCAGAGACAAGCACTTGTGTTAAGAGCAGCCTATTAACATTCATGCATGAGCATTCACCGAGTGTGAATAAATACAATTCAGCGCAAAACGGCTTTTCTGAGCGCTGGAAGAGGAAGCATTCACTAAGCCACCCCTCAGGAGGGGTGGGACACCAAGGAAGAGCTCCAGGCATTGTGTCAGGTTCTCGTACTCGAGCATGTCCCACTATCAATCATTGCTGAAGCAACAGCGCCGAGACTTCCCAAAGCTCCCATTATTTTCCTGCACATTCCCCAGTATTCAAACCCAACATGAAGTGCAGAGCATCAGCAGGATTTTGAGGCAACAGTTTTAAAACCTACATCTGCTGGAGGATGCAGTCTTCTGCCTGACACCTCTGCATGATGCTGATGACAAGTCTAGGTTAATCACACAGATGATGAATTGATTCTTACGTCAACTCCTGTAAAAACAACAACGTTACAGGTGTCGCAGCCAGCGGGCTGATGGATTCCTGCTGGCATCCCCACATCTTGGGATGAGCCACCAGACAAAGGAGCACGCCGGCATTTTAAGGGATGCGACCATGACAGTCAGCGTTAAAACATGCCTCAGTTACCCAACTTTCAGTATTTGCCACTCAGAAGATTCACTTGCGGGTTCAGTCTGTGGTATAACGTGTACTGGGAAAAACAGCCCTCAGTTACCGGTGAGGCACTGGGAACAGACAAAATGCTCCTGGTCCGCCCTGCCCTCCCTGCCCACACAGCAGCTGTGCTGCCCTCTACTCCCAGTACCTTCCCCAGAACCCACTGCCCTTCCTCTCCCGTTCAACCCCATTCCTTCCTTACTTTTCCCCACCAATGCGGCTCTTTTTCAAGTTTGGTCTCGTTTTATGACTACCGCCAACTCTTTGAGGTCAGAAAGGTCTTTCTGACACAAGCAAAAAAACGACTGCATCCGTTCTGAAAGGCTTTTGTTTTGAGATTTACTTCGCCCTCATTTAAAAACAAGCCCCTTTATTCCCCTCTCCAAAGGCAGCACGGTGTGCATCGCTAACAACCCCCGGGCACGACCAGCCCCGGAGTTCCCGGCGTATCGATCAGAGCGGACACACACCCGGCAGAGCGGGCGCCTTCTCCCTGCGCGCTGCCCTTCATTCACACCGAGGATGGAGCATGAGCCGCTCCATCTGCAAATACCCTGCGTTTCCTATCGATCAGAGGCAGAAGCCTGTGTTCCAGCGCTGGAATACAAGCCCGGTTTTCATCTCTGCAGGCACACACACCCCCTCCCCAAGCCAACCCCGCACCCCTCTCAGGCTGGACCCCCGCCGGGGACGCCCCAAACCCACGGCGGGGTCCGGCACAGACAGCGCCCCACAGGGCGCACACCCACCTTCTCCTGCCCGCATCTCCCACGGCACCCGCGGGTGGGCACAGGGACACCGGGAACCCCCTCAACCCACACCGAACCCCACCATCCCCCCCATCCCGTACCCGCATCCTCCTCGTCGAAGCTGTTCATGCAGGGGAAATAGATAGCGAGGGCCTCGAAAGAGGCGGACAGGCT
>VXBA01002083.1:1862672-1896690 GCA_013399895.1 Serilophus lunatus
CGACCGCCCCATGAAGAGCCCCTGTCCGGGGGCGCCGCCGGGGGTCTCTCCCGCGGCCGCGGGCGGCTTGGCGAGCTTGGCCGCCCCATTCTTCACTCGGAGCACGGCCCGCGGCGTCTTGGCGGCGGCGGGGCCGCGCTGAGGCGGCGGGCGAGGCGAGGCGGGAGCACGGAGCGGCGCGGCCGGTGCGCAGNATGTCCCCTGGAAGAGATCTGAGTCCCGGTGGCGGAGCAACGCGGGTGTAGGGTCGCTGATCAGTTGATCCGAGATTGTGAATAGAGCGGGGTCCTGGCTTGGATCTGGCGCAGTGAAATGATAATAAATAACCTTGAGGGTTTCAGGGTGTTTTCACCGAAAGGGGGGAAGATAAGCGGCGGTGGGATTGAAGGGATAGCCCCCTGGAGACACCCATGCCGGGTGGGGGTGACCCCAGAGAGCAGAGCCTGCGGCAACGGGGGATCCGCTCATGGGAAGCCAAACACCAGCTCAGGGACAGACTTCAGACACGCTGCCCTCCAGCACAGCCCCGGACGGACTAAAGGCCCCTGGGGTTGGAGGTTAAATAGAGCTCCTGGCCGAGGGTGTGAATGTCAGCCCCAGATGAGGTTTGTTGGGGCAATTAAGGCAAATTAGTGCACTCCCCGTCCTGGCATCCAGTGTCTTCATTACTGGTGACGCATCCAGAGTAGTGGAGGTCGTTTGAATATCATATGCCAAGCTGAGTTTGCAGGGCTTCCCAATAGAAAATATGATATTTTATTCAAAATCTAATCAAAATTTACTCTGGAGTTAGTGAGTTATATGAATTACTTCATCAAAGCTAGGCCAGGCAGGCACTAAAGCAGAAGGAACAGAATGAACTTATTACAGACAATGATGACACCAGGTCTGAGTTTTGAAAGGCAGGGGAATCAGTGAAGAATGTATTACCATATGTTTAAGAAGAGATTTCAATAGCACCAATCAAGGCATTAGCAGCAGCTATAGGGACAAATCTAAGTGTATTAAAGCTGTTAATACAGCTCCTGCCTACCAGTCCTGCTAGCTCATTTGATCAGAGGAGCAAGAGGCATCTGTGAATCTAAATCTGCTTCCATATTTCCAGGCACAGGAGCTACCTAAAAGTGCTGAGAGCTGCTTTCTTTTCATCTGAAGAATGCAAGGAAAAATTTGAATGAGGAATAGAAATTTAATCTCAACTTTGTGCTGTGGTCACCTGAGTGTCTCTTGTTTCACTGCATTTTCAAAGCACAATGATGGCAGACACAGGCCTGTGGTTTGGAGAGATGATCACTTTGAGCAACACTCTCCTCTGTCTTTTGTTTTCTTCACCAGCACACCAGGATTTAAAACCTTTCTGCTTTTAGTACTTTGAGATCTCATCATGCCCACATCACCTTTGTGCACCTATTTCCATGCTCATCCATATTCCAGCTTCCTCTGCAGATAGTGTGAACCCCTCGTACCTGCACAGCTCAGCACCACCTGGAGGTCACATCCTTTCAATGCTCCTTTTGTGCTTTTTTTTTTTTTTGTCTTTTGCAGGCTGTGTCCCACCTCCCTCTTTACATACCTGTGAGACCAGCCATGCTCCAGTCCTTTCCTGCTCCTGTCTGCCACAGAGGGGGTTGGGCTGAGTGCTCTCAGCATCATCCCTTGGCTTTGGTATCATCTGCCTCTCATTTGCCTGCTACATTTTGCTCCTCAGGGCAGGGTCAAATTTGTGTCCTGCCGGACTCTTTGATTATTGGTTGGGCCCAAACATCCTAAACCAAAACCATCTGCTTTAAAGTGATACCAAATGCATTGACAGCTGGAAGTCAGATGGACAGTTAAAGGCATAATGTCCTCCAAACGCCTGGAGGAAACTGTTTGTTTTGGCTGCCTATTTAAGGGAAATACAGATTTGCAGTGAAGCTGGAAATTGTTAGTCTGTAAGTGTTCTTCACTGATCAACATGGGCAGAAAGATCCTTGGGAGGGACTTAGAGAAGTGAGGATAAGCAAGGAGGAAGGTTCCTGTGATGTTATAAATAAGCTGAGAATGCAACTGGGAGCAAATAAACTCAAAGATTTAGTACCTCCAGAACAGCACGTCTGTGGCTGCTCTACTGGAAGTGGTTAATTGATTGTTTCCCCAGTGAAGCAGGGTCTGACTGATTGAACCATGGAAAGCTCTGATAGATTTTTCCTGTTGGCTCTTTCTCTTCCCACTAGTCACGTAGCTTATATTTTTGCCTTCGCTCTTAGGTGTCTGGGTCAGCTTAGGAAGTTAGTTGTTGTATGCTGGAGCAAGAGGATACACTGTACTCTCCCTCTTGTACTCCCTACAGTTTTGTGTATGCCTGTTTGGAAATAAAACCAAACTCCCTGATTTGTGTGTGTTGCTCTTTCTGCTCTGTCTGCCCACTGCTTGCTCAAAACAGAGTCGATGTGCTGGGAGCTCAAATGCAGTGGGGAAACAAGCCCTGCTAGTGAGAACACATCTCGTGCATAAATCCACTCAGAGTAAACACAGCATTCCTAAGGGTGAGGAGAGTTGAGCTCCTCCCTGTCTCATACTACCCCTTCCTTGAGCAAAGCTGATGCTGGAACCAGGCACTTCATAGTTGGCAGAACACGATATTCTCCAGCTCCCAAAGGCAAATGCAGACTTGATCATCCCTGTTCTCCAGGGCTTTAATCGATTCCTCTTGGTAATTCTGGGCAGGCTGGAGGGCAGGAGGTAAGACGTGCTGAGTATGGATACACAGAACCAGTGAATAAACACCACTGAAGGTCCTGTGGTCCTGTGGCATTGCTTCAACATGGGGTGATGCTCAGAGATACTGGCTCATGTGCCAAACCACACCAAGTACCACAGCTTCACTGGGCTTGGGGTGTACACTTACATAACAATACGCATTTTAACTTACTTGTTATTTCTTGTTGTTTTGAGAGAGTATTGCAGGCTGAAGCTCTGAAGAACCAGGCACAGTATAAACACAGAGTGAAAGCCCTTCTCTTCTCCAAGTCCTCACTGTCTTAAGTAGCCAAGAGAAAGAACAGAAGGGAGTACAATTTTCCTTACACAAGTTCAGGGTATAAAGCAGGGAGTTCTGCTTGGCTTCCTCAGCACTGCACAAGGGAAGTCATCATTGGAGCTACGAATTGAATGCAGATTTCCTGCCTTAATCTCAAGACTACCTTCTGCTTTTCACTAATAGAAGCAATGTTCTAACCTTAGAAAAATTAAATTTTAAGCCAGACAGACTTTTACTACATCCTTTGTTGGTTGGGATCCAGGCAAGCCAGGAGTGCTCTGGTTTGTGCTCAGCCCAAGCACATATATGACCTGGAGCCATGCTGTGTGCAGTGTCAGTTCACAATGCTCTGCACTTACTTAAACCTGAAACCTCATCTAGAAGCAGATATCCTGTTGTTTTAGAGTCACATCTCTCTTACTCCCTCTTTAGCTATCAAAAACAAGCCCACAAAGGTGCTAAACGACCAGTGAGACGGAGCTGAGAGGATGAGTAATGAGAAACTGAGCCATCAGCCTTGGGTCCCTTGGTAGCCCTGCTTCTTCTCACGTTTGTCTAGCCAGCATTTTCCTGAGTTAAGAGAACTCAAGGTTTCACAGCACATGCTGCACTCTGTTTTTACTGTTGGCATCTACTAAAACCAGACAAGTTCAGCCCACATTCAGTGGCTTCCAACCCCTGGGAGCAGGAGTGTGGGAATGGGCTGAGCACTGCCCCAGGGTATAACTCAGCAGACCATTCTCCCAAATGTTGGGGTTTGAGTTGAGCTGTTTCTGGCTGCCAGGATGGGTAAATGGATGTTAAATCAGGCTGATTCTTTCCTGATGACTAAAATGCAGACACAGACTGATGAAGTGCAGGGTAGTAGTGATTTGCAGACACATGTTGTCTGCTGCAATTTTCAGTCAGAAGCAGAAAGGAAGAGGAAGAACCTGCATGTAGAAGGTGCTGTTAAGAGCAAGTACTTGCTTATCCACTTCCCTGATTTATCATAAACACACCAGCTCCCCAGGGGCAGTGGTGTTCCCCAGCTCTCCAGGCTGGGAAATGCTAGGCACAGTGAGGAAAAGCTTGAAAGATCTGGGAAAAAGAGAATGGAAGATCAAAAGAAAGAAGGAGGCCAAAAGTGCTGAAGTGTGGGAGGCACAAAAGGAGCAGGAGAGGACTGGAGAGTTTAACCAGTCAAAAGAAGTTTTCCAGCTAGAGGCAAGTTCACAAGAGCTGGAGAAATGGACTTGGGCACATCCTTTGGCCTGGAGGAAAAAGAGATACTGAGTAGGAGCTCACATATATGAACAGTCCATCTAGCTCCTCTAAAAGGATTCATAAAAGAAAAGTCCACCTGGAAACTTCATCAGGAGTCATGACCATTAATGTATTAAAGCACCAGGTTGACAGGCCACCCATGACAGGGGTTGCAGCTCAGGCAGATGATGTCTGTCTTGACTAGGTGTGAAAACACAGGGGCTGCTTTGGAAACTTGAACCACAGTGTCTTCATTCTACAAACCATCCAGCAGAGCTGACATTTTGTGGCAAATATCCCAAAAGGGTTTGGGAGAGGGGTTTGGCAGATTGTGGCAGAATGAAAAGATGCAATTGTGCAGACAAACCTTCAGTCCTTTCATTCATTCTCATTCATGGTATTGGCATAGTCACAACAGAAGCAATGCTGGGAGTGACAGGTGGAATTTAGTGCATTTGAATTTTAATCAGCAATTATTGTAAAACACAATAATGCGTGAACTGGTGGGTAATTTAGCTCCAATTCCAAAAATATAGACTCATCCACTCCAGCTCTGAATGTCCAATCCCTTTCCTCCAAGCAGACTAGCATATAGAAATTTATGAATGATAACCAAGCAAAGTAATGATGGCTGGAGAATTAAGATGGCTCAGAACTACCCGGCCAAATTACATATTAATAGTATGGCAGCCATCCCAGGCCATGCTTAGAGAGACTCAGGCTTACTTCTCTGACTGACATGCAAAGGGCTGTGTCTCTGCCTGATTCCCCTGGCCACTCACACGGGCATATGTTTGTGGTGTATGAAAGGAGAGGAAGTGTTTAAATACAGTTGTAACGTCAATATACAGTGCCAAGATTAGGAAGTTCTGTTACCTGTGCAACTAGAACATTTCCTGGAAGGAATACAGAAAATAGAGTAATCCATCTCATCTTCTCGATATTCTGAGTTAGAAAATGTAAATTTAACTTTTTAGCTCATCTCATTCCAAGCCCCTGCCATGGGCTGGGACACCTTCCTCTAAACCAGGTTGCTCCAACCTCCATCCACCCTGGCCTTGAAGAGGTGATGGAGCAGCCACAGCTTCTGTGGGCAACCTGTGGGAAGGACTCACCACCCTCACAGAAAAAAATTTCTTCCTAATACCTAGTCTAGCCCTGCCTTCTGGCAGTTTGAAGTGATTCACCCTTGTCCTGTCACTCCAGGACCTTGTACAAAGTCCCTCTCCAGCTCTCTTGTAGCCATTTTAGGTACTGGAAGGTGTCCTTAAGGTCTCCCCAGAGCCTTCTCTTCTGCAAGCTGAAGAGCCCCAGCTCTCCCAGCCTGTCTCCATAGCAGAGGTGCTCCAGCCCTTGGAGCATTTTTGTGGCCTCCTTTGGACTCATTCCAACAGGTCCACGTTCTTATGTTGGGTCCCCAGAGCTGGATGCAGCATTGGAGGTGAGGTTTCACCAAAGCAGAGCAGAGGGGGAGAACTTCCCTCGACCTGCTGGTTCTGCTGCAGTCTGTGGCATAAACCTCCCTTAGAGCAGAGACTTCTCAGCAGCTCAGTAAATGATAATTTAATTTAGTTTTAATGTTAGGATTCGGGCCTTCAAATTGCCAGAACACATAATCATGTGGACAAAATGTTCTACCCTGTAAATGCCTCATCTCAGCATTCCTGCTCTCCTGCAGGATTGACCCATCAGGGCCATCAGTGCTGCCAAAGTTGGTGACTTTCAGACTAATGGGCTCTTTGCTCATACACTCTCAGCCTGAGAGGCAACAGGTTTGTGAAATATCTCTTTTAAATGAGTCTGCTGAGTCTGTAATAAGAAGAGGACAGAAATAATCCTGTCTGTGGATTCCTACAGATGGACTTTAGTACTTGTAAAAGTTGTAGCAAATGGATTTGCTCCAGCCTTGGATAGACATTGACAGATTTATAGAATGAGGTGATGCAGCTGCAGCACAACTGCAGCTTGGGGAAAGAAATCCTTGCAAGCACTCGAGGGTACTTCAGACGTGTTGCTAATTCGTGCCTGTGCCTGTGCTGAGGCTGGTCTTGTCCAAAAGGGCTTTTGTGTCCCACAGTTCTGTGCAAGGCACTAGAAGCCAATGGAGAAAGAGAAAAATAGTTTTTCTTCACCTCAAAAGCTAACAACATTTTGGCAAAATGTGGTTGTATGTTTGTGGTACTGCCACAAAAGCCACTTGTACCCTTTTTCTTGTTTAGCCTTGCCTTTTCCCTCCCTCCTTTCCTCTAGGCTGCAATAACCATGTCCCAAAATGAAAGGAAGATTCGTTTGTCTGCAGTTAGCAGAGGGGCTAAATTTATTATACATTATGCACACTGTTCACGATGCAGCATTTTTTGCTGAACTTGAGAGGAATAATGTTACATAAGAAGCCCCGAACAGATTGTCTAAGAACACTATACAAGACAAATAATTCGAAGCTGTGACTCAAACTGTGTAACTACAAACTGAAGGCAAGACCAATTTTTATCAACCAAGTGATAACACAAGTTTTATCATAATACCCTAAACACTGCATCAGCTTGAAAATAAACAGATATCTCAATAACCTGTTGTAGTTATCACCAGCAAACTCACATTTAGCTTCACAACTCTATTCTGTCTTCTGACATAACCAGTCCCAAAACCAAAAATAATGTGCTCTACCTTTCAAAATGCCTTATCTATATGTGCTATCAACAGACTGCTCCTTAAAGTGTTGTAACTCCTATCTTAAATCTCTAAGTATAGAAAACTATAGAAGGAAATGAAGGGAATTCTGTACTGGGAAGAATGTGTATCTTCTGAAAGTTTAAAATTAAAGCAGCATATGATAAAATTCACTACAAGCATGTCTTGGAAATACATTTTTACATTGATTGGTTTAGTACTCTCAGAGTTATTATATTTCTTATCATCTGTCTATGAAGATATACTGGAAATAGCACTGAAAATCCAGATAATGTTTTCATGTTTTTACAGACACTATATTTCACACCAAGTACTGAAATATATCATGCCATTTTTTATCTCACTAGTCTTGTTTTTATTCCCCTCTTCACATTTAATTTCAACCTTTTTTTACATTTGTAGCCTCATGAAATCAGTCACCTTTGTCAGCCTGTTTGAAGGCATGGTTGCCAGCATTTCCAATTCAGTTCAGGCTGGATTTCATACTTTTTGCCAAGCAGAATTTTTCAAGTTCATCCAGAACATTTTTCAAGTTCAGTCTTCAAAATATTAGGCCCACTCATTCAAATACTCAGTAAAAGTGCTGTGAAACAGTTTACCATATTTTGCTTTTGCTGCCAAAAATACCCCCTCACTTTAGAGTTCAGCTATTAAAGTGTTTATCATTATTGCCTGAAAATCTGTCCTTTTTGATTTCAATTCTTATCATTAAAGGCTTGATATTCCCCATTTCACAAAGATACTGTGCTCAGTTGCCTTGATTCCACTGCAAAACATCTTCATTTTGCTTCTGACAAAATGGAGTTGCAGCACCGATTCAGGACTGCTGAAAAACTGCTTCAATAAAACAGGAAACTTGTCATATGAAAGGAAATATGGTTTGAATGCATCTCAGAGGTCAATAAATCTGCTGCTGGCTGGCTGCAGAGATAACTACCTTGTTTTACAAGGTCCAAGATTGCTTTTAGTTTATTTCAATAAAATTGTGGGGGATGTAGAAATATGGTCAGGAGATATTCGGTGCTGATAATGCATCAGCACAGATTGCACTAGCTCCTTGTTGGTCTCGGGGACTGTACAATTCCCAGCCCGGATGCTCAAGTTTAGGAGTTTTTTTAAAAAAATTTGTAAGCACCGTTTTAGTTTCTTTCTGCCCTGTCTCTCTAAAATTCACATCACTAAAGGTGACAGGGATTTTGTTTATCCAGCAGCACCTGCCCAAGGTGCATCTGCACCAGCTCACTGGGGTGGTCCAGTGGCCTGAATCCACTTCAATTTTTTTGAGAACAAAGGGCCAAATTTAATTTGTATGTGTGATGATCATATGTGTCAGCTCTGGCAGAGATGCACCCCAGCCATGTAGCCCCAGGAGACCTCCTGTTTTCCAGGGCTGTTGTGCTCTGTTCCTGTGCAGCATCCCAGCTCCACTGCCTGCTCCACTTCTACCTTGGGCACAGATGTGTTCTTTCTCCAGCAGATGCATTGCTGCCCTGGGGCAGATCACTTATTGGAGCAGATGCTGATTTTTGCTTTTCACGGCAAACTAAATGCAATGCTGGAGCCCTGGACAGACTCTGGAGGAGGAGCTCCCCCCAGACACACTTCCTCCAGTCCCCAGCTGATGGCATCTGCCCAGCTCCCCTGTGCCAGGGGCTCTACTCCCTAACAAAGGTATTTCCATAATGCCAGCAAGTATTACAGTGGCCTACGCATTCAAATATTTGAAGGAAATGTGAGATACTGACATATGAAGAGATGAGATATTTAAGTAATCGAAGACCATCCTTAAGCCCAGATCCTTGAATTCCCTGCAAACTCTCCTAATAATGGATTTCACAGCAGAAACCTGTGCACCCTGTGAGCTGTGCCCCAGCTCCGAGGAGTTTGCTCCCATCACCTGGCTGCTGGGGGAGCCGCAGGGTGCTGCAGCACCCGCTCTGTTGTTCCCACCTTGATGGGATGGGGCCCTGCCATGGGCAGTGTGGGAGCTCTCATGTCCCCAGGCACATGCTGTAGGTGTTATGTGCATTGATAGAATAGAATAGAAGAACCTGCCCAGTTCTTCCTCAAGCAGGAGACAGAGGCAGGGGTTGTGTGAACACCTCTAAGGCATCTACTCTTGACACATCTTGAGTCCTCTGTCCCTCTTCAGTGCACAAATCTATTCTGGAGGTAGGTCCATGATGAGAGGAGGAGCAGCTCCTCACTGACACTGGGGTTTCCCTGATTTTGCCTGGTTTTCCCAGGCTTTAGATAGCCCTGGGTCACCTCCTCTGTCCCTTCATGCAAACCCAGGAGCCAGAGGAGAGCAGTGCTTAATCAGGGAAAAATCTGGAAACTGGATCCATCTCCAAGAGACTTTGATTTATTTTAATTTGCTTTCTTCTTGATTTAGCTATTTTCTGAAACAATCACAGCAGTGAAAAGCTTTTTCAGAATAAAACCGGAAGATTTTCTTTCTTCTGAAAATGCTGAAACAAGATGTTTTGATTCTGCCAGATTTTTTGTTTGTTGCATTTCAAAACAAAATTCCAGCGAAATGCAGTCAATTTTGAGAAGCACTTTGATTTTGATGGGGCCGTGTCTGCTGGCTTAAATATTTTTCCAGCTATCTCCATTTGGGAGAAGCAGGAGGGAAGGCAGAGCAGATGTCACACCATGCGTTGCAGAACTGGAGATCTGGCACCCATCCGACAAACAGCCTCAGGAAGAGTGGGAACATGGTGTGGGTGCAGCTGGGGCTCAGGAAGGGACCAGCAAGGAAGAGGGAGAGCCATGGAAACCTTTCTGATGACAGGGCCTTGTACACCACTGATGGCTTGGCTCTAGTGCCAACCCCTGCTACTGATTTCCAAGGGACCTCAAGCAAATATCTGTGGCCCTGTGACCTGTAAGGAGGCAATAACAGTGACCCCCTTGGACCACTGTGCCTACTGAGGATTTAGGCTGCAATGTCCTCTTTAAGGCTGCAAAAGCCTCTAAAATCATCAAGCTCAACCTTTAACCCAGAGCAGCCAAGCCCACCACTAACCCATGTCCCCAAGCACCACATCTGCGTGTCTTTTGCATCCCTCCAGGGATGGTGACTCAACATAACTTTCGTGTCGTTACTTTGAACACCACAGCCCTCATCTAGTCTGTGGGCTCTTTGCTCTGTGCAAACCAAGCAAGAGTAGTAATTGCCCAGACTTGTGAGTTTTTGTTAAGACAGGCAGTGGCAGAAGAATTTAAATGCACGTCCCAGCATCCTGTCGACACAAAAAGAGATGCAGTCTTTGCAAAGTCAAAGAGAAGCAATTTTGTCCTCCTGGGAGCTACAAAATAGGTTGGGATGCCAAAAATAACCTGTTACTAGTTATAGATGCTCCAGCTTTTTTACTGAGACATGAAAACTTGAGCTGGGTTTAATACAAGACACTTGTTTAGCGTCACTGTGACCTTCTGCAGATTTCACCCCCAGCTTTAACCAAATTACAGACTAATCCATCCTGTCACTTCACCACTTCGTTCTTGCATGAGGCTCCCTCAGCGAGATTCAACTCATTTTTGTAATGGCTTCGTTTCCTCTCTGAATTAATTTGCATGAAAACCTGGCTCCCAGGTGGTTGGTCCAGGTTGTCAGGATATAGAGAAGAGTTTGGGCTCTAAATGAAATGGGAGCTGTCACGGGTGGTTTTGAGGCTTGGGGTTGCTGCTGCCATCCATTTAGGGTCAGAGACACAGATGGCTTAGGATGTTTAACAGTTTCACACCTGTATCAACAGATCAATAAGCCATGACAAATTTCAGAGAGAAAATATTTGGCCATCCTAAGGATTTTTCTAAGGGAATTTATCTAAACTGCAAATCAAGACAGCAAATTCCTGCTCTGTTGGACAGAGGAAATCATCTGAGCAGGGCCACAGAGGTGGCCTCACCCTGGGGGCATCCAGGTGCCCCTAGTGCTGAGGCTTGAGGTGCTGAAGTGACACAGGGAGTGCCCCCACAGGGTCTTACACTCAGTTCCAAGCCCTGATCTTGTCACTGTGCCCAGCCCTGCCAGCAGCAACCAAGTGTGACAAAAGCCTGGTTCAGTCTCATCACAATCTGCCTGAGTCAACCCAGGGTGGAACACCCATGTGTCCCTCCATTCCAGGTCATCCCTCTGACCTTCAACTGGAGGGTGATGCCTCCACAGCCCCATCCCCAAGCACACATAGACCCTCCTGTGTAAGCACAGAGATTAAGAGGCAGGAGATGAAGGGAGGGCAAGCTGAGTTGTGGAAATTGGTCCTTCTCCTCCCCACCTTTTTCATGCCAGCTATTACATATTTCTTGTGCTCTTTTCTAATCACAGGAATGACAGACCCTGCTCTGTGTTTTGGGGAAACTGTGAGCTGGACAAGAGGCAGAATTTTAGCTGGGAATGGGATGGCTTGGAGGAAAGGTCAACAGCATGATATTCAGGGCTAGGAATGATCACATCTCCTGCTCCCTCTGCTCTTGCTCCTGCAGCTCCCAAGCGAAGGGGAGAGGAGAGGCAGCAAAGAGGGTCACTGGAACAGAGATAAACAAAGGATAATCTTTCAGGCAACAATTCATCACTTAAAGCCAAAGCAGAGAAACAATTTCCCAGCTAGCGCAGCATTAAACAGTTGGGCTAAACCACTTCAGCAGCAAGCAGGTGTCTCAGGCTGCAGAAAACCCATGTATCCACAGCCACAGGGTGATTCTCTGGAATGCCTCGGGTGTTTGCAAAACCAAAAGGCCAAATTCCTTGCTGTAACCACTGCTTTTATTGATTTATTTCTTTGCACAAAGTGCCAGTGATGTCTCTGGAGGATGCTTGCAGTGGTACAGCCCCTGCCTGAGGAACAGATGCTCCTGGAGAATCATTTCCATTTGCAAGACCTCACATCAAGAGAGCAAACATGAGCTATTCCTGCTGCCTTTGCTCCAACCTCCCACCCTGTCCTCAGCTCTGCCCTGCCCTTGCCACAGCCAGAGCTACAGTATTGTTTCAGTGCCGAAGTGTGAGGGAACAGGTTTAGTCTCTGCCCGGTTTGTTCAGGCAGAGCCCTGGCTTTGTCCAGGTCATGTTGGAGGTGGCACAGAATACAGCAAGAAGAGTGGGAAGGCCCAGGGGGTGGTTAGTGTTTCAGTCTGGCACTTAGCAAAGTCATGAATTTTCTGAAGCCAGAGAAGGGGCTGTGGAGTACTTTGGTAGGTAAAACCTTAGGTGAAGTTTGGAAAAGTACAAGGGATTTGTGGTGTGCCAGGCTGGCCCCTGCTCTGGCACAGTACTGCTGCGAGCATCCCTGCTCCCTTGCTCAGCTGCAGACTGAGCCAAGCTTGTCCCACCCCATGGAGGTCAGGGCTCAGGGAGAGGGAGGTGGCACTGGGCACATTGCCCTGCCTGTGTCAGGGTGAGATGTGCCTCCATCACTGAGGTACAACAGCTATGGAGCCACGTGCCATCCAGGAAGCCTCTTTCCTTTCCTCCTCCACCTAGGAGTTCCACAGGCAGCAGGCAGGGCACCTGCTTGTCTGCTCCGAAGTCCAGGTGAGAGAAGGAGGAAAAGGAGGAGAAGTTGGAGCTGCCCAGAGGTGCTGATGCTGCTGTTGCCGCTGGCAAACTGTCCCCTCCAACACCTCTCTGCAGAGCTCTGACGTCAGATGCCTCTGACAACACTGCTGTCAGTCAAAAGCCTTTTCACAAACAGACAGTGACAGTTTGTAGTGCAGTCACCAATCTTACTGGCTTCTTTCCCTTCTTTTCTTTTTTAGGCACAGAGATTTAAATTTTAAATTGGTGATCCGTGTCTGGCCTCCTGAGCGAATTAACTTATCCATGGTCCCTAGTGCTGTGCCCTCTCCTCTGCCTACTCCCTGCCCACTGCCACAGCCCTTGGGACGAAGTCTGACCCCAGGAGCCTCCCTGCAGCAAATGAAAACCCAAAGACTTGGATCCATGAACACCACAAAGCTCTCAGGAGCCAGGAGTGTGGGCAATGGAGATGGGAACAAAATCCTCCTTCTCCCGGGGCTGGTCATGCTTAGCAGGTGGCTGAGTCCCTTCAAAGGTTCATTTGCCCTCTCCTACTTCCATTTATCTTTATTTCCTTTTCTCCCTTTCCTCCTTGCAGAAGGAAGCAAGGCTGGTCCCTGCTTTGGAGTTTCTGGGTCCTTCGGTCAGAGGCTCTGAGGGAAGACAGAGATCACTGGGGTTTAGGCACCTGTGCAGGGAGGCAGCTGGCCAGGACCATTTTTCTCCTTTACCCTGAGCTGTGTTGGATCTCAGAAAGTGTAATATTTGTTCAAACATGTCAGTAAATCCCCCCTGTGCTACAGGAGGTCACCTTCCCTAATCTATGATGTCCAATTGCATAACTGAGATACTGAACAAATAGCTTAAATTTAATCTGTGTTTGCTTCCATCTCAAGCATGGCAAATCAATTCCTGGGCAAGCACAGCTTCTGTGCAGGGCTGGGAACACAGACTGGTCATGGTAACATCCAAAAGAGCAGAAGAATATGACAGAAATAAACCAAATGATATTTTGCTGCCTGTTTCAGCACCTCTTCCTGTCAAACATCACTCCAGGGCTGGGGTATCGATGCCTTCAGCAGAGGCCAACACTTGCTGTGTCCAGCTGAGGTCCTGGGACAAAGGACAGTGCTCTGGATTTCGGCAGGTGGGCGCAGTTTTGAGCAGCCTCGTGTCAGTGTTATGAGGCAATTCTCACCTTTCCACCCTATTCAGCATCAACGGGAGTGTGGCAGATTAAAGACAGAAGAGGAGGGCACAGGAGAAAGGGCAGCAGGGCTGCAGCAGGGCTTGGAAGGTGTCCTGGTAACAACGTGGGTGATGGGAGGCCAAGATGGATTTGATTCTCATGTTTCCCTCCCTGCTCATTTTTCTTTGGTTCATTAATGACCTTTCATTCAACAGCAGAGATATTAATAGGATGCCTCAATTCCAAATGTCCCTATCTCCCCTTGCTGCTTCCCTTCTCTTCACACTTTCTGGAATTCTAACAGTTTCCTTCACATTAATTGAAACAAATAACAAGCTTATATATATATATATCTCATCAGAGTAATTCAGAAACTAAACACATCAGCCATCCATTTGATCCAGCCACTGCAGATCGAGCAAAACCAGCTCTTTCCTCTCTGCCATAGTTTCTCCCTCTGCCTGTTGGAATAAGGATGTGCTTTAAATGTCCATCCTCAGCCAGTCACCGTGGTGGGTAGGAAATGCTGTGCCTCTAAGCAGGACCTGCTGGGTCCTGCCTGCTCTGCTGCCTTGCCCTGAACTCCTCTGGCTGGTGTCAAGCTCATGTCAAGAGCTGTCACTCTCCTCTGCGTGGCATGGATGTCCCAAATGCTCTGAACCCTGATGAGCACTGCCTCACTCCCTCCAGCAGCTCAGGGCCGCAGATACCCCAGCTCTGCAGCCACTTCCAGCCTCTGGCATCCATTTCCCAGGCTGAGGGACGGATAAACAGTCCCTGGCATGCTGCGGTTTGGAGCTGGCCCCTAAGTGCAACCTCCTGCTGAGCCCCTCTGCATTCCAGGCTGCAGCTCAGCCTTTCGAAAGGCAAACAGAGCACAGGTCTAGTGCTGCTTACAGCTTATCTAGTGCTGCTTACAGCTTACTTCAGACACCAAAATTCAGGAGCAAACTCATGTTGCCTGCTCCCTTGATAGAGAGTCTTCTCGTGGGATCCCATCAGACAGTGGGAGGTGACCAGCATGGAGATGGCTGAGGGCTCACTCCACTCCTGGGGATGGGATATAACTCTGCATGTGGATCCCGAGCAGCTGGGCTTTGTGTGGGCACACATGTGGCAGGAAGATGCCTCTATGGCTCCAAGCCTGGTGCTGCTGGGAGGCAACAACCCAGCATGGGTTTCCAAGGGAAAGACAGCAGAAATTGGGAGCACATACTCCTTTTCCTGGGGCTTCAAGGAAGCACCAAATCTCTACCCCTGGAGGCAGCCACGGAGAGAGGACTGCTGCCCACCCTACAGAGCATCTTCTGTACATGAAAAGAGTTAGCTTCAAATCTCCTAATTTACCCTGAGTTCTTCTCTTTAATAGTATTCATAGTGGGAGCCATCTGGACTTGGTCCTTTATTAGCTTAGAATAATTCAGCTGTTTTGTTAATCTCATCCCATTTCATAGGGTTCATTCCAGTTTCCTCGCAGTGCAGCTCGGGACAGGGCACTGCTGCTGCCCTCCCTCTCCTGGCTGACAGCTCTCCCATCACCCAGAGAGAGGAGCAGACACCTCGGTGCAGGTCCTGTCCCTCCAAACATGGACCCACAGATTTCTTTAATGTCTCTCTCTGACTCTCTTAGCAGGCAGTTGGAGGCTGCTAAATCCACTGGGGTTTCCCACTGCGAATTGGGGACTGCAGTGAGTCCTTGCAGCCCCTCACAAAACCTCTCCAACCCCTGGTGCTGGCAAAACTTGGTAGCCCACAATGGCTCAGCCTTTCAGCATTCCAGTGTCACATCCCACATCAGGGGAGCTCCTCAGCCTTGCAGGAGCCCAGCAAGCAATGGTGCTCCTCAGCCACAGCAGCCACTTGCTGACCCAAACTCTGGCTGTGTTACAGAGCCGTAATTGAGCTCTTATCAGCCTGAATGATTAAATTGCACTCTATTGAGAGAAACCAATTTGCCAGAAAATTTTCTTCTGCTCTGCCTGTAGCTCTGTACCACTAAGTGGTCATCAGGCTGGTGCTGGGCTTCCTGAGAACCTATGGAGAGATGACTCTCAGGGGTTATATTCCTCTCTCTCTTCCTAACCCTCTCCTTTTCCCTCTTTCACTCTCCCTCTTTCACCTTCCCTTCCCTCCCCTCCCTTCCCGTCTCTTCCCTTCCCCTCTCCTCTCCTCTCCGCCTGAGAAATAGCAGGAACCACGTGAATGAGATCATCTGCTCCAAAATTACTCACAGTGAATTAATCACCCAGAACAGCAGCAACCGCAGTGGGAGTGAGCCAGGGTCACTGGGAAGGAGCTGATGGCTCGAGGAAGTGAAAGCAGCTCCACGACAGAGATGGTGCTGCATGGGAAAAGGTGGTGGAGGGGAGTCCCTCACTTTTCCTTGTCTGCTGCTGTCCTGGTGCTTGTGCAAGGCATGCACTGTGGCAGGTATGTGCTGAGAGAACACAGCAATGTGAACAGCCAGTTTTCTGTCCCGGGAGGGCACGGGGAGCAAGGACTGTCAGGACATGCGCAAGGTGGTCTGGCACTGCATCCATGCTGGGGGCATATTTCAGCACCAGGGGAACAGCACTGGGTACATGGGAGCTAGCACAGACCCTGCTGTGTCCTGATGGAGAGCCTGGCTGCAGCCTCAGAGGGACCATTTCCTGACAGGGAGCTTCATGTGCCAGCTCCCTCTGCACAGAGCCAGGGCTCCACACTACGGGGATTAGGTTAAGGCTGATAGAGGAGTGCAGCCACCAGAAAACATCAAATTACTTCCCTCTGTTGACATCAATTAGAAGAGCTCATCCTGCCGAGAGAACCAGGCTTCTCAATAAGAAGGCAGCCCTGAGTATTTCCCTGCCTTTTGCCTTCCTGCTGCCCAGCAGAGCAGAGGGCATGGGCAGGGAGGATGGTGCTGCTCTGGGAGGATGCTGCAGGCCAGCCTGGGTATCAGCCAGCATTTGTGAAGCTGCTGAACAGAAAGAAGTGTTTGCCTGGATCAGTCTGCACTGCAGGTGACCAGGACACTTCTGGTGTGTTGCCACACTACTCCTCAAATAACGTGTCCATGGTGCCCACAATGCTCTCAGAAGTGCAGCTCCCTGGTACCCACCTCAGGTACCTCAGTGTATGCTGCTGCCTCAGCATTCCCTCATCCTCTCCAAACAAAAAGTGCAAAGGTGAAAAGGTCATTGGGACCAGGCAAAAGCTGGAATTGCCTAGACTGAGCCAATTTAGGAAACCATGTGAATCCCAGCAGGAATAAAACAATTGCGCTGGGCTGGAAAGGGCAAAGCAGCAAATGGAGCAGGGAAGAATGAGCCACTATTGAGCAGCAGGTGAACCAGCAGCGCCACAGCAAGAGGTGACAGGGAACAGACTGTTTCTCCTGCTGCCATGTCAGTTGTGATAGTGCCTGGCCCCAGTAGGGTCTCAGCAGCCTTCATGGGAACCATGACTAGTGGGAGGTGGCACAGATCCAGCCCAGAGGCACAGCAGAGCAGTGTTTCTGGAGCCATGGATCTGACCTGCATGCTTAGTGCATGCTTAGTATTTTGCTTCCTGTCTCAGACTGCTCCTTCCCCCTCCCAGCCTCCATGGTTCATTTAATGACATGTGATCTATATCCATGTTCACCTGTCATGGTCCTGCATTCCTGGTTGATTAAATGATGTTCACATGCTCAGGTCTGGAGATAAGAGTGAGTTATTTCCTACAGAGGATAACAAAACACTTTGCATTTTTCACCCCAATTACGGAGATACAGAGACATGAGCAGATTTGTTCAACATCACCCAGTGGGATGATAACTCACCCCTGGGTGATGGCATCGGGAAGGATCTGCTGGATAGGGACATGGGGGCCAGCACTGCCTGCATCAAGCTAAGGACGCTTTTTTTGCTTTCATAGATATTTTTGCGGGCAGTGTTGTTTTAGTAACTTGACATTACTCATCATACAGCCAGAGAGGGATGTCATGCTGCTGCAAGGAACAGCTCCTGGTCCCAGAGTCGGTTGCCAGCTGCATAAAGCCATCAATGGGGAAAAATGTTTGTCCCATTTCCTGCCCTCTCCACCACAGTGATGATGCTAACTTGCAATCAAACATTTGTCTTGCACAAATACATCTGTTGCTTACCAAGGGATGAAGCAGGTGTGTTTGGATTAATTTGTCAGGTGAAAGACAGATAGATGTGGACCCAGTCACAGGCATGAGTCCCTGGCAGCCCCTGAGCCCCCCGCTCCCTCTTGCTACAAAGCCACCTCATGAGTGCAGCCAGGGCTACAGCCATCCAGGCACTGGCAGAGCCCAGTACAGCACATTAATACCCACCTGGGATCCCACAGGAGGAACTGGACTGTGGTCCCTTGGGCTCTAAGGTAACCAGGAGGCTGCTTCCCCAGGTTAATGTTTCTGTGCATTAATGTTGGGATCAGTTCAAAACAGGGATGCACAGTCATATGCTTCCCAGCATGAGTGTGTGTGCAGCACAGGAGCGTTGTGTGCTCAGGGATTCTTTGAGGTTTTAGGAATAGTAGGGAAATTAGATTTTTTTTTTTGGTCCTTTTGGTACTTTCTGAAAAATCACATGCCTTAATGAAATGCCAGTGTGCAAGCTCTAAGTCATTAGCAGCCCAGATAAGGTCCAAATCCATTTTCTTCATGTTTTGCCTGTTTCAGAGGATCCAAATTATTTTTTGGAGATTTATGCCCATTATAAAACCAAGCTCCTGTCCCAAAACAGCCGTAAGAAGGTACATCTGAAAATATAAAGGTTTAATAAAAACTTGTAGAGTAATTTGACTCTTAATCCCACCACAATCTCTCCCCTCAAAAAAATACAGTCCCTGCAAGATTAAATTCTCTCTACGTATTGTTTTTAAGTCTGATACCTTCTATCAAGCTTAGCTGGGTTTTAAGTTCTTAAATCATGGCTCTGTAATTGCATATCTTATTCAGTTTGTCATGCAAAGAGTTCCCAAAGAAGCTTTTGTAAAGATTTCTTCATATCTGGCAGTAGGGTGTGACATGTGTCTCTATTTTGAAGCTGCGCAGTGCAGGGAATGCAAGAGGTCGATTTTTTGAAAAGCAAGTGGAGGCTGTGGCTCATCTTCTCATTTTATCACTGAGCAGCAAGTCCCAGAAAAATTAGGACAACTGCAAACTGTTGTTGAACTGAGGGGGAGAATGTGTTCCTCAGGCAGAAAGGGTTTGGGGAAAGGCAGGACTAGTTACCTCTTTTTTCCCTGAGCTTCCTTGTCTTCCAGCAATTAGCAAAATCACAGTTGACAATGGATAACTGAATAGAAGTTCTAAGCGTGGGCTACAAGGAGAAACAGGCAGTGATGAAAGGAAGCCTGAAGCTCAGGAGACCTGGTGCAGAACCAGACCCTCCCAGATGACCTCCAGCAAGTCCTTTGATCCTTATATTCCCTTAGAAACATCCCTCTTCCCTGCTCTCGTCCGCCTGGGCTGCAGCCCTCGGGATGACGCATGTGCTCCGGATGATGGTCCACATCCAGCAGGAGCTGTGGAGCAAAGGACGTGAGGCTTGTGGGATGTCCACAATGCCTTTCTCTTTTGCACTTCCTCAGGCCAGGAATGCACAGTGCTCTCTCCCAAGGGCTTAGGAAGGATCCCTCAGCTTTATTGCACTTTAGACAAGAGTAGAATCCTGCAAAAGACCTGTGTTAGTTCTGCCCATACAAAGGTCTCAAAAATAACTGTTCCACCTTCTTCCCTGGGGCTTGCTGGATAAATACCCCGAAAACTTCCACTGCAACAGGTCCTGTCTGCATCTCGCTCACTCAGCAAAACGTCACAGCCTGGTTATATTTAAGTCCTCAGCTTGAAAATCATTGTCGTAACCTCCCCTGCGATCTGCCTGGGCAGTGTCATAATTAATAGTGCCCTTGCTCAGAGTACAAGTGGAACATGTGATGGCTCAGCGAGCTATAAATCACGACAGAGTTTCCATCTGGTCCAGCATCTATTTATACCTCACCAGCCCCAATTAACTTTGAAACTTGGGGCTGGTGATTAAGGAGAAAAATTGTTCTTGAAAAGTGTGATGGGATGCACAGTGATGTGAATGGGAAGGAGGAGATACAGTGGCTGCTCAGTTCTCTGCAGAGGGAACTGCATAGCCCAGTGCTCCAGAGGACACTGGACTGCAGCTCAAAAGAACAGATTGGCCTTTAAATCAGTTCAACAGCATCTTTCAGATCCCATGGGAGACCCAGAAGTTCAGTATTGGTAGTAAATCCTGGATCCTAACACACGTTCCCTAAAACCAGCCAGTTGCCCATCTGCCCTGGGCACTGCCAGCTCTGACTCCTGCATCTCCACTGAGACAGATCAGGTCCAGAAGAAGAATGAGCTCTTTGAGAAAGCACCTATGGGTGATGGAACCAGGCTCTGCACCACAGCCCTGTGATAGGGGGTTCTTGCCATCAGCTGAAAGCTGTGGCTCCCTGCTCTACCCCGATCTATTTTATGGTACATTGCTCCAACTCATTTAGGTCTTTCTCACCAGATTCTGGGACTGCTTTGGGCTCAAATCCTTAGGTACTATTCCAGAAGCATTCAGGTGTGGATGTAAAAACTTATCTTGGCCTTGGCACGGGGTGTAACATGGCCCAGTGCACTGAGTCCAGTGGAGCTGCTGTGGGCTCTGCATGAGCTGGGACACAGCAGTGAGGGATGGCACGAGATGTAAGTGGGCAAGAACATCCCCTGGGTAGATGCCCAGCTCTGCAGAGCAATGGAGTGTCTGGGAAGGGTGCAGCAGGCACACTGGGAACCACGTCTCTCTCTCCATCCATGCTGAATCAAAGCCCCAGCAAGGGACACAGTGCAGAGATGCTGTGCTACTACTTTCCTAAAAAGAGTCAAAATCTGCACTTGATTCTTTGGTACCCACTTCCCCCATCCCTCTCTCCCTCCTGTTTTTCATCTCTTTTGCTCTTGCAGTGCTATTGCTCCTGGAGTCCTGGCCAGCTCCCAGCTCAGGTAGTTACACGCTGTCCTCTGGTATTTGAACAGGATATTTGTTCTCTTGGATTTCCTGTCCTGCCTGTGCTGCAGACACCTGTCACCCTGAGCCAGCCTATTTCCCTGGCAAAGGCAATCACCCTAAGGTGTCCAGCTCCAGCACTAAATGGTCAGTTTGTAAACATGGGATTATGTAGATGCCCTCCCCAGGGAGCTCAGGTGGGCTGTAGGACCTTCTGGGCCAGACACAGTGACCTGTACAGGTCTGAAGGTGCAGTCCTATCTCTATCCCCACCTTGGTAGGACAAAATTCAGCCCAAGAAAGCTCCAAACTACCCAGCTCCATCTTTAAAAGGCTGTTTGTGGCTTACACATCACCTCTCTTATTTGGTGTAAACTTTCCTTTCTGTTTATGTTAGCCATTTACAAACCTGATCTCCAGCATGTACAGCCCACACCTGGCAGGAGGGTGACAGGAACAGAACTAAAGTACATCTGCCCTACTTTAAAACCCGCCAGGAGATCGTGAACAGAGCAGTAGCATGGAGTCCTTTGCCAGCACTCCAGGAGCTCTGCTGTCACAGGCCACTGCTGAGCCAGGGCTGGGGAACTTCCACCTGCCTTTGGGCTTGTTCCCACCATGCTCCCAGGTGCAGGTGAATCACCATGCTGCAGCTTCCTCCATGGCAATGGGAACAAACTCCAGGGAGCGAAAAGTCCTACTTTCTAGCAAATCAGATCTATTTCTGTTTTATTGGACTCCCTGCAAAGGAACCTCGAAGAAAGTTGGCAACAGTTTACTTTTTTTCTTCGTAGTTTCTAGAGCAGGGATGTCTTGTTAGCTAAAAGCTGCAGGGAGAAAGAAGAAAGTTCTTAGAGGAAAAAGTGGAGCACAGTTCTGTTCCCTGACAGTGGAGGGGAAATGCCCTGGATGGTAGAACTCTACTTTCCAAGAAGCACCTTTGTCATTGGTACCTGACTTCTGCACAGCCTGTTAAGATTACTCAGCCCTTGGGCAGGAAAGAATTCATTTTGCTGGCCAGGTTGGACTTGACATTCCAGCCTCCTGATACCAAGAGTCCTGGGGTTCAATCCCTTCTGCTCTGTGGTGTGCACACGAAGCATTGCAGCAGGTTATCAGCCCCATGCAGCTGCACTGGAGTCCCAGTTTACAGAGGGTCAGACAATGGGCAATCCTACAGCTGCCAGCTCCTACTGTCCAGCTTCTGCTGACTGTGGCACAGCTCTGGGCTTTGCTGGAGTTGTCACAGTGCTGTCAGACTGCACCTGATTACTGTGAAACACCAGAGAATAGGAGCTGCATTAGAAAGTCATGTTTTCCTTCCCGGGAAGGAACTCTTTAGTAAGCACTTCAGGAGATTGGCATTCTTTTTTGAGAAAAGTCTCTGAATTTGAGCTGGGTGGTAGACAAGTGCCAAGCAGCCTGGGAATTGGGAAAGATGCCTGGCTCAGGTTTGCTCTGTATGTAGCAGTGATAGCCCAGAGCAGCTTCTCTCCGCTGCCGGTCTCAGCTTCCCAAGTGATGGGAGTGCTCCAAGAGGATGATTAGGCTGGGCCTGCTATTTTCTCACTCGGTTCCCATGAGGTTTCCACATTCTGATGCTCACAGACTCCACTGGCTCATGACTTTCCAGTGCTCAGGTCTGCTTGGAGATATTATTATCCTTAGGGCTAAGTCCCGGGGCAGGCAGAGCAGATGGCTGTGTCCAACAGCAAGAAAATTGGGAGAGGAAAGGGAGAGGGTGGAGAGTAAAATCTGTGACACTCTTAGTGTTCATCAATTATTGTTTCCTGTTAAAATGGCAAATTCCCCTAGTTCCAGGTGACTTGCACCAGGAAAGAAGGCAACGGACCACATGTGGCAGACAAACCCTATAGAAAGCAAATACCAGTTCCAGGTTATTTTGTGTACCCATGGGAGGGACCAGGGTGCATTCCCTGGCCATACTGTGGATGGAAGGCAGATTCAGTCCTGGAGCCTTTCATGGTGAAACCAGGAGTGTCTGAGCTGCAGAAGACAAACAAGGTTGGCAGAGGAATTGGCAGTTTGATAGACTCTGTGCTGGCAGGAGGGTTGTGCTCCAAACCCCCTCAAGCAAACTGAGGTGTGAGGGGTCACACATGCTGCACCACACCAGTGCAGCATGGAGTTAATCATGTCATGGTGGGCTGCCTCCTCTCTCTCTTCATGGAGATTTCTTTCAATCTTTGGCAGTGAGGAAGCCACTGAAGATGAAGCCACTTTGCTCCATGGAGATGGTGCTTGTGTGAACACCAGGTACTGGGCAGATGAGCAGCCCTTGGCTTCAGCCATGGGACATGCTCAGGGCCGGGTGCTTGCAGGATGCCATGCAGCTCACCCACCTCATTTCACAGCCTGCACTCAGTACCCCTGCGTGGGGTGGCATTTGCTACCAGCCTCCTTCTCCTGGAGCTAATTTGAAGCCTTGCTTTGCAGAGCAGCTCCGCGCTCAGGCTGTGCCTGGGGACGGCTGGTGGCAGATGGTGTGCGTGTGGTGGCGAGGCAGTGCCACGTCACAAGCTCTCTGAGACATTTGGCTCTGAGACATTTGGCCAGGCTTCCTGACAGCCACGTCCCACCACCCAGGAGTTCAGCTTCCTGGCAAAGCCAGCTCTCCACTTCTGAGAAGCGCTCCTCTCGCTGTCTATGGGCAGAGCTGACATCAAACACTTTGTCTTTGCCTCCTGCTCAGGACCAGAGAGATCTGACACACAGCCGAAGAGGGAGCGATGGTCCTTGCCTGTCTGGACCACCCCCATCTGCTGCATCACATCCTAAACTCCACTCTGTGTTCCCTCTGGTGAGGACTATCTTATTCCCATGTTTTTGGATAAAATCCAGCAGAAGCAAACCATAACTGATGGTAGATATGACAAATAGTGATGATCATGGGAATAGTGGCATCACTGCTTCTCCAGCGTTTCTTCTGATTTCTTCCTTTATTTGGATATATGCGCAGAGAAGACCACAGAGGTTTGGCCGTAGAAAGAGAAGTGGGCCGATAAAAAGGCATTGAAGGGATGTATTATGAAGGATAGTAATACCAGTCCTCTGTCAACTAGAAGTGTGTGACAGCCTGGGCAGCCTGAACTCACCTGCTCAGGAGCTCACACTGTGCTTTGTCTTGTTGCCTTCTGGTCATGAGCTCTGTGCAGCTGCAATGAGAAGTTGTCATCACTGGGGTTATTTGGTGTGCAGGTTTTTTTGGGGTGCAGTTCCCAGGACATTATCCTATCTATTAGTTACTCCTGGGTTAATGCCAATAACTGTAGGGCCATATGTGCCTGCAGGAAGTCCCAGGGCACCGTGAGGGGTCATAGATCCCTCAAGACATAGTCCATGCATAGATTTGGGATTGGATGCCTTCCTGCCTGCCAGGGAGTTTCCTCAGGACTGAGGTGCAAAATGACAGCTTTGTTGGATGACCTGTGGTTTGATAACACTGCAACAGGTCCTGATGGTGATGCCTACCAGACAAGCTTCAGGAGGGCAAGGCTGCAGCCTGTCCTTCTCTCCCTGCCTGCTTTTTAGATGGCATTAAGCATCAGCCAAAGCCCGTGCCTGGCAGTCCTGACTACTGACAGCTCTTTCACCAGCACTGCCACACGCTGGGAAGAGGCTGTATCCCTCTGCCTGCAGCTTTGATTGCAGAAATGAATTCTCCCAGCACTCCCCTAGATTAAAGTAGAGGATCATCTGAGGCCTGAGCCCGTTTTCAGGCTTGGAACAGCCGAAGAAGTAGATGACAGGATTTGATTGAGTCCAGGATATGGTTCCCTGACAGGGGTGTAGATTTGCCTTTATTCTTACTCAAAGGTCATTAAATTAAGATTTCATGAGACCCCACACTGTTATAAATGTTGCTGAGATCATTTCCCTCACCGGGCAGTGATTTATCTCACAGCCTTGGTAAAATGACTAAGCTAAAAATGTCACCCAGTATCACTGAGCTGTAAGTAAGGTAGAAGGAACAGAAGGACACGATGGATTTTCCTACCAAGAGAAGCATTAATAAATGTTTTTTTCCTTATGTTCTCATTAGTTCTCTGTCATTCGTCCTCAGGACCTGCCAAGCACAAATTACAGCACCATTCTGCACCAGAGTGGGGAGCAGACACCCCCAGGCAACATTCCTGCCTCCAAAACTCCATTTCTATCTCACCCTGCTTAGTAGCTGATGTATTCAATGGGAAGGAAGCAAGAAATCACAGTGCTTCAAGAGCCTTATACTATCACATCCAGCCTTGTCTCCTGAATGTTTTGTACCTTTTGGTAGGAATGGTTTGGAGGAGGCAAGTGGCAGTACCACAGTTCTCTGACACAATCCTGTCTCCCTCCTCATCCAGCAGTGCTGCTGGTCACTTACACAAAAATGATGTACTGGATTAATTTCCATCCCTTTCTGTCTGTGAGAAGGTTGCAGGCTCCTCTACTTTCTTTGAATCTAATCAAGAATATCTTCTTTTCCTTGAATCCTTACTACCAGGAACGAATGCCAAAAAATTAGTGCTGTTGCTTAGTTGTGACTGATCATGAATCACATTAAACTGCTTCTGTTCCTTTATTGGACATGCTGGCTGGTTCCTGGTATGTGTTACTAAATTACTGCTCTGAGGGAGAAGAAATAGCAACTGAGCGGCAAGTGAGTGCAGAAAGAAAGGGGCAGATTTGGATATGTCACAGGGCCCCAATCTTCTTGTTTTTCCTGATAATCAGGAAAAAGTCAGCATTCATATGTAGGAGAGTACTTAGAGGTGGAAGCAGAGCAGTGGGCTTTGAGGCTTTTTGTCCGGGGTTTCTGAGCATGCCAAAATCCCAACAATGTGTTAGGGGTCTGTTCACAGCAGTCTCAGGATATATGGGCCCTCGGTACCTGTGAGATGTCTCTCTGTGCATCTCAGGCAAAGCCACTCTGCTTGTGCTGTGTCAGATGGATCAAGGAACGGAATCCCCTGTGTGCAAGGAAACACGAGAAGAGGAAGGGAGGGGGAGAGGAGAGGAGAGGAGAGGAGAGGAGAGGAGAACCCGGAAACTACCATGAGAGCACTGTACATGGNAGGAGAGGAGAGGAGAGGAGAGCCCTAACACAGTATTCTAGTGTTACAGAAGGCTTCACTCAAGCAGAGATATAGTCAATCTTCTTAAAATTTGTTCAGAGAAGACCTAGCCAAGAATGGAAGATGAAGAGAGGTTAAATGTGGGCTGAGGGAGGCCCTGTGGACATCAGGATGTTGGAAAACTGTTTGTTTCTAGAACACTTTTGTGTGGAAAGAGCATGAGCCTTGCTTGAGCCATTTTCTGTTTCTTTTCTCTTAGTGAGCTGTTCACAACTTTCTCCTGGGTTGAATGCAGAATCACAACACTTCTGAATATTACAACAAAGCAATTAAATGAAGTGAGAAACAATGAGCACAGAACTGCGTGCATGTGTCCAGAAACTTGCATCATTGCATCTTGCTGAGAAAAGCCACTAAACCACAAAATGAGAAACAGGAAAAGCAACTTGACACTGCACCTTTATCTGCACATGCAGATCCCATGATTACACCAGCTTGACAAGAGCAGAAATACTTGTCTTCTGTTCTTCCATATTGTTACTCAGAGGAGCTTACTAACACTTAGCATTGGCTTTCCCATCCCTCTTTGCTTTCCTCAGCAGTGTTGCTGTGCCCTGGTTTAAGGTAAAAATAAGAGAAGCAAGACCAGCTTTGGGATCTAGAAGCTCTTCCTCAGACCCAGCTATCCAGATTTCTTATTTCCTCACAATATCACAGCTATAATACAAGGCCTAGAAAAGGGCATATATGTGCTGATTCCAGCCAAAGCAGTTAGTCTCCTAAAGGATATCTTCTCTCCTGCACAGTTTGCCTTCCCTCCACCTGCAGTCGAGAGGGGTAGTTTGAGCGCAGCTCTGGGACATCTAGTGGCTGGTAGCACTTGTAGTTCAGGGCTTACGGCAGTTTTGTGGTGCTTTCTCCGGTAAATCTGTCAGAAAACTGATTTAAAACAAAAAGATACACTCTGTCTCTATTTCCGGGCTACAGTGACTTCGTTCCTTGATATATTTATGTTTGCAAAATACTTAGGTGCGCATTTTTCATGGCTTTGTTATTCCTTTACATCTCCATCTCATGCAGCTGGGAGAGACATCTTCTGCTATTTTCATTTCATCATTCCTTTCCACAGTTGCTTCTTCATTAAGGGCTTTCCATGTTCCACGGCAGCTGGCATTAGCACCGATAATTGGATAGTGTTTTGGCAATCCAAGAGTGAACATGTTAACATGTTCTCATTTACTGCCCTGGCCTTTGGCTGCTCTGTGAGCATTCAATAAAAGAATCAAGTCTGAAATAAAGATGAGTTGCAGAACTGTGGCAATCTTTTCCGATTCACATTTTGTCTGCTCTGCTCGAAAAAGGTGGCCTGAGGCACAGCCAAAAGTCCAGCAAATGGTCCACAACAGACCCTCAACTCTTGTCCTCACCAAAGCCTTTGGGCAGCCAGCTGGGAATGTCCTGCAGTGGATCCAGGTCTGAAACATCAAACTAACAGCATTATAAACTCCTTTGTGTTCTCTACTCTCCAGCGTACGCTCTCTGATGATTTATATTTCATTCCATCTATGCAAAGGCTAAGAGGAGGATCTGTTTTCCCTGATTCTTCTCTAGGAATCCTGCTGAGGAAAGGCAAGTGGCCCATGATCAGCCCACTGACTGTTTTCTTGCTCTCTTCCTGGAAAGTGCAACGAACCCACAATGTTGGGAGAACAGTGCTCATGATGTCAAGGGGTTCACTAAAAGGTGGGTGTCAAAAGTGACTCATTTGGAGAGTTTCTCCTGGAGTCAAGAGTCAGTTTAAATGGCTTCTTAAAAAGCAAAAATGAATCAGCAGAAAGCTGACTTGCACAAGAGACCGACTTCTGGCCTCTCAATTCCCACCATTGTTCATATCAAGAGGTCAGCATGAAGGAGCTCTTTGGTTACAGTGTTGTTCACTTGTGCCTGGGATGAAAATACAGTCTGTTCTTGAAAATCATATTGTGGTTTCTAAATGCTTGTCACTGGATAAGCCTCAAAGCTAAAATGAATCTTGGTTTTGGATTCTGTCTTTTGTTTTGCCAGATCAGCCTGTCTTACGGTTCAGCAGGAAAATGACATTTTGTTTTGTAAATACCCACAGACAGAACTCGAGGTTTCCCTGAAAGGCTTTAAGCTCTGTGAAAAAGTAGATCAAATCTAGTAACATATTGAATTTGGTTACTGAAATTTGAGGAAGAGCAGTGTGATGAAATGTCCTTACTTTGCCCTTGGGAGAAATGGTACCTTCATTATAACGGAACAGCTTTTTCATATGGAAATAGCAGGTGGCAGGAGTAAAAACAGACTTTCATTTTCAGAGAAACAGACGGAACAATTCCAGTTAAAGTGGAACAGCAGAGCTAGTTTGGAATGGTTGGCAGTTTAATTCTGCAAAAATATTCTACTTTTGCCACGATGGAAGCGAGAGAACGTGTCATTCCTTACTCTCTGTGTTTGTCAGTCCCCTCAGTACAGCTCAGATACAAATGTCTGCTGTAAAGACCAGAGTTTAAATATAAATTAGGAAGCAATCTAGTTCAGTTTGTTTGGGAAAGTTCTCCAAAATCTATCCCAGAGCTGCCACTAACTTCTGGGGAGAAAAAAGCAATTAAGAGCACTGGATGTATGAAATAATCCTTAGAGCCAGTGTCAGACAAAACTGAACTCACAGCTCTCAGAGCTGTGATTTATTAATCCTTTTATCAGGCCTATGCCATCCTCTGAGTTATTTTCCAGCTCTGAATGCTGGTAAGCATTTCCTTGGAAGCTGCAGACTGTCAAACTACTAATGGTCTAGTCGTAGGTGCTTATTAAGAAAAAGACACCTTGAACCACAAACCAGAATAAGAACAGATATCCAGCTGGAGCCACACTACTTCAGAGCTCCCACCCTGACTCATCTGAGAAAAATCAAATTTTTGAGAGTCAATTGCATGGGGAGATGGAGGAACAGTCATCTCCTCCTCTGCAATTGATTCACTGCACACTGGAATTTCAGATTTGGGACAGAAATGGAAGGAGGAAAATCATTGTCCTATTTAGGAGCAGATAAAACTCCACCCTGTGCTGTAAATTCTTTTTTAAAAGTCAGGGGTTTCAGAGGATGAAGGTTAAATATTTCATGCATTTTTACTAATTATAAAGAAACTCTTCAGAGCTCCAGGCAGCTTGTACAGTTCTTTAAGCTTCAGATTTTTAGCCCTTTGGATAGTTCCTGTTTAAAAAGAGAAAAGCAAACACCAAAAGCCCAGGCTGGACTTTGAAGTATGGCCTGAAACAGATACATATTACTGTGAGAGAAGCTGCCTTTCCCTGGAGATATCGAGAGAAAACATCATGCCAGGTCCACCTATGTGTTATACCAAATGAGCTCTCTTGTTCCATTTATTAAGGAGAGATTTCTCCCACATTTGCCATAAGGGGCCTGGACTTGTCCAAGTTAATCTCACCAAACCCCAAAGGGATCCATTTTTCTGCCAAATGGAGCTTTGCCCTCTGGATATGTTTCCCCATGAAGAATTCCAGCTGACCTGCGCCCACTGAGGAGTGAAACATTATCACAATTTTAAGAGACCTGACTGTGATTATCACAGGGAAGATTATTTCTTCCATAGCTACTTTTCTAGCAGAAATCCCACTTCAAAGGCACCTGGAAGATAGCTGGTTGTGAGGAAGCTGGAGCTCTTCGGGGCCCAGGCAGCCAAGGCTTGGAACTGACATGGGCTTGGAAGCTCTGCACAGCAGACTGGTATTAAATACCAAGAGAGAAAAGAATGAGAAAGCAGGAAATGGAATAGTATTGGTATTTCCTAAAGATCAGAGTTTCCTATAAAATGAACGCTTGCCAGGCAATTTCAAAATTTGCCATTTCAAGACATTTGCCTTTCTTTAGGGCTTGTCAGAAACAGCTAATAAATAAAGTTAAGGGTTTGGGAAGCCACCTCTTCAAACCTCTCTTCACATGCTGCTTTGAAACTGGATTTCCTTAAGGTCACTGTGTTGGCAGCTTTGAAGGGTTTGCTATGTGTTTCTTGGCTTGAATTTTTCTTAGGCATTACCTGGCATCAGATGTGCACAACAACTCTACAGGTCTCGGCAGCTACAAAATTTACAGCAATATATTCCATTCCATTTCTGCTTGGTTTTTTGCTCTGCACTTTTTATGAGCAGAACATAAATTACCTGGGCTTAATTCATGACCCAGAGTTCAGTGCATTTCCACAGAAATAGCATTCTCTGTTTGGGACAATACTGCCAAAATTGCATTCCTGGAGATGAATTCGTATCCCATCCAAGACATGTGTTCCAACCATATTTCCCATCATACTATTTTATACTATTTAGGTCATTTATATTTTCAGGCTCCCACAGTAACTTCTTATAAGTTCCTTTGCAATTATGCTCTTAACTGTGTTCTCTAAAATCACCTTCAGCCCTTTAAACACCTTTAAATTAAAACAGCCATTTGACTTCGATCCAAATTACATTTAATAATGAAGATGCACTAAACCACTTGTATTCCTTGGACAAAAGGAAGAACTGAAAGATGCCCAAACAAAGTATTATTTAGTCTAGCACTTAGCTGACAGGGACCATGAGGAAAACCTGCTGCTTTTTGCTTTAAATATTGCTTTAATTAAAGTTAATAATACTTCTATCCTATGCAAGACGTTTATCCCTGATCCAAGTTTGTTTGTAAATTTAATTTTAACTAAGCTGAGTTTTAACTTCACCATAGCACTCTGTAATACCACAAGCAGCTTATGTACAGAGAAAGGACAAGACTGACAAGAAATGCAGAGATTTTCCCTTGGAGCTTTTTATTATTTCCTACTGCAGAAATATTTATGGGGAAAAAAAATATTGCTTTCCTTTTTTGTGTTCCTTGTTGTCTCCTTACAAGTTTCCTTCTTATTTCCACCATGTACAATGTACACCACAACTGGCACTGACAAATGATGGAATTTTCTAATATACTGATGAGACTTGTGGTGGACATCCATCCCAGCTGTCAGCTCCAGCAGGGCAGCTGTGACAGCTGGCATAAGCCACTACACCAGATCCATTTGGGTTCCATCACCCAACCCATTGCTTTTTTATCCACAAGATCCAGCTCTAGAACAAATGAAACATCCAGACTGTGCACGTTCATAAAAAGAGCAGAAGATAGGGAAAATGAGTAACAGAAGAATCAAGAAATAAAATGTACTTAAATTGCGAGGACTGCATTTTCTGAGTGTCTTTCCTACAGCATGGAAGTGTAACACCTTCCCTTTTCATTCAGAGACGGGCTGCAGGGAGACATCAGCTGTAGGGACAGCGATCATGCAGTGCCATCAACTGTTTGCTTCTGGTACCCACAGTGCTGAGACTCACTGCTTTCAACAAAAATTACCCAAAAAATCACAAAAAAAATGAGGATTGTATTTCTGAGTGATGGTTTATTACTTGAAATACAGTATTTTAGTACAAATCTGAGGTTCACTTTTCCTGTGTCAGCAGCCGCATACCTGAGGGCAGGTACCTGCTGCTGAGAGCAGCGACTGAAGCAGCTCAAGCTCTTGTGCCATCTGCTGGGAAGAGCTTCTTCTGACGTTGCTGCTCGCACGGGGAGCAGAGCCAGCCCTCCCTGTTTGGCAACTGGCATCTTTGACAAAGAGCTTGCTCCACTTCTTTTTACTGCTATTGATGCTAAGTAAATTTAGTGCTAGGGAGATGTTTTGAAGCCTGGAATCCTCTGTAGTGAAGCAGTAGCAAAAGACAGGTACAGACTGTCCTTGCAGCCCCAGCTGCCTGCAGGGAGTCTACTTCTAAAGGTGGGGGCTGAGATGTACCCAGGAAAGAGGGCAGGTCTCACAGTCCTTGCAAAGAACTGCTCCTCTAATGCGGGGACACCACCTCGGCCATGGGCTGTCTCTTTTTTCAGAGCACAGCCCTGTGATTTCCTCTCTCATGGATTTACTCTATGTGAGGCTGTACATCACCACGAGAACACCAACAGATGCTCTCAGAGGAACAATGGGGTGAACGCTGACCAGCTGCTAAAGCCAAATCCTATTTGTACCTCACCTGAAATGTGGTTCTTTGGGAAAACATGGAACAGTGCTGCTGGACAGCCAGGCAGGCTGGTCTCTCTGTTGTGCTTGTTTTCTCATGGATGGAGCCTATCCCTGAGCTAAAGGCTGTACTTGCAAAGAGCCAACGTGCACTCCCTCCTCAAAGTGTGAGGCTTTGAACCACTTGTTGCTGTTGCAACACGTTCCAGAGCTGAGTTTTGTTGTTGGTTCCAGCCCTCACCCTTCTGTGCCTGGAAGAACTTCAGGGTGCACTGCTTACCTCTTCCACCAGACCAGGCACACAAGGACTGGGAAGACCCCAAGGTAGGAAGAGTTTAGGGAGGAATGACATGTATCATTAACATAATTGTGTCTCAGTGGCCTCTGGCCCAGCCACAGGAACTGAGGGTGGTATCTTCACCTCTGTCACTCCACAGTGTGGAACTGCCCTACCTGAATATTGTGATGGAGAGTGCACAGTCCAAAAATACCAGTGAAGAAGGATTGCAGGCACTTCCAGTGGTGACGACTGGAATTCGATCTGGAAAAATTGGAGGAGCAGTATGAAGGGAGGTGGGTGCACCTCGCTGAAGTAGGAGGCATGAGCTGTTACAACGTGGGCAGAGAGGTGAGGAGGTTGAGGGAGGTACAGGAGCAGCTAAATGAACAGGTGTTGACAGCACACCTCTACAAACCGAGTCTGATATATGGATATGTGTGAAAGGAGTGTTGAAAACAAGTAATTCTGCTATGAATCAGCACTCCCCAGGCCTCAGCAAAAACAAAGGGAACTGCCAAGACAGGCACTGGGAAAATAGGGGCTATGGAGAAGATCAGAGGAAAAAACAAGTTTAGAAAAAAGAGAGTGATGACAATAACTCATCGAGCTGAATCGGTGTTTGCAGCTTAAGATAACTTGTGGGTGCCAAGCAATTTTCCTTCTGACTTTCCAAAGTAATTAACCTTTGGACCGAGACTAAGCAGGAAACTAATGAAGTCCTTCCATCACTGAAAAGGAATCTGACAGTGACTTTGATGGGCCCAGGATTGTATCTGAAAGTAGAAGACAAAATTGGACTCTGGGATGCTGTAACTGAACCAAGTGCCTTCAGCCCCAGTGATAACACTTTGAGAAGTGCCGCTGCCACAGACTTGAGACATGGGAGCGGAGCAAAGGGTTGTATGTCCTGTCACTTCTTATCCAAAAGGATTATATGGGTTACAAAACTGAACACTTTTCCTTGAATCCCTTCTTGAAGACCAAGCCAGACTTTCCCTCATGCCCCAAAAATGCTTTCTCTCACCATTTCTCTAGAAAATATCTGTTATTACAGTTGCATAAGACTTAGCTAGCCAACAAGGGTCTTGCTTTTTCAGTGAAAACACGCAATGTGAGTTGTAGGGAGGAGCTGCTACTAAACCAGCATTTCAAGGTGATCTTGCAATTCAAAGCATTTGTTTAACTTTCCTTCCATGAGGGTGCACGGAACAGCCCCCACTCCTCGTGCTCCGTGATGTGTCCCTTATACATCCCTTTGGAATGGGCTGGTGGTGGAGTCACCATCCCTGGGGGTGTTTTAGGCAAGACTGGATGTGGCGCTGAGTGCCATGCTCTGGCTGACACGGTGACGTGGGGTCATAGGTTGGACTCAATGATTTTAGAGATCTTTTCCAACCTGATGGAAAAGGTGAGGACCCCGTGAGGTCCGGCCAAAGAAAAGCAGGAATGGCAATAAAACAAAAACAGCTTATATATATATATTTATTATTATTATTGTTCTGGTGGTTGTTGCTGCTGGAGAAGCTGCTGCACTCCCAGGCAAGAGCAGCCCCCTCCCCTGGGCTCCCAGCCCAGCGCCTCCCGCGGCCCCGGGGGGCTCGGAGGAGACAAAGAGCTCGCAGCGCGCCGAGGGCCGAGGCGTGCCCGGGTCACGGGCCGTGTCCGGGCGGCTCTCCCCGCTCCGGGTGTGTTTCCACCGCAACCCCCCTGCCCTCCTCAGCCCCTCGTCCCGCCCGGGCCGGGGGTCGGGCCGGGCCCCCTCGGTCGCCATGGCAACCGGCCCGGCGGGGCGGTGGGTGGGGCGGTGCCCCCGGCGCCGGAAGGGGCGTGTCCCGGCGGCGGAAGCGGGGCCGAGCGCCGCAGGGTGTGGGAGCGTGTCCGTGCGAGCGGCTCCGCGCCCGT
>VXBA01002083.1:1896813-1929790 GCA_013399895.1 Serilophus lunatus
GCTGCCCCGCCCCGGTGACTCACCCGGGCCCGCCCGGGGCGCAGCCGCCTCACCTGGGCCCGCCCGCGGGAACGGACCGAGACACCGGCCCGGGGCGGGGCGGCCTCGGGGCCCCCCGAGAGCGGGAGAGCGGAGCCGCCGTGTGCGGACCGGCCCCGCGGCGCCGTGCGAGCGCTGGGGAAGGGAACAAAATGATTTCACTGGTATTTGCCGATTTTAACCGCTTGTGTCCGTTTGGGAGCAGCGGCGCGTTTAGGGAGGATGGGAACGAGGTGACCTGGAGCCCGCGGGAAGGCCGGGCAGCAGCTCCGAGCCAGCAGCCTCAGGCTTTGTTCGGGGTCGGGCTGAGGGAGGGACACGGTCGCTGGGCGAACGCATCTCACACGCTCAGATCACAACGTGAATTGGTTGCTCTCAAGTAAATTTATTACCGATAGTTCAGGTACCTTTCCCAATGGTAGGAAAAGAAAAAGCAGCGTCAGAGAAACTAAATTCCTACGGAAAAACATCAGAGGCTTCGAGAATGTTTGTAAGGGTTTTGTGGCTTCGTTGGCTGCAGGAGTATTGATGCCTTCACACATTCGGTGCTGCAGGACACCTCAGCCAAAAATTTCAATACATCAGAGGTTTTATTTCAAAATCATGATGAGCATAATCTGGTCTAGAGGAGAAGACAAGAAGGCAAGTGCCTTTTTCTCTTTATACGAAAGGACTGCAAAAATATCTCCTGCATCACATTTTGTTTATTAAATTGGTCCCAATAAAGTGGTAGACTCGTTGCACAGATGGGCCTGGTGCAGTTTTCTCAACCTCATTATGTCAGTACCGCATGTTCTGATCTCTGCTATTTTGATGTTGAATCTTTTTATTTTTTCCTGAGCAGGCCTGTGCCAGTGTGTGCAGCTTTTTGTGCTGCATGTGAGTAAACTCGGATGAGGAGGAGTTCAATAAATAATTATTTGGCTGATGAGGTAAAAGTTTGCACCCTGATCCGTGTGGTGTGCTCACCCCAGGCCCTGCAGTGGGGTCTGTGACGTGGCCACACTTCTTGCCCCTCCCTGTAATACAAATACTGTCAGTTTATTATTAACAAAAGTGATTTACCTGGGACAGAAATACATTCGTTTGACGTGAACTTTATGCCTGGGGGAAGATTTTTTTGGGGCTAACTCACTATTTCCACCTGGACTCCAGCCAAAACCAGTCCTGGTAGTTGGAACAGAAAGGTGTTTCCACGTGAGTGTGTTGTGCTGTGTCTCTACCTGCAGCTGTCCTGAGTGCAGTGCTCTGCTTTCCAGCCTGGCATTAGAAAGAACAGGGCTATTGCTGCTGAATTTAAAGTTTCCCTACAATGTCTGTGTTCCCACACCCTGGTTGTGCTGGTCATGGACATTTTGTGTCATTCTATTCAAAAATTACGTAGGTTGGATTCAGGAAGCCACAGGTAACGATGGCAGGTGACCAGAGCAGGTTGAGGCTTTATAAATATGTTAATATTATTTGAATGTTTGCATGAAGATTTGAGCTGAAGGCCAGGGTAGATACTCAGGAGGCCAGAGTTATGTGCTGCAGGAAGATCACAACTGTGAAGACATTTTCTTCTTCCCCAGGATATTTTAGTGAATTTGCTACACCCAAGCTTCTGAGAGAAGGTTTTACTGTTCCGATCTTGCCAGACCCATTCATTTTTCTGATCATTTATTTAACAATCCACAGTAGGCTTTGAGGGAACCAGACAGAGAAACATAACTAATAAAATCAAGTGCTGAATGGTGCAGTAAAGCAAGGAAGGTGTCTTGCACTCCACTGAAGGAGTTGATTCATTTCCTGTAAAGAATAAATGTTGGGAGCAAAGTCTACTTGACAGGGAATGCCATCCCCATCATGCAGGTAATTCTGTCAGCATCTCTGTGCCTGAGTTATGGAGACAGGTTTTCCATTTGATTTAGAAACAGTGTCTCCAAAGCTCTTATTCTCTGTAATTATAGAACTCTGATTTGCAATGCCACTTAAGCTCACGTGAATGTTTAATTTTGGAATGAGTTATCCATCCAGCAATCAAATCAGGTATGTTGACATACCGTTGGAAGGTTGAACTGCAAATTCTGTACCAGTCTGCTGGTTTTCCTGGTATCATTGGAGTGGGCTGTGACTGGGAAGTAGAATTGGCTCCCATTTCACCAAACCTGGTTTTACATTCCTTTCTCACAGTGGAACAGGCAGGTCTGTGAACCTGCGTCTCTCCACAACTCACCAGGACCAGTGTGTCAAACCAGTGACCACTCTGCTTCCTCACCAGTGTTTTACAAAGTGCAAGTGTTTGTCTGATAGATTCTCGTGCTTCTGTAGAGAGAAAAACAGTGCACAGAGATCGATGGCTTAATTAGCATCAGAGGAGCAGGTCATCAGGAGCAGCAGACTTCAGACCGATGTAAGCTTATTAGTATTGTCCTGTCAGTTCAATATGTTATGTAAGCCAGGATTTTTTCAGTGTCAGTTTTCATTTGATTTCTGCAGACTTTCAACACAGTTAGTTCTGATCTGTTTTGGCTTTGTCCTGAGCAGCCCATCGGAATGGGAACCAGTAGAGGCTCCAGAGCAGGTAGAGTAAGTGCTGAGCTGTAGTGCTCCAGGTCCTGCAGCCTTCTGAAGAACAGGAGCTGTGTGTTTTTACTTCTCAGCTATTACTGGGATGTGTCCCTCCACTCTTGGAAGATCCCAGGGTGTCCTGACTCCAGCTGCTGTTCCCAGGGTGGCTGCACAGTCCCCTTCTCCACTGAAAGGTGCAGGCAGCTACAAACTGATGAGTTTTACAGGTTCTGACCTTTACCTTTGATGCTTTGTGATATGTTTCAGTCTTGTAAAGCTTCTCTGGGGTGGGAGTAAGCACTTGTAACTTCTAGTGCCTGAATATGTGCTCTTCTATGCTTGTAAGAGAGGTTGAAAGAGCTCTAGGCTGTGTGGGAGATAGAGAAAAAATTAAAATTAAAAAATTACATTTTAAGTGTGGGACTCCGGGTGATTCAAATTTCTGGCAGCTGGGTGGTGGTTGCCATTTCTTATTGTGAACAGTGTCCAACCACTTTTTGGAGGGCCACTAAGATGTGTTTCAACAGATTCTTAAGAAGACAGTGTCTTAAGAATTTGAAATGTGTTAATGCATCTAATATCAGAATCTTCTGCTTAGAACAGGCAACTTTCAGGACTCCTCCATGGCTGTGATCTGCACGTCTCTGCTCCTTTTCCCATCTCCCCTCTTGTCCCCTTGCCACCATGGCATGGCTTCATTAGTGCTAGAATAGATCATCCCTGTCAGCCTCCTGTTCATCACCTTTGTGTGTTTGGCTCCCAGCTGCAGGTAACCTTTGGTAGATGGCTTCTGTGTGTGGCCTAGGAGTATTTTTAGCTCTAGGCTTTGCTTGTTTCAGACTGTGGCACACTGGTCCATTGTTAGAGCGTGGCTTTCATCTCCTCTCTGGGAGGGACCAGTTATGACTGATAGTTGCTTCTTTGCCTTTTCAAACATCATTCCTTTCCTTGTATCTTTTTTCCTTCTGGCAAACACTTCCCTCTTTTGGAGCTCAAGCCAGCATAGCTCTGCAAAGCTCTCTTCAAGCTTCTAACAAGGTAAGCAACGGAGAACCACTGAGGGTTTTAAGTGTTCCTTTATGCAGCACCCTGGGAAGGAGGTAATGGTAGGCTTGCTGTCAGTGGCAGATATTTTGGTGTGAACAATGATTTTCTTACAGCATTTAAATTCTGTTAAATCCATGTTATTCAATAATACTTTGTGTTTTGTATCAAGCCTACTAACAGTACTGATATTAAGATGAATTAACTAAACTCAAGCCCCTGTATGCTGAATTTTTATGCCAAAACTAAGGCAGTGAAGTTCTGAGGAGCTCCATCTCAGTGATCAGTTTGAGTTACATTTAAGATGTGCATAAATTAGCTGCATTGCTGAGGAAAGTTGCTCGATGAGAAACAACATTGTACTCTTTGTGCTGGTGTTTCACTGGGATAGCTGATATGTTGGACTGGTTTCCAGGTCTCTTTTATTCAGTAGGTCTTTGTGCCCCTGCAGTTCCCTCTGTCATTTCCTTCATGTGTCCTGAAATGAACCCATTGACTGCTCTGAACTGTCTTGCATCTAAATATAAATATGTCAGTGAGCTTGATAAAACAAACTCTGCACCCTTTCAAAACTAAACTCTCTATTGTTTGTGGATGGAATTCTACACAGATGACTTGTCTACAGATTAGACCATCATTGGCAAAGATAAAACTGACTTTTCAATGGCAAAATGTAAACTCTGTTGGAGCTACTTGCCTCCAGACTTCAACAAGCAGGCTGCTTCCACATAATAATCACATTCCACAAGAAGAAGAGAAGATAAGATGCAGTAGAAATACTTCTGGAAGCTGTGCAGACAGTGAGGAATCTGGAACTGATCTGAAACTGTTGTGCTTAAACGTCCTGTTTGAAGTTGGCTCTTGTAATGTAAAAAGCATTGTTCAGGTGTACTTTGCTCATGTTCAGATTTTAGTGAGTGGGTAGAGAAATGCCACTCAAATTACTTCCTGCCTTAAGCACATAGTCTGCAATTAGTGCTGAGTTAAGGGAATGGTTTACGAGGTTTGATAAGACTCAACAGGGAAAAGTGGGATGGGTTCTCTCAATGGGAGATGATTCAGTGATTTCCTTGGGCATTGGCTCTATGAGAGGCTTCAGAGCAGGGAGGAAAAATGCACATCACAAATCCCACTTATCCCTTCACATCATTGGGAGCTCTGCTTTTGATAAGGCCGTGGAAGCCAATGATAATATAGCATATCCCCATGGTAAGAGCTTACTGGGGAAGGGAGATCCAAATTAATCACCAGAACTTGCCACACTGCTGCCCACAGTCACTGGCTTGTTGAAGGCTTTGGACTGAAGTCTGAGTATCACCTTTCAGTAGGTCCCAGGATACAGTAGTTTAAACAGTATTTTAAATGGAACTGGACTGCAGCCCAGTTTTACTTACCAGTCTGCAAGAGGTCCCTTCACAGGAGGCTGGTTTTAGCATTCCATACCTTTACTTTGAGTGGCTTAGGTGGATGGATGATGCATTGGGATCTACAGAGGATCAAAGGCAAGCAGGAGGGAGTGTGATTTGCAGATACAGAGCAGGTACATTTGGTTGCTGGATTTACTTCAGGAGCTTTCATGTGAAATGCCGATGTTTGACTCAATATCTTGGGTGATTTATTTTTTTTGCTGAAGTGGAATATCTTCAGCTAGAGGGATAGAACGTGCTCATCTCAAAATAATTTTGTACTTAGGACTTGTCCTTGGCAGTATGAGCAGAAACACAAAATGGGGAGTTTTGGTCTGCCTCTCATTGTCCTGGTTCAGGATTTAGTGCAGGGGACTGGTTTGCCTGTGTAGTGGTGTGGTAGGTGATACTTTGACTGAAGTACAAGCTGAGCAGTGTGTGCAAGATGTTCTCCATCAGAAGCCTGTCAGTCTGGAATCTTCAGGGGTGAGAGCTGGGGAAAAGGCTGCAGCAATCTCTTTCAGCCTATTGGTTCTTAATAGGGCTGTAGATGCTTCTCTAATGAACAGAAGCCTATGGAAGGTAACTGTAAACTTATTATTTGCTTTTTATTTCTCTTTCATAAGTTCTTTTTAGGGTGTTAGACCTCAGCATGAAAACTTACCTGGACAGTGACAGTCCTAATTATGATTTAGGGAGTAGGAGAGGACAATTATTGCTCAGTACTGACAAGAATAACAGTTCTGGCTCTGTTCAAAAGTGAACCTGCAAACCTGTGAAATTTTACAGGTGAATTTGGATGTCTTGGAGTTTGTGAGGTATTGAGGTCTGCATTACTTTGATAAAGGCAAAACAATGTTTTAATTTCTCCTGTAAGCCCTGGCCCTAGGTGATATACTGAGTGTGAGCTTAGTAGCTCAGTGGCTGAGGTAACTATACGTTAACATTGTCATGTAGAACTAAGCAACACTCAAGCTGCCTCAGTAACATGTTCCTTACTCACTTCATTTTTCATTGCTTAAGCTCTTTGGTGGCCTTGTCACCACATGATGTGTTTTTCTTGGCTTCAGTTGCTAAACTGCATTTTGAGAAATAAGTTGTTTCCATGTAAGCAGTTTATTTTGCAGTAGTGACCATCATGTGGGCCATGTCCCATTCAGATTTTATTAATGTCAGTGTTATTTAAAAGAAAACCTGAGGCTGCAGCCCCCCTAGCTTTGTGGAGTTATTCATTGTGTGTACATTGAGGCATGTGTAAAAAAAGCCTTATTTTCTGCCAGAACAGTATAAATGTGCTTTCCATAGTTGCCAACAACTACAGCTTTACTGGGTATGGTTTATGTAAACCCACAGAAACACCTCCTGTAGCTTGCCAAAACTCTTCAGTGTCAGGAGGAGCTGTCCAGTGCTTCAGTGCTCCTAAGTAGTTGGTGTTGTATAGCAGTGGAGGAAATAAAAAACAAAGCCACCCAAGCAAAACTGGTGATTTCTGGGTCAGAACACCAACTTAGTGTCTCCCAAGTTGAACTGTGGCTGGTACAGGAAAGGGGAGAGATTCAGATCAGGACGTGCTTAGCACCAATGTGACTTCTGCATTTTGGAGAACGATGCTTCCACATCTTCAGGATTGTGATTAGTCATTTTCATTATACATACTTAGCAAAAGGTCACAATTTTAAAAGAAGCCCTTCATATATTACGAGTTGGTAGATTTCCCTCTTATTAGTGACTGTAAGATCTGCTTCACCCCTCAGCACTGAGTTCCACGGGGCAGACAATCCAGAGTCACTTTTCTCTCTTTTTATTCCCCGCTCCTTGCAGGAGAGCCATGGATAAAAGTGAGTTGGTACAGAAAGCCAAACTGGCCGAGCAGGCCGAGCGCTACGATGACATGGCTGCTGCTATGAAGGCTGTCACTGAGCAGGGACACGAGCTGTCCAACGAGGAGAGGAACCTCCTCTCCGTGGCCTACAAGAACGTGGTCGGTGCCCGTCGCTCGTCCTGGCGTGTCATTTCCAGCATTGAACAGAAAACAGAGAGAAACGAGAAGAAACAGCAGATGGGGAGAGAATATCGTGAGAAAATCGAGGCTGAATTGCAGGATATCTGCAATGATGTTCTGGTAATAATCCAACAGCAAAAATAACAGTAGTTAGTACTGCAGCATTCTTCAGAGAGGCTTAAGGAATCCTAATGGTGCTGTAGGCACTGCAGCACCTTAGAGGGGGAGTAATTTTGCATAGTTATGTATTTGGGTCCAATTCCAGCCCCCAAGTCGTCCAGCTTGTTTCTTAGGGAATTTGTTATAAAACAAGCATTATTTTCTTCTAGCAGAGAAAAGCAGACAAGGCCATGTTGAAGACCCGTGGCTGCTGGCTAAGGGTCACCATGAAAGCAACTTTAGATCTGGGGTATTGATGTGAGTCCTGCCGAAGGGCGTGACATTTAAGTTCTGTCATTAATGAATGCTGACATCCTGAGGACTGTTTAGTACCTTTTTTTAATGGACAAGGTGTGTGGTTCTTCCCCCAAACTGGTTTTGCTCGCACTTTCACTTAGATAAGAAGGATTCCTTTTATTGCTGTTCAGTTTGTGTGCAAGATCAGTCAGGACCAGCTGCTGCCAGTGCAGTCAGTCTCTACAACTCTGAGACCACGTGTGCTGACTGTGCCAGTGCTCAGCTTTGAATCTGTTTCTGGGGGATAATTTCATGGCTCTGCATAGAATTCAAGTTTGTGGCAGCAAAAGTGACCAGATAACACCGACATCCAGATACTGCTTTTCATTAGTTTGGTTGTGGATATAGGTTTGCATCTTTGTATTTCAAGGGAAATCTTTGCAGTTGTAAGCCCTGATAGGCTTTAGATTCTGCAGGAGGGAATTGTGGGTGCCTTCAACAGTGCAAGTTTTCAGCTTTCCAGAAATTAGGTTACAAGTAGTTTCTCTTTTATTTTTTTTTCCCCAGAGTTCAGACAACAGTAGGCAAAGTGATTAACACATGAGTCTACATAAGTCATAAGTCACTGTTAATGTTTGAACAGTTCATGCTCACCATTGTAACGAAGGCTCTGTTTCAGACATTATTTTTATAGCTTAAATTTAAAAAAAAGTCATGTTTCCTTTCTCAGGAACTCCTGGATAAATACCTTATTGTCAATGCCACGCAGCCAGAAAGCAAGGTCTTCTATTTGAAAATGAAAGGTGATTACTACAGATACCTCTCAGAGGTGGCATCTGGGGACAATAAGCAAAGTAAGTAGAACTGAAATCTCTCATTCTGAGAGCCAAGGAGAATCAAGTATAAAAAACTTGTGTTCTTTTCCCCTAACATGAAGTATTTATTTCTTTTCACTACTGCTCTGTAGTATTGAAGGTAGGTATAGTGCAAGTCACTTTTAGAGAAAGACTTCACTAAAATGAGTAGAAGTGCTTGACAGATGTTCATCAATCCAGACAAATTCTGCTTGCAGGCCCTGACCACGGTAGCTGATTTTCAAGCATTTTTTTGCAGTGTAGGATCCTTTTCCTGGAGAATTTTCTTTTTCTCATGGAAAATACCTTGATCTGTTGTTTAAACTATGAATTTAGCTCAAGTCTTCACTGTCTGTAAACTTTCTGCATGCAAATATGGGATATTGGGTTCCTGAGTCCTAAATCAGTTAATTCTGAAATGGTAAAGCAGTGCTGGGCTGTGCCTGAACTCCTGGTGAGTGTCTGATATAGTCCATGTCTTGCAAACTTAGTTTGATGCCAGTATGGAGTTTATTGTTACTCATTAGCCAGGAAAGGATTGTTGGCTTTCCTCTGAAACCCCAGCCTGAAATACAAAGTTCATGACCTAGTTGCTGTAGTTTAGATACCTCTTTTCCCCCTTGTGGTTTTATCTGGATTTATTATTGATTAATTAAGACTTCTTCAGCTGGGCTGGAAGTGATTGTTTAATACCAGAACACTTTGATTTAGGTAGAGTTTGTGTCCATTCAGATTGATCAGAATTTACATTGAATAAATTTCTTTTGAAATCTCTATTAAAATTCTGATCTTAATTTCTCTATGTCAGAGCTTTAACTGAACAAATAGTTCTGCCAGTGGAAGGCTTTTACATCTAAAAACACTGAAAGAAATGTCTGTGCATATGTAATTGTATGAATTTCTGGTGGCACGGTAGTCCAGACCTGGGAAGTACAGAGATGTATTCTGCATTAATGTGGTTGTAATTACTTCTTGCAGCAACGGTAGCAAACTCTCAGCAAGCTTACCAGGAGGCATTTGAGATTAGCAAGAAAGAGATGCAGCCAACACACCCCATTCGACTCGGGTTGGCCCTAAATTTCTCTGTCTTCTACTATGAGATACTAAATTCTCCTGAAAAAGCCTGTAATCTGGCAAAGACGGTAAGCAGTCTCTTCATATCACTGATTTTTGTGGAGGCTGAGGAGATAATTAAATGGTTGCAGTAGCACTTTGTAGATGATTATGCCTTTTCATATCTATTTGCTTAAAATGCTGTCATTAAACTGTTGTAGTATGTTTTCAGGTAAGTCGATTTGCTGGACTAGCTTAGCTTTAGGTAAAGCAAATTTGCTACTGCAGCTCTCTCAGTGACAGGGAAGACAAAATGCCTCTTCTTAATGTCCACCTAATTCTCTTAGAATGTGTTTTTTGTCAAACTTGAAAACACTTGAATTAATTTAGCACTTCTAAATTGAAATATTTATTCACATTTGAACACCTAGCAAATACATGGTGTTTTGTGTGTGTCCATCTTTGTAACCCTAAATGTCTTTGTATGTCCATGTGCATGGTGTGCCCCTCCCTCTCTCTTAGAGATCAAGAAGAGCTTGTGTGATGGGTTGTGCCAAACAAAAAGTCATTATTTTCATAGCCTTTTCCCTAAAATAGGATTAGAACCTTCTAAATGGAGCTTTTTGTGTCTGTGAAAATTATCTGGTGGTAACATGGCATTAGGTGAATCTTTGTGTTCCTAATACACACTTCTGTAAGACTGTGTAACAAGAAGTGATGTTCTGCTGTAAAATGCTCCTACTATTTTTTAGTTAAGATGCTTACATCTGTTTGAAGCCTGAATGAAGAAATAGCATTTATTCCTGGCTCTTAGACTTGCAGCATTGATTTTCATGTGTAACAGATGGATGGGAAGAATGGCTTTGTTAGTCTCTAGTGTAACATATCTGATTTCCTCTGCTGTTTTGAAAAGAAATTGAAAACCTTCCACCCCACTGTCAAAAGACCTTGTCTTCCATTATCTTGCCAACTTACTCATGTACTATATATATATATCTATAGAGAGAGAAATCAGTGTAGTGGTGTCTTTGCCTTTCAGTACCAATTTAGACCAGTGAGACCCTCCTTTTTAATTAAAATGTTTTTCTTAAACCTGTGAATCATTTTTCAGCATGACAGAGAGTGCTCTTGCCTCTCCAGTATTTGCTGTTGTCATGGTAGTAAAATTGTTCTGGGCTTTAATCTGGGCACCCCTGAAGACTTGTGTTTTCCCCTGGTTGTCCAGTGATCTGGTGCTCACTCTGGTGAGCATCATTCTTCTTGTGGTGGAAAAAAAACTACTACAGGCTTTTGTCACAGAATTTGAACAGTGATGTGGCAAATTTGTAATTTCTGTGCAAGCAGAAGTGACTTCAGGGAGCAGAGTGTGAAAGTTCTGTCTTGCATGTTTTTAGGCGTTTGATGAAGCGATAGCAGAGCTGGACACGCTGAATGAAGAGTCTTACAAAGACAGCACTCTGATCATGCAGCTGCTTAGGGACAACCTCACTGTAAGTACCATGGGGCAAACCACTGCACTCTAGGCTGCTGCACCCTCTGCAGTGGGACTGGCATCTGAAAGCTGATGCAGTTCTGTGCCATTGAAAGCCTTTTCTGAGGCGTTAACTGCATGTGTTCACTGTGCTGCTCTTTGTTACCAGACCAGTTAGACTTGCTTGTTCAAACTGGAAATCACTTGTTAACCACTGTAACAAACTCGGATTTTTTTTTGTAACACAAAGTGGAGCTTGTTCTCAACAGACAGTTCTGTGTGGAGCTCGCCAGCTTGTGGTGGCTGCTTCCTTGTTATCCCCTGCTCATGTCCTAGTTCATTATTCTTTAGCTCTACTGTTAAGTGCCGTTCTGTATTGCTCTTAGGTGAGAAAATTGCACAGCTACTACTAATTATGCTGTCTTCCCTCTCCTGACAATTGTAATTAACTGTGTGCTTTCAGTATAAACGTGTTTGTATTTTCTTACAGCTATGGACGTCGGAAAACCAGGGAGATGAAGGGGATGCTGGGGAGGGAGAGAACTAATGGCTGTCACGCTTCACTCTATGTTCAATGTCACCCTGTATCCTACACATAATCCCTTTGTGCGACAAGCAAAAAGAATAGTACATCGACTTTCACAACCTCAACGTAGCAAAAACTGTCTGTGGGGTAAAACCGGTTGGTTGGTGTTCTGTGTACCCAGAGCGGAGGTCGGTTATTCCAATGGCATCCCGAACTTTCCTATTCTGAACATTTGCAGTTGCAGTTACCGTGTTTATATTTTTAACTGAACACTGTGATAACGGGTTTTGTGATCGCAATTGACTTTGCAAAACTCTTATTTGGTAGAAAAGTAGACATCAGTTATGTAACTCTGGCGAGCTTAATTTGGCACCAAAACAGTCGAAGTACAATTCTGTTGTAAAGTTGTACAGAAAGTTATAGAGATTCTATTGTGACGCTGGGGCATGGAAGGAAAACAATCCGATGTATGGCATTCCAGTTAGGGACACTGCTATGAGGTAGTTGAACAGGCACACTCTGTAGACATTTGTAACCGAGTCTGAGGCACCGCTTTCAGTCAAAAGCTCACTTTGTCAATCCTGTCTTTCTGGGGATGGGGTTTGTTTTGGGGAGGAGGGTAATGGGGGAGTTAGCAGCTTGATTTCCAAACTCTTTACACTGGCAGATAACTGGGATTTGACTTCTAAAAGTGCTTTCATGCTCATACGACATGCATGACTAAGCCCCTTCCCACAGCAATAACTTACCTAGTTACACCTTAGATATTCTTCAGTAGTGAGAATTCTTGGTTCGCTGCCATGGACTTGCAATAGGAAAAGATTCAATTTTTTGAATGGCCTTATTAGTTTGGATGATACCATGAAGTGATCTGCCACTTTTGCATTACTTTACTCTTAGGTGAATCAAAGTCTCCATGGTATTCCCATTTTGAATTTATCCTGAAAGCCTCTTGAGTAATCCATTGAGCCATTTTTAAGTTCACTTTATAGAAATTTTTCTCCCATTGGACTCTGTTCATCCTTGACCCTCTCACCTGTTTAAACTCCATTAAAGCAATTTTGGACTCCCACATACACGTTATCCTTTCTTTGGTTATGGGTGATGTCAGGATGGTGGGTGAGGCCTAAGCCTTACCCAGGAAAGGTTTCTTCCTTGGATGTTTGAGAGCTGCCAGTGCTGTTGCACCCTGCAGCTCTTGTCTGCCATTCTTTGGCTAGTACCAGGATCTGGCTCAGATATTCAGGATTTCCCATCTCATACTGGAATGCAGACCTACACATCTGTAACACTTGGTAACTTGTCATATTTGAGCTCCAAACGTCCTCACCTAGTCATGTTCCAAACGTGTCCCACGAAATAAAACCTAACAAGAGTTGCGTGAATAATGCAGTGGAAAAGATTAGGAACAGTCACCTATCAGTCCCTCGGTATCATCCCCTGCCTTCACATTCCACTTAGGTATAGGACCCATCTGTTTGTCCATCTGTCTGCTGAAGAGAATTTCATGCACTGATTTTAAAACTCCCCTCTACTAGCTGAACAAATTGTGCAGTTAATACTTGGCGCTTGATAAATGCAGTAGTGAATGTGGAACCGAGCCTGTCTGTATATCTGGTAGCTCTTTTCGCTTTGTTTTTACTGACCAGTATTCTGCCTAAAGTTTGCTTCTGTGACGGTTATATTGCCTAGCACACACGTGGTTGTGAGAATAGTATAGCAAAAAGAAATACCTGGTTATTGATGTACTAGATTTGTGTATGTCTTTTAAACAGTTCTAGTTTCACCTTACACAAAATAATCAGGAAAGTGTAAAAGAATTCAAAAGTGGATAATAAAAAAAAAATTTTATCAGTTGGTTGTGTCTGTTGTCATTGCTGTGGCAAAGCCTGTGGTAGTAAAATCACCACTTGTGTTAAATTCTCAGTCTGTGAATTGCGTGTGTTGATTCGTGGTTTCCAAACACTAAATTACTCATTCCTTTGCCAAGAGGCTTCCCCACACACTCCCAGAAAACACTGAGTGTCTTTTTTGTTGAGGTCATACTTGTATGTTGTCATTGCAGGGCTTAAATGCAACTCTAAATAACTCACTTAACGTGCCGTGAGTCATTGCATACTGTATGACTGAACACACTATAAAGAAGAAAAGTCAGTTGGTTACATTTAGAGGGTTTTCCTTTGGGATCTTTTAAATGCCCACTCAACACAGGGCTGGTCTCAGCTGGCCCCTGCATCACCCAGCTCAGCTTATGTCAGCCTGTGGTCTGCAAAAGCAACACTGGGAGAGGAAAAGAAGTGGAGGTGTTTTCCTGGACATCAGAGCACTTGAAGGAATGGATGGCAATAGCCTGGCAGCCTAAACACTGAGGATTGATCCTTCCTGCTCCCACAGCCTCCTGCTCCTACAGTGGGGCAACACAGAAGTGTGCACGGTGGAAAATGTCACTCATTGCTTTTGATTGATCACTATAAAGGCATTAGGCCAAAATCTAACCAGGTGCTGATGGAACACGGCTCAGCCCTGTGCCATGGCTTTCAATGGTGGTCCCTCTCTATAAGTATTGTTTGACGTTTTCTTCAGCCTTTATGGAAATACCTGCTCTTAAATGTTTTTATAGTATACACTAACTGCCAGTCTGACTCATGCTGATGACATTGTCAGCTTGGAGAAGAAAAATCCTGTGTTCTGCCAGATGTTCCTGTTCATAGACCACCTCTGCCTCAGTCCTTTTGCATAACGTTTCCCATCCTTACTGTCTCTTGGGAAAATCATGAACCAAGAAGGCCGGTCTGCAGCAGTGATGAGTTGAAAATGTGTTACTTTTTTTTAATTAATTTTGTCTTTCTGAGGAAGGGCACTCCAGCTGGCCCAGCCACAATAAGAGTCCAGGTGCACTTCACATGTTTAATCATCTAATTGCTGCTGCTGTGGCTTCTCAATCCTGGCATTTATGCTCATCTGCCCTTAGGGTGAGGCATTTTAGTGTGGGAAACAACCAGAGGACTTTTGTAAAGATAAGGATTCTGATTGCCCCGCAGCTGACCCTTCAGAGGGTACGGGATAGGGTGGAGCCGGATGCAGGGGGAGCTGCTGGTGGAATTGCCCTGCCCGGAGCTTGATGTTCCCACGAGTTTCATCCAGTGTTTCAGCAGCACAATCACATCCAGCTCGGTTGGGATGCGATCTCTGTGGGTGAAAGTGACCTTACGGCTCTCCTGTGCCATACAAACAAAAGCCGATGTCAGGGTCCAGATCCCATATCCCGCGGGTCTCTGTTGGGTGCTGAGGGAGCTTTTTGTGGCATCGGGAATGAGTGACTGCTCACTGACGAAGCGTTTGTACCGAGCCGCATAAGACTCCTTCCTGGATCCCTTAACTTCGGGGAATTACATACCAGAACGTGCATGTAATTTCCTAAAACTGCGTGGGTGGAACACACACTGTTATGTGCTGTCAGTGTTCCAGGGCGATTCGCCTGCCTTTCATTTGGGAAAACAGGAGAAGCGCTGGAGCTGCCCTGGCTGTGATGCGCAAAAACGAGGGGATGCAACAACTGCTGTGCCTCTGACCCGCTGAGCCCCGCGGGGCTGGGGGTACCGAGGGGTCGGTCACCCCTGCCCTGCCCGGCCCGCGGGGTGACGGCACCGCACCGGGCGGGGCGGGGCCGCACCTGGCGGAGGGCGGGGGGTCCCGTCCCGCCCCCGGAGCCGCCGCGGGAAGAGGCGGGCGGGTCGCGCACGGGCGGGCGGAGCGGAGCTGAGCTGTCCTGCAGCCGAGCGCTGTGTGTGAGTGCGGGGCAGGGACCTGCTGCCCAGCTCCGGCCGGCGGGGGGGTCTGTCCTGTCCCCGGCGGTGTGAGCTTCTCCTTGTCTCCCGCTGAGCCGAGGAGCTCCCGGGACGGAGCTGTGCTGTCTCTGCCCGGCCGGTCGCCGCTCCGGCCGCCTCGTCCCCGTCTGAGCTCCCTTCCGTCCCTGCCCCGCCGGCTGCGGACGGAGCTGGTTCTGCTCTGCCAGCGGGCTGGGTCTGCTCTGTTTCCCGGTGTGCGTTCTGGGGGGGCCCTGGGAGGCGCCTCTGGGCTGTGTGAGCGGGGCTGTATCACGGAGGTTGATATCACGGGGCTGTGCCATGGGTTGCCCGCGGTGGGGACCTGCCTCTGCCGAGGGGCTTGCTCAATGCACCTCTCCTATGTGTGTGCGTTTATTTTGGGTGTCTATAGGTATCTAAACAAGTGCCTCAGGTCTTTTGACCTTTCAGGTAAGAGCCCAAAGATGAGTTTATAAGTTTTTAGGGCTGGAGCTGCAATTCTGCTTTCCCAGGTACTGCCTTGGGGGTCTCACTGTCTTCTCCACATCCAACTTTAAGCCCAACTGACTCCAGGCAGAGACTAAGCATCTATTTTCCATCTTTGTTCTGGGGATTCCAGTCAGCAAGCTGGGAAGCTGGAAAGGGCTGGCTAAAACCCTGTGTTTGCCTTGGTGAGGGAGTGGCGTGGGCTGCAGGTCTGCTCCCCAGGCATCGAGGCAAACCCACGCTCCTTGGGTCCCCTCTGGCTGGAGGGAGCTGTTAAGGAGTTAAAATGGAAGCCACTGGTAGAGAAGTGTGTTTACCTTCTGAGGAATTAAACTCCGTTTTAGTTCTCTCCGGGCTTGGGCACTGAAAGGAGAAAATCTCTGTGTGGTGTGTCCCTTTGTCCACTCCCGAGGTGTGGAAAGCCTCTGGTGTGCAGATTGTTTTTGCGCCAATATTGAAATGCCCTGAAAAACTAGGGGATTACAGCTTCCTTGAGGCATTCCTGTTCCTCCCACTACTGGTGGGAATAGCAGGGCTTGCATGTGTGCTGCTGCCATGGGGCCAGGCCCGGTGTGGGTCTGCGGTTGCTGCAGGTAATCTGAAGCCTGCAGCCTCAGGTCTGTCTCCCTCTGCAGCTGAGCTCTGTGGGTGACCATGAATGCCAGCGGCCCTGGCTATCCCTTAGCCTCTCTCTACGTGGGAGACCTGCACCCAGATGTGACTGAAGCCATGCTCTACGAGAAGTTCTCACCTGCTGGGCCCATCATGTCCATCCGAGTGTGTCGGGACGTTGCCACCCGCCGATCGCTGGGCTATGCCTACATCAACTTCCAGCAGCCTGTGGATGGTACGTGCCCTGTAACACAGCTCCGAGGAGCTCTCACAACAGGAGCGTGGGCACTGCAAGGGATGGAAGGGTGGAGTGGAGAGGGAGCTGTTGACTAAGTGGCTGGAGCTTGGTTGTAACTAATCCCAATCTGCTTTCTGATGGTGACTCAGTCCCACTCCTGTCTCTTCTTAAGGAGTGGGAAAGGATGCAGCAGCTGGGTTTTGGGTTTGTGAAGGGATGAAGGTGACTTGCAAGAGTTTCCTCCCTCTATAAGCTGATGAAGAAGGGCACCAAAACTCTTCCTGACCTTCCCCTGGGCAGCCAGATACACACTGGCTCACAGTGTGAAGTCCCTTTCCTGGCAGGCATTGCCACGACAGTGAGCTGTAACTGAAAGGTGTTCCATGCTCAAGTGAGGCAGTGATGGGAAAGTGTTGAGTTAGTTGCCCTGGAGACCAAAATCCTTACTGGATAAATTAGTTCAGTATCTGCCAAACTGGAGCTTGCAGTGAAACGGGTGATCCTATGGGAGTCAGACATGCTTTGGAGAGTTAAAAATCAATTAATCAAGGAGTGGTGTGGTTACAAGGGAGGAGAGGGGATAACAGCAGCCACTGCCCTGGGAGGCAGAGCTGCCCATCTCATTTAGGTTAATGAGCCTCTGTCCAACAGTATTCCTGATTCCTGTGCCCATATCAGCTGCTTCAGGGTGAAAAGAGATTCTGTCTGTTACCCTCCTCTGTCCCCCTTCTTTGGCAGCTGAACGAGCCCTGGACACCATGAACTTTGAGGTGATCAAAGGCCGGCCCATCCGCATCATGTGGTCGCAGCGGGACCCTGGGCTCAGGAAATCAGGGATTGGAAATGTCTTCATCAAGAACCTGGATGATTCCATTGATAATAAAGCCCTGTATGACACATTCTCTGCCTTTGGAAATATCCTGTCGTGCAAGGTACATGCGACCAGGGACCCTGTAGGAGAGGGTTTGCTGCAGAGCTGCCCCTGCTCTCCCCAGTGTGCTCCAGCCAGCTGCAATTCACTTTTTTTTTAACTTCCCACAACATCTCATCTAAATTCCCACCTGCTCTGATGCCAAAAGGCCTTGCTATGCTCTTCCTTGGAATGGGGGCTCTTTTTCCACCCCACCTTCTTCCCCATCCCTGCACAGAGATGTCTGTCATGTGTCCTCCTGTCTGAGCTCAGTGCATCGATGGCATGTGGATCTTGGGCAGCCATAAGCTCCTGGGTATCGTATAAAGCACCGTGGATGTGGCCCTGAGATCACCTGGCTCCCTGACCTTCTGCAAACACCCCAACACAGTTCAGCTGCAGTGGGAGTGGGATGTCAGGGAGGGGAAAAAGCCCCTCTAAAATGAGAATGGGTTTTCCTGTGATTTACTGATGTACAAATGTGGGGGGAAACAGTGTTTGTCTCCTGGGGTTTTTTCCCCCTGCCCCCTCACTCTGCATTTGTAGGTGGTTTGTGATGAAAATGGATCCCGTGGCTATGGCTTTGTCCACTTTGAGACTCACGAGGCGGCAACTCGGGCCATCGAGACCATGAATGGGATGTTGCTCAATGACCAGAAGGTGTAAGTGCCAGAGAGAAGAGTCTCTCCTGGGCTTTGCACTTGGCTCTGCTCCCCCCTTGCCTTGCTGCACCCTTGGGAGCAAATGCTTGCCCTGCTCAGGCTGCCTTACAATGCCTGCCCTCCTGCTGCTCTCTGTGTTCTCCCCTTTTCCCATCCTTGCTGGGCACAGTGGCTCTGCTGCTCTCTGGGGCAGTGAGTCACTTGTGGTTGATGCCTGTGGAAGTGTGATTGATAGTGGTTTGGAACTTTTCCTGATGGTAGGGAAGGAGTCCAGCCCCAGGCTGGGTTTTATTGAGGCAGTATTAGAAGTGCCCACAAAGCAGGGCTGGTCCTTGATCTCAGCTATTGGCATCAGATAATCTGGGCAGGAAGAGGTTTTGTTGTTGTTCAGCTTTCTGCTTGCATTGCATCACCTCATTCTTTACTTCCCACACAGCAAACGAATGCCCAGAGGGTTTGGAAACAATTTGGAGGAAGAGAGCTGGCCCTTGATGGCATTCTTTGGGGCCTTTTGATGTCTCCTGGGATGCCACTACCAAAACTAGGGATATCAAGGGGGAGTGGGTAGGGGAACACCAGGGTGAGACCATGCTGAAGTTGCTGGATGTGAAACATATGGTGTGTTTATGGGTGAGTGAAGAATGGCCTGAGGTGATGGGATCTCTCTTGACCTATACCAAGACAGATGTGCCTGTGTCCATCCTCCCTCTGCAGGGAACATGGAGGGTTTCAGGCCCGTTCCTTTTTCCTGCAGGTTTGTTGGCCACTTCAAATCCCGCAAGGAGCGTGAGGCAGAGATTGGGGTGAGGGCAGTGGAGTTCACCAATGTCTACATCAAAAACTTTGGGGATGACATGGATGATGACAGACTGCGGGAAATATTCTCCAAGTTTGGTGAGTACAGTTGTTGAATTATCCTCTTGTCTGATAAACTGAAAAGGAAGCTGGGGAGAGTGCTTGGTTGAAATAGCAAACCCCTTCTCTCACTGGGATCTCTGTTTAAACATTCTACCATCAAGGTACTGTAGTCACATCAAATATCAGGATGTTGCATGTGCCTTCCTGCTATGATGGAGGATAACTTCTTGTAAATGCTCTCCTGAAAAAACAGGGTTTTTCTTTCCTGGGTAACTAAAGTCAATTAGTTTTGTTTTGTGTTGTTATTTTTTTTTTGTCTTGAAATCAATGTACTGTCTGACTACATGAACCCTGGGAATAAGAGTTATTGAGTCTGAATTTAAAGCAAAAAAAAGACTTTTCAGTTTAGTCCATTACTGGAGGATGTCTCTTTTGATTTGGTTTAGAGTTGTGCCAACCCACGATCATACTGCCCATGCTTGCTCAGTGCCATCTCAGGTAATTTGTGGACATCCTTTATATGGACCCGATATGCATTCATGTATAGAAGTGATGAGAATTTCTGTTCAAAAGGGCTCAGTTCACTGGCAGAGGAGACTGAAAAGCCAAAGGCAGCGGGAGCAGCACCCAGGGTGGGAGAGATTGCACTTGCCAATGCATGCAGCCTCTTGTCCCTGCCTGATAGGTATCCTGCTGTCTGAGCTCCTGCTGGGCTCTTCCGTGCTGCCATGGCTGTCCAGTCTCCTTGCTGCGCTGGCATCTCATGTTGGCTCCTGAGCACCTCCTCAGTGGGCACCCCTTGGACTCTACTTCCCTTCACTATTACAGGAAGGACATTGAGTGTCAAGGTCATGATGGACAGCACTGGCCGCTCAAAGGGCTTTGGATTTGTCAACTTTGAGAAACACGAAGAAGCCCAAAAGGCAAGAAGTTCCTCACTGCCCACCTTGTTGCTGAGCTTGTTGCTCACTGATGTTCCCACCCCTCCTTGAGGGGAACCTCACCTTGATGTGCAGGACCTGGCGTGGGGGAGCGGGTCTCTGTTTGAAGTGGGGCTGCACTGGGGTGGTGGATGGCGATCAGAGCTGTGGCTGGTGGCTCCCTGCTGAGCCCAGAGCCCTTCTCTCTGCTGGCAGGCGGTGGCTGACATGAACGGGAAGGAGATCAACGGGCGGATGGTGTATGTGGGCCGAGCCCAGAAGCGGCTGGAGCGCCAGAGCGAGCTCAAGAGGAAATTTGAGCAGATGAAGCAGGAGCGAGTGAGCAGGTACCAGGTAAGGGGAGAGCAGGATGCTCCATCCTGCACATGGACCTGGGCATCTGGAGACATTCTTGGCAGGGGGACAGCATAGAGCTCTCTAGAACAGATCATCATGGGTCCCTCCTGTGATTAAAGACCTGCACAGGAGTCCAATCACTGCCTGGGAATGTCCTGGGAAGCAATATTGGGAAACAGGAGAGAGATCTAAATCCAGGATGATGTAGGCAGGTGAACAAATAGGTCTGCTCATTTGCAGAAATTAAAGTATTAGTCTGGGAATGAGGCAGCTTCCCAAGGTCTTAGGCATCCAGGCCACAGCTGTGAAGCTGCTTTCTTCACTAGGGGTGTCTCTACTGCAAGTGGAGCACACATATAGTCCTGGTCCTTGTCCATATCACTGGTCCTGCAGGGATGTCTCTGTGGGATGTCTCACCCTCCAGGTGAGTGGCTGGTAAAACACATTCAGCTTGACAAGCTGCTGTAAACGTTTGGATCCCAAACTGCTTTTTCCAACCTTTTGCAGGGGGTCAACCTGTATGTGAAGAACTTAGATGATGGAATAGATGACGAGAAGCTGCGAAAGGAATTCTCTCCCTATGGCACCATCACCAGTGCCAAGGTGAGGGACTGGGGCTGCTGCTGAGGTCAGTCAGCCCTTGGAAATGGATCAGGATTATCATCCTACTGAGTTACAGTTCCCTATTTATGGCTTGTATCTCAAGCCAGGTGTGAGGGACATGCCACTTGGACAACACACTGTCCTGAGGAGCAAATATTCTGCAGCTTTACTAGGTTACCCCAGCCCCAGTGAGGTGCCTGGTGTGGCTCCTCAAAGCTGCAACATTCTGAATATTGTACAGTTGCTCTGTGACACTGACAAAAATGGAAATGACCCATGAGGCACCTCCCTTTGAAAGCAGTGAAGTGACAGGCTGGTGTTTGGCCTTTTGAAAAACTGTGAAAGTGTCAGTCTTTTCATCGAGACTGTTGTCGGGCTTCTCTTGAAGCTACACGTGTGAGTGCAGAGAGGTAGTCTGGCTTTAAGGTTGGCTACCTGTAACTTGCCAGGGACAGATGTTGCCTGGCCCTTGGCAGGACATAATGTTCCACTAATCCCCATCCCTTGCTGGCTCCTGCAATATTAAGCACTGGGGCATTGCTGGCCTGTGGGCCCTGTGGGGCTGTGGCACAGACCCCTCACAGATGATCACAGGCTACAGATCTTGAGCTGCCCTACGCTGCCATCTTCATTTCCCTGACCTACTGGTTTGGTCTGAGCAAATCTTCCCCTTCCCTAGATAAACCTCTCTGTTAAGAGAGGTGCAGCCCTATCCATCCCAACTTGGATGTGGGGGCTGCAGTGGGGTGCCTGTGGCTGGAGGGTCACTGCACTGTGTTTTATGGGTGCTACAGCGATCTGTGGACTTAGCTGTCTTGTTCTAATCTAATTCTAGGTGATGACAGAGGGTGGCCACAGCAAAGGGTTTGGGTTTGTATGTTTTTCCTCACCAGAAGAGGCTACCAAGGCTGTGACAGAAATGAATGGGCGGATTGTCAGCACTAAGCCTCTCTATGTTGCACTTGCTCAAAGGAAAGAGGAGCGAAAAGCAATCCTCACCAACCAGTACATGCAGAGATTAGCCACCATGAGGGCCCTACCTGGCCCTCTCTTGGGCTCCTTCCAGCCCCCCACGGGGTACTTCCTACCCCCTATCCCCCAGGTGAGTCCTGCTCCCCAGTGGCAGCCTTGCACAGGGACCCAAATTTGTCCTGCAGGGGGATGGCAGTTGGGCTGAGAAGCAGAGCTAGGGTTGTGCAGTCCTGGGCATGTGCTGATGTGGGACAGGTGAGATCAGTGCTGGGCTTCCATGTGTCAGAGTGGGGTGCAGGTGCTCCAGACACGGGGCTGAGGAATTAGTAGCTAGCACAGCTCATTGGAGGAGGGAACCAAGGGGGATTCTGGTGGGAGGGTGTGAGCATGGAGAGCAAATCTGATGAAGCCAGGGCAGGGAGGAGTGTTACAGAGGAGGAGAAAAGTGGAACTGCTGGAGAACACGCTGGCAGCAGGGCTGGAGGTCAGTCTTTAAAGTGCTCTGGCATGCTGCAGTGCATGGTTTTGGCTTGTCTGTGTGCAATAGCCACCAAGAAGCTCTGGGTTAGATCTGGCTGAGCTCAGCTCCTGAGTCAGCTCGTATAACATGTTTTCCTTTTCTAGCCACAAGCCAGAGCTGCCTTCTATGGCCCCAGCCCTGTTGTCCCAGTCCGTCCTGCCACTCGCTGGGGTGCACAGCCCTCCCGGCTTCCCTGTGAGTCAGACTGTCTCTCCCTAGGAGCTCTTGGCATGAGCTGGGCTTACTCAGGGACTGAGGGTCTCTAAAAGCAGCACAAAGTGTGTAGCCATGGGGGATTGTCTTGGAGAAGCACACGGGGGTTTATGCAGTGCTCATGGTGATGGCACAAGGTGATGAGATGTTAGCAGTGACACCAGAGGTGAGATTCTCCTGAGCTTTCCCCAGCCACAGTCACTCCCCCCATGCCTGCTTCCATGCCTCTGCTACCAAGAAGCTTTATTATATATGTATGTAAAGCTTTATATATGTTCTGTCTCTACAGCAGCATATCCTGAAGCTACCCCCATCCTGAGGGCTGCCGTGCCACCCCGGCGCCTGCTGTCCAACATCAGCACCACCAGACAGGCCTCCACCCAAGTGCCTCGTGTGCCCCCACAGGCCCAGAGAGTGGGTGAGTGGGGGAAGGACCAGGCTGGGATATCGCAGTGGAGGCAAAGGTGCTCGCTGCTGTGAGCTCAGGTCTCCTGCAAGGATGGATCAGTTTGTGAGATGGCACTTCTTAATTGCAATGAAGGATGCAATTGGCTCTGAGTGCCTTATTGCTGAAGTGAGCAGGGAGACCAGGAGGGCTGTTTGTGGCTCATCATCCCCTTGTTTCTCTGGCCTCACCTCCTTGCAGGAGGGGAGCCAGAATGAGCTGAGGGACAGGGGTCTTGCAGCCCACCCTTCTCAGTGCTGTTCCCATCCTGTGGCTGCTGATGCAGATGGGTGTTTCTGGAGGAGAGGCACCAAGATACAGGTGCCTTGTAAACTCTCCTGCTCTCTGCACAACATCAGACCACCCCAGCCCCATGGGGATGATGGAAGTGTCCTGCCAGTCCTGGGGAAGCTGCCTTTGACCTGAGGGTTGCTTTGTCCCCATGAGGGATTTTTCAGACCCCCTGGATGAGCTCGTGCCTTCAGCCTCCTTGGCACAGGCATGTGTTTAAGAGCTCTACCTTGTAAATGTTCTTGTCCCCACTGCAGCCAACATTGGGACACAGACTATCAGCACTCGGGTCCCCTCCTCATCCTCCCTGCCTCGGGGTGCCCCGCACTACAAGTACTCCTCTGCTGCCAGGAACATGCCCCTGGGGCCCCCACAGGTAAGAGCTCTGCAGTCACCACAGTGTGACAGTCCTGGTCCTGCTCTGGGATAACACAGATGCTGATCCCAGGCAGCCCTGTGATTCTGTGACTGGTGCTATGGGAACCTTTCCTGGGGGCTGCTGGAGTGACTGGGGCTCTGGATCCAGTAGCCACATAGCTGTGATGCCTGGCTCCAGTGATCCTGGAAGTTGGTGTTTGGATACAAACAGGCAGTGCTGGAGCCTCTATCATCATCTCAGAAGGGTGAAATTCTTCATGGTGTTCAGGATCCAGCAACGTTCCTGAAAGCCAGGTAACTCATGCATCATTCCAACCTTTAATTGCTTCTCTTCCGTGGTTTTTCTCCAGGTAGTAGAACCTGCTGTGCACGTCCAGGGGCAGGAGCCACTGACAGCATCCATGCTTGCAGCAGCTCCTCCTCAGGAGCAGAAGCAAATGATCGGTGGGTGTCGTGGCTGGAGGAGGTCCAGCTGTGGGGTTGTGAGGGCATGTGTGCCTGCATGCAACAGGGAAAACTTAGCTGCTGGGAGAACCTGTGAACTTTGTGGGATTGCTCTGATATTCTGCTGCTTTAAAAAAAAATAACAATTCAGTCTGTGGTGGAACTGGATGGAGGCAACAAAACCACTCCCTGTCTGTGTGAGCTGCCTGGCAGTGAGACAGTGTCTGGCAAAGCTCGGCAGAGAGGCAGAACTCCATCCATCCTGCCTGTGCTGCCAGGCCATGCCAGGGTGCTTGTGATTCCCCTAAGCTCTGAGCCATCCTGCATCACTGCTCTTGGGCACTGATGAACAGCTCGGTGGCTGTTCAAAGTCAGCTCTGCCACACAGTCCTTGGACTCCGGGTGTCCTGTGGTGGAGCAGGCAGTGCCCTGGCATGGGAGAGCATCACTTGTCCTGCTGCAGGGAGGTGCCCTGCTCTATCTGCTCCGTGGGCCTGGCCTGGCCAAAGCACAGCAGGTCACAGACTGGCTCTTTCCTCTCCAGGAGGAAGCTGCTCTTGCAGAAGTTAGCACCTTCACCTGCACACAGGTGAGGTCAGCATTGCTGTTCCTCTGCCTTGCTCCAAACTGCAGGTGCTTGCTGCTGACTTCACCCAGCAGCTTCCTGGTTTTCAGCAGCTGTGGTTTTCTTGTGAGCAGTAACTTTTCCACCACCATCATCACCCTTGTATCCCTTTTCAGTTGAGAGGGCAGGAGGGCTTGTGCTGGGTTTGAAAACACTGGAGAGCTTGCAGAGGGCTGATGTCCTTCCTGGTGTTTGGAACAGGTGAGCGCCTCTACCCTCTGATCCACGCAATGCATCCCTCACTGGCTGGCAAGATCACTGGAATGCTGCTGGAGATAGACAACTCTGAGCTGCTGCTGCTCCTGGAGTCCCCTGACTCCCTGCACTCCAAGGTAGGAGGCACTCCCAAACAAATCCCTTTCCAAAGGGGTATCTGATGCTGCAAGGAACGGTGATTACAGCCCAGGAGATTGGGCCCAGGACGTTGATCACCATGGGGAGAGCAAGAAGTTGCTATTTTTATTTTCAAGGAAAAAGGGAGACCCAGGTTGATGGCACCACACACCCAGTGCCTGAATGCCTGCCTACCTTCAGCAAAGGGAGAAACTTGGAGCAGATCCCTGAAAGCATAGGCCAAACTCTGAGGGTGGTTTGGAGGTGGTTGGGAAATGAGAGGAGAAAAGCAGAGTGAGTGTTACAACCTAGAAGGAGACAGGGAGATGGTCTTTCCTGAAAAGAGAAAACAGGTAAATGTTGCCTCTTTCAGCATTTATTCAGTTTCCTCCTTAATGCTGTTAAATATTTAGCTTTGGTTCCCATGAAAACAGTTGCAGTGAATTGATTGCATCTTCTTGTTGCTCCTTAGAGACAGGATCCACTTTCACCCTTTCACTGTTGGTTTTGTTTTTTTTTTGGATAGCCTGGGCTCTGTAGGGTGATGTTGGGCAGCTTCACCTGCAGAGAAGTCTGACTTCTCTCTGACAAGTTATGACTCAATAGAAAAGCAGTTATGTCCCAGATTTTCCCTTGGAAAGAGGCAGAAAAGGTCTTTGGGCTTTTACCTCTTGGAAGTGGGTCTGTGCAGAGACCAAGTTGGGATCTGGAAAATTGCAGTGGTGCAGTGTACTCCACTGGAGCAACTCAACTTTCCCTTCCTTGTGCTCTCTGCTGTAAGATTGAGGAAGCAGTTGCTGTTCTCCAAGTGCATCAGGCTACGGAGACACCCCACGATGCCACAGCATTCCTGCAGTGACTCCAGGCTCCAGGTATGTGCCATGACATTCCTGCAGTGACTGGGTAGGTGCTGGGAGCTGTGCATGGTGTGCTCAGGGTCTCTGGTTCCTGACTCTGAAACTGGGGCTTGAGTTTCTTGTCCAGACCAAGTAAGGTTTGATGAGCAACATGGGTATCTTTGACCTTAATATTCCATTTCTTAAACTGCATCCTCCATTTTCTAGACTTAGTCCTACTGCAGAGACATAGTTTTGTGTGAGTTCTTTCTGTGCTGATGAGGGAAATGACTGTGCAACACAGGAAAAGACCTTGCTTTTCTATAGGTCTAGTGGGGATCAGCACAATCTTTCTTGGGACTTCCCAGTGCTTTTTTTTACAGAACCTTGGCAGTAGATACCCTCTAAAATATCCTTTATGGGCTTAATCAGGAGACCTGGCCCTGCTGCTGTGGCTGGTACATTGACAAGCAGTTGAGACTCTTGTGTACCCCTTTGAAGATAACATTTTCTTTACTTGAGATATAAAGGAAACTGTGTATATTCCAAGTTTAGGTGAACTTGTTTGGATGAAATCCTTCGTTTAGCAGCTGAAAATTGCATATGTGGATTCTCTGTTTCTTGTAGACTCCAGGACTGAGAGCAAGCCCTAAGAATGTGCCTTTGAAGAATAGGAGCAGCAACCCCACTTTTCTGTTGGAATTATGCCTGTATAGAGGCTCTGGCTTCTCTTCAATGCCTCATCCTATTGTTTGTGTGTATTGTAGCTCTTGTAGAATTGCTTCCTCCTGCACCTGTAAATATCCCCACATTAAATCTCTTCTCACCACTGAAAGCACCTTGTGAAATGTGTGGAATCCAGCCTGGGTCAGTCGTCCAGGTAATAACAAGTGCTAACAAATCACTGTTTTAGTGAATTTATTGGATTCTGTAGTTTTATTTGTTCATGCAGTTGACACTAATAAAGAACTGATGCTTCCACCCTCAGAGCATGGGTTAGTTCCCTTGACAGAAAGACACCCAGTACTTTATTTCCTGTAGGTGGAGGGATGGGTTTGGGTCAGGCTGCAGTAATTAGTATTTGAAGTTTGTAATGCTGTGGGGTAGCAGTCCCAAGAGTTGACAAAAGGGACATAAAGGGTTACATTAACAAATTGCTGATCAAGAGGCTCTCTTGGTCCTTTCTGATTCTTTAGTAGGATAGATTTAAGCAAATTTCATACAATCCACCTGGATTTTATCCTCTTTAGATAGCTGTTTTTCACTTCACTTTAAAAAGCATCATCTTCCCATAGTTGTCCCTTTGTAATGGACTTTATGCTACTGCGGTACTGGCCCCAAATGTCTTCTGCAGGTCACCACATGTGGGGTATGTCTGTCTGATGCACAAGACATAGCTTTTGGTATATTGTGAAGTAGCTGCTTCTCCAGTGTGTGTCCCTGACCACTGGTTTCACTGAAGGGCCTGAACTGCCTTGTGTCCCACTGAGATGCTCCCTACTTAACAGTAGCTGAGACCTGTTATTATTGTGTTCTCCTCTGTGTTGCTGTCATCATCCTGGTCTTAATCCTCTGCTCTTCCTAATTAGAAAAGCAATTCCACTCCCTAAAGTCCCTAGAAGCTCCTTGGTGCTTGAGGATGGTGATGTGCTGACCTCACTTGACTGCTTCCTCGAGCTGGCAGGAGCAGAGCACCTCCACCAGCACCACCCACCCTCTTTCTGTGCAACTTGTGTGCTAGTGTTGGTGTCTCAATCTTCCTTCTGTGCTGTATCATACTCACTTCAGCTCCCTGCTGAGTCATCCCTCCTACCTCTTGTTTTCCTTCCAGCATTTTAATAGAACTACTTACACATTTGCTTCTGCACAGTGTCTGCTCTGCTGGGACTCCTCCCTGGGGCTTTTCTTCATTCCTTTTTCTCACCTTCATTTTGCCAATTCTTCCTTTGACCTCCTTAAATATTTATTTTCCTCTAAGTGGATGCCTCAGCCTGAACTGGGCACTGTTTAGGTATCTCCTCCTCAGCAAGATGCTTATAAAGGACTTTAATTAGCTTACCTTAAATAATATACAGGACCTGCATTTATCTCCAGGTTAACTGGCTAGAAGATTTTCTGCTTTGTCTCTAGAGGAAAAATGTTTGTTTGCAAAAGTGTAATGCATAGAAGGAGCTAGAACAGGACTGTACACGTAAACCTCCTTCTGCTGTTGGTTAGCTTGGCTGCAGCCTTTTCTCAGGTGTAACAGGGCAGTTCAGGTGCGCCTGTGACACCACCTACAATGCCAAATGGCTGAGTGAGTCCTCTGTAAAGCCAGAGGCAATGCAGAGTTGGGGCAGGAACACAGGGATATCACAACAGCTGAAGAAAAGACCTGAACAAGGACCAGGGTCTTTAAAACGTTCATCAGAAAAATGTGAAGTTGGTGCTTGGATCCCTGATGAGACTGGAAAGTCTTCCCAAGGAGTTCAACCAGGGAGCTACTCTGAAGTCTGAGGCTTTAGGGAATTAAGTCAGGAGCAGCAATGCAAATATGAATCTGGAATAGCTGCTGTTAAAGGGGCAGATGGTGTGTCTCTGTGCTAAGCCCTCTCCAGCTGCCCTGTAGACAGCACTACCTTTGCTGACTTGGGAAGTGTCCTGCATGAACAGCAGTGCTGTGGCTGGAACATGAGGGGAGCAGAAAGTGACCCTGAGGCCTCAGTAGTGCCTTTTTGCTGTGCTTGACCTTTGCTTACTTGGTGGTATTGCTGGGGAAAGTCTTGGAGATTGGGCACAAACAGCACTGATGTTGGTGGGAGAGGAAAGAGATGGTGAATGCTGCTGCTTAGAGGGTGCTGCAATAAACGGCAGTTGAATAGTGCCATTATCTGCTACTCAGGGAACAGCAGGGCTGTTAGAAGGATAGCTCTGAACTAAGTGAAGCCACTTCTACTCCTGGATTCTTTGACCTTCCTCTGCTTATCTGTGTACTTCTGTGTGCTTCCCCACTCTGAAATCCATCGCACCTACAAGAGCTTCGACAAGTGCTGGCTGTGGGATCAGTGGAGCTGCCACATTTAGAAGTGGGAGTGGAGTGAATGGAGCAATTTGTGTCCCTCAGAGAGGAGTTCTTTCAAGCTCTAGCCCATTACAGCTGATGGAGTACAGCCCAGGGACTTACAAAATACTATTTAATGTCAGGCTAAGTTAAAAAGTCATTGTTTTTAATGGCATTAGGGGGATTGTGTGCTCTCTAAATTATATTCAGTGGGACACCTACCTGAAACACTGATTGCTGAGAGAAGCAAGGTAGGAAACCAAGATACTTGAACCCTGACTTAAGGGCTAGCTTCTGTCTTCTGGCCTTTATAATTAGTTAGATGAGCTCTAGCATTGTCCAGCATCTGGCTTCACTAGTTGAAATGGTGTGTAAGGCTGAGCAATGGTTGGAAGCCCTGATGCAGTGCTGTGCTCCCTTTGGCATCCCCACTGTCCCTGGAGCTGTAGGCTTTCTTGTTCTCTGAACCTTAATTTTAATGGCCACAATGAGCTGAGGTTAATGAAAGAGGAAGGCCCTGTACAGTGCTTGAAGTCCTCTGACAAAAAGCAGGGACAGTATGAAGTGGTTAAACAACTGTTTCAGTTCCTTTATATCATCCATTCCATTAAAAAAAATCACAGCTCTAAAGTGAAAATAAACATGGCTTTAATGAGAACTGGTTTTAACAGTTGACAGAGTTCACTCCAACTCTCTTTGCCTACTGTTTTAAATCAGTGCCATCAATATCAGAGCAGGAAAAGATCAAAAACCATAAACATGCATTGAAATAGTAAACCAGACCTCAGCTGGGATGTTACTGAACATTCTCCCCCCTGTAACACCCAGTAGCAACTGCCCCAAAAGGCACAGAGGAGCTAATGTGTTTTGTTATTAAAAAAAAAAAAAAAAAAAAGACAAAAAACCTTGCAAAATTCCCAAGCACCCAGAACTTGTAATAGTGCACAGTGTAACAAGGCAGGCTTAACTTGCTGTTGTTTTCTTAAATGTGCAGAATAACTAAAGAAAGCTGCTACTGTAAACATCTGCCCAGCCACACTAAGCAGCAGAACCCAGCTGAGGGCCAGCAGGCAGCAAAGAGGCAAGGGAACAAGCTCAGCCCTGTGCAAGTAACTGTGCCCCTGTTACAAGAAGGGTCAGTGGTGCTCTGGCAACTACAGCAGTTCCAGCAGCCACCTTGTTTCAGTAATAGCAGCACAAATGCAGCAAAACTGTCACCTGAATAAGGACAAAAACCCTTCTTTGTAGCTCCTCAGAAAGAGAACAGCCACTTAAGAAGCATCTTAGCCAACATGGAGAGTCCCTGAGGCAAATAGTTACAGGCAAGTTGACTTCAAACAGGGAACTTAACTTATATGCCTGTCAGGGAGGGACATCAAAACTATGCATCATCTTAAAGCCAGTTTGATACAGATTGTGTCTTAACATTCCTTGTGCTGGTACAGAACCTCACAGATCTCAGCAGCAGTGGAAGATAGATTTCAATACCAATCCTGCATCAAGATTGGTCCCTGTAACAGTATCAGAAGGGAAAAAGCTTTCTTCTGCAGTGGAAAACAAAGCTTTCCTTGTTGCTTGGTTACCCTAGGCTTTATTCAGTTCTTGCAGTAATCTCAGTGCAGCTGTGTTCTTTGGTTCAGTTTTCAACAAGGTCTTGATATCAGCAATACTTGATTTGTAATCCTAGAAAGAGTGTATTTTCTAAGGGTTAGTGCGTGAAAAATGTGGGCTAAGGCTGCTCAACTACTGCCCAGCACCAGAGGCAAAGGCAACACAGGGGAGAGAGCCTGTGACTCCCTCCCTGCAACTGCTCAAGCACTGGCATTGATGTAGCTGTTTTAAAATATTCATCTAGGGCTGAGAAGACAATTTCATCACTCATGTTGGTTCTGAGTCCAACATCAATGCAATACATAGTCCAGCACTGCCTCCAGAATTTCTCATGAGATGAAAAAGATAAACCAACACAACCCACAGTTGCTTTCAGCATCTCTAGCAATAGGACCTGATGTGGAAAAACTCGTGAGATCCAAATACTGATGTGAAAGAAAATCCCTTCTCGGCCCATACACGTCTCAGGCATCTGATGGCAGGTGTTGTGTAGCAAAGAAACAAGTTCTAAAGGGCACCTATGGCTCTGATCATGCACTAACAGGCATCTAGTCCTGGCTTAAAGCCCTCCAAAATCTCTTTTACTTACCTTCAGTTCTTTCAGTGCTTGAGCACGCCTGTAGAGTGCCTTAACATTCTTTGGATCTAATTTCAGAGCTTCAGTGCAGTCCTGTGCTGCCTCCTTGTATTGCTTCAGAGTCAGGTAACAGAGAGCTCTACAACACAGGTACCTTGGTTAGAGACCTTTGGCTGAAAACTGCATCTACTGCTACAACATACTGAGCTGGACTCCCAAACCTGCCTCGATCTTTGTACATTATGTCATCTTATTTCTTGAGCTCAAGTTTATTTCAGTTAAATGGAGGAAAAAAAGGAAATAGTTTTTCTGTTTAAATAAAAAAGAGAAGGATGTTTAGAGCAACCTGCTCTAAAGCTAAAGAATCCTTACTTTGAGGACACAAGTTCCTGTCTATACCAGTGCAGCAGAGCAGACAAAGCATTAAAGGGAGAAGTCCCTCAGCAGCCTGAAGCAGTGTCTCCAAGGGAGTTTGCAGTACCTGATCAAAGAATGTTATACTACAGGGGACACTGCACTTGGGGTGAATGTCTGTGGGTGGTTTTGTTTTATTCATTAGTTTGGGAGCAAACATTAGACAGTTCTGCCAGAAGTACCATGGTGGCTTTTATAAAGGGCCAAGAAAAAGAGCTGAGCAGTACCTGTTGGTGTAAGTTGCACATTCCTGGTTGAGTTTTAAACTCTCACTGTACTTTTCAACTGCTTTTTTATGGTTTCCCTTCTTTACAAGTTCATTTCCTTCTTCCTTCAGAGCTCGGGCTCTCTCCATGCCAGCAGCAGTCTGGTCTGGGAATAGTGTGAAAGGATATAGAACACTATAAAACCAACATGAACATCACAGCCTCCCAGAAAACAAATATCTCCATACCAGAGGCAAGACACAGACTCATTAAGGAACCAGAATCAACCAAGAAGGCTGTGGCAGAACCAGGCCTGAGTTTCTCCAGGCCTCAGCCCCAGCTGCAGGCACACCAAGCAGGTGTGGCAGCTGTCTTGTTCAATACCCTTGTGAGCTACAGGGCTCTCTGCCCAGCCCAAGGGCACGCTCCCACCTGGTTTTCCCTGTGGTGCAGTTGCAGGAGGAGCATTTGCCCCAGGGGCTCTGGCAGAAGGCACACTCCACCTTGTCTGGGCAGAAAGAGGCACAGTGGGGATTGGTGGGAGGTTCTGACGCCAGTTCACACCATCCTTCTCCAGCAGGGCTTTAGTCATCCTGGAAGAGATGCTCCAGTCACCCTGGCTGTTGGCTGGATGGGCCACACAGTAGCCAGCAGGGTCACTTTTTAACTTGGCTTGTGTATCAAGGACAGCATCTCTCTGCTAATCTTTTTACATGCATCTCAGTTAGGTTCCTTCTACAGACAGGACATGTCTTATGAAAAGACCTTCAGATCAGCAGGGCTAAAAATATTATAGGACAAGGGCTGGGGCTGTCAGTGCTTAGGTAAGCAAGAGACCTGGATTTCACTCCATGGTCTGGCAAAGCTGTAAGGAAGAGAACAAGCCTAGACCAGCCTGTAAAGGCAGTCAGCACAGGAAGGCTTAAACGATAGGGCACTGGAACTTCCTTGTAGTTCATTATTTCCTCTAAACCAGACACTGAGCAAAACAGAAGCAGTCCCAGAAAAATCATTCCCCACCCTCAACCAGCATCTTGAAAGGACCTATGGGCTCAGGCAGACAAAGGCAGCATGGCCAGGCCTTGCTTCTCGTGTGCCTGAGCTCCAGCTTGCTCCTGCCAGACTGCAGGAATGCAGCAAGGCTTGCAGCAGCAGGACCCGAGCTGCTGCATCCCTGCATGCCCGCGCCTTTCGTTACCTGTTGACTCCGTCATGTGCCGCCTGCACGGAGCAGTCCACCTGCAGCACGGTCTTGTAATCCACGTAGGCCAGCGGGTAC
>VXBA01002083.1:1930476-2007828 GCA_013399895.1 Serilophus lunatus
ACCCCGCCATGGAGACGGTGCAGCTGCGGAACCCCCGCCGGTAAGCGCGGGGCGGGTCGCTGCCGGCAGCGGGGATGCTCCGGCCCGTGGGAGCCGGCGGGGAGCGGGGCCGCGGGGCCCTGAGCTCTGGGGTGCCTCGGGCGGCCGGAGGGGCCGTGGGTGCCCGTGGCTTCGCCCCGGGCAGCGCCGGCAGGTCCGTGCTGGGACAGCACCGAGCGCAGGTCGGGGCGAAATGGCTTAAACTGGGAGAGCGGCGCTGGGGAGAAGGAGGTGGCCGCGGGCGCTGTCCCGGGTTACCGGGGCTGTACCGGGCCGGGGGAGCGACAAAGCCGCGGTCACTTGTTTTTCGGTCTGGCTTCTGTCTGGGTGAGTTCTGCGCGGGTCTCTCACCGCCGGTGCTGTGCCCGGGCTCGGTGCACTGCCGCCTTCTCGCCGGGCCACGGAGCGCTTTTGGGGTTCCCTCCCTGCCCCCGGGGCCGCGGGCCGCCTGTCTGGGGGCGCCGGGCGGGGCAGGGGCTGCGGGGGGAGCGGCGGCAGCTGGAATGAAGTGTCAGTGCCCGAGTCCTATCAGTGGCTCGCAGCTGGGGCCCAGGCAATCAGCGGCGAACAAAGGAAGCTGCTGGCGCTGGTCCGCAGTGAGATTGGCTTGGTTTGTTAAACCTAATGATGTGTCTTCTATTTTTTATTTTTTTTTTTAAAAAAAAAACCAGCCTGGGTTTATAATTGCTTATAGCAGTGTTTAACGGGCAGGTGATCCAGATTAGATCTGAGTAACACAAAGGTGAGATGGAGTTTATGTTGCTGTTATATCGTTGTATAAACATCCAGGAGAAAGGCAGCGGGTGTTTTACAGCAGCAAGTGCTCTGGATGAACCGGACAGCACAGGGTAATTCGGCTCCTGGTCTGGAGCAGAAATTAGGCTGGGTGTTGCAAGCACAGTAGTTGTCTGGTTATTGTATCTGGCTATGCGAAAAGCCTTTTTTTCTTCCTTTTATGCTAACAGAACTTAAGCCTTAACTTCAGCAAGAAGGGTCTGCCTCTTGCATCGCCACTTTTTGGGCTCCTTGGAAATGGTGGCTTATGTGGTTGCTGATGCATTAATTTTTCTCCCCTTTTCCCACACCTTCCCTCCCAGTTTTCACAGGGGCAAGTAACGTTCTGTTTAATGCCTGTCTGTGCAGGGAAGCCAGTGACTGCTTTCAGTATTTCACCACTTCCTGAGTCTGCTTCTATGTACTGTTTCCTTTGCTTCAGGAAGCCATTGTATGTGCTCCATGCTGCTCCTCCTGTGGCTTTTGTACATAAACATAATAGCCAGGGAGCAGGGAGTGATTTCTCACTCTGTTTCAGAAGGAATCAGGGAAAAAAAGTTATATATTTAGTATAAAAATTAATGTGCTATGACTGGGCTCCTGATTTTAACAGCAGCAGTCCGAGCCTTCAGGAGTAATTTGGAGTTGCAGGTGACACCACACGTGTTTCAACTTCAAGCACTGTTCTCTGTGAGACCAGTCAGTGCTAAAAACTCTGAGAGTCAGAAGTTTCTGTTGTTTTAAAAACTTGTATGATCTGGTTGGGGGAGTTTGGAGTGAGTTTTGCTGGGTGTTTTGTTGTTGTTTCAGGTGATTTTTAGCTCCTGGAAAATGTAAGAGCGCTCGTTTGTGAGCTGTTGGATACTGTACCGTTGACAGTGAAATAGTTTGGTTTCGGAACTTTTGGGGTTGTAGTCCTCGGCTTCAGGAGATTTGGTGAACAGCTCTCTTCTGTGAACAGAAGCAAATTCAATTGTCCTTCTTTGTTGCTGCTCTGTGTATGAAATCCCCCTAAAAGCTGTACTGGGGGAGAAGGAGGCCAAGTGAAGGAGCACAGTATGTGACCTGTTTGTTTTTCCCTTAGGAAGTATTTCAGTTGAATTTTATTAGCAATACATTTAGGAGGGGTGACTTAAATCCCAAAGGATTTAGATACAGTTTCTGTTTTCTTTTTCCTAATAGAATTTTCTTAGTGTATGTTCAGGCTCATGAAGATCTGAACTTTTAATGTCAAAAAACCTACAGATGAAATTAGTAGCACCTCCTGCCTTCCAACAAATGTATTCTACACACACTGTAAGCAACAGGGAAGATGATGTTCCCTCTTGCATGGCCTTGGTAGGTATCCTTCCATTCCAGCTATTGAAGTTTAGCAGATACGTTCAATAGCTCTTAGACTCTGCTGGCCTGTGTTGGGATGTACCACCAGCACAAAGGTTCTGAAATGCATTTCTGCCAAGAGCAGCTGAAGGTTTTTGTGCCTAATCACATTCTGTTCTTTGTAATTCCCGGTCCTCTTTTACTATTGGATGCTGATAATATTCACTCTCCTTTTCAGGTGAAATAAATTTACTTTTGTACATTTTGTGCATTTAAGTGGTGCTATTTATTCTTCTGTTTCAGCAGAGTCCAAACTGCCATAAAATCACATATCATAATTTCCCTCTTCTTACCTATACAGGCAGCTGAAGAAGTTAGATGAAGACAGCTTGACCAAACAACCTGAAGAAGTATTTGATGTACTGGAGAAGCTTGGAGAAGGGTATGTGTTCAGTTCCAAAGGACTCAATGTACATTTCTCTGGGAGGAAATCTGTGTAATGGGTATGTGTTCAGTGGTCTCTGGTGTTTCACTTTCATTGTGATCCTATTTCTGAAAGGTATACACTAATATAATGGCAGTGGTTAGTAACAAAATAAAGAACTTGTTTTCCCAAGAGTGTGGCATCTTAATCCAAACAATAGTTTAGAGCTCAGCAGTGGGGAGTTCAAACATTGTTGAAAAACACCAGCCTGGAGTTGATAGAGCTCTGTGGGAACTCGAGAGGTTTTGTAGTTCATCTCCCTGGTACCTCCTGTGGAAGATCTGCCTGGTGGAAGTGAACTTCAGTGGCATTGTGCCACTTGATGAGGCAGAGCAGCATGGGAGCACTCAGTGAGTGACATGTTTGCTGCCTTAAGCAGTTTGTTAGAAAAGGCTGAACTGTAAATCTGCCTGGCTGCTCTAAGTGAAGAGGCTGGAAATAAGAGTGATAATTTCTGACAAGAACAAGCAAACCTCTCTGGCCAGAGCTGTAGTTCCTACTGATGCTCAGCTTGTACTCTGTGCTGGGAAAAGAGAATTTTATTTGTTGGATTTCTGCAAAAGACAATTTCAGAGCTCAGTGTAATAAGGGTTGCCTCTTTTTTTTTTCACAATCTCATTGTGCTGTGACTTACTTATATTACAGGGTTTTGAAACTAGTGGACTGATTATTTACATTAAAATACAAAATACTTTTAACAGAAGGATAGTTTGTTTTACCCAATGGTTACATTTTCAGAAAGCAAAGCCATAGTTATATGCATGTTTAAAATGTTGATGTATTCAGTGTTTGTTTAATATTTTTTCTTAGTTCCTATGGCAGTGTGTTCAAAGCCATTCATAAAGAAACGGGTCAAGTTGTTGCAATTAAACAAGTTCCTGTGGAATCTGACTTGCAGGAGATTATAAAGGAAATATCCATAATGCAGCAATGTGACAGGTAAGTGTGTGTTGCAAAACCCATTGTCAGCACGCAAGGAAAAGTATTGTCTACAACCTGGCATTTAATCAAATAAAAGCCATGATGTTGCCTTAAATGTTTTTTAAAAGGCCGGACTTGAACAATCAAGTTACCTGGTAGCAACTGAGTCATGTTAACTGACCATTTGGGTAGTGCAAAGGTAAGACAACAAAAATTTAGCTTGCAACAAGAAAGCACTAAGTCAAATAACCTGCGCTTGCTGCCAGCCAGGAGTTGCTGTGGTTCTGCCCGTGCACCGTCGCTTGTTGAACAGTGGTAACTTGATTGTGTGCTGAGGAGCAGTTCCCATGGCCAGGGGGGTGATGGCTTCTGAACAAGACACAGAAAACTGTGAGAAGAAGGTGTCTTGGTTTTGTTTTTAGGGGGCACGTGGATGAGAGCTGCTAATGCATGACTGCTCTTGCATGTGCACGACCTACGTGCCGTCATCTGCTTGGGTGGCAAGACTGTCCTTCCCAGTTGTTTTCTGCCTGTGCAGGCTCTTAATGCGGTACAAGCTGATCTGAGCATCCCCAGAATAGCTTGCTGGCAGCTCTCTGGGCTGATGGTTGCCTCTCTGGGTTGTCTTTGCATGTTTTTATGGGAAAAGACACTGCAATGACTTAGCTAATGAATAGCTCGTGAGTGGGGAAGACCCTCTCAAAGTTTGTCCAAGACTGAAGGTTTAAAATACATTCATTTTTTCTGGTGTTATGCATCTGGCCTTAAGAAATGTTTCTTTGAAGGACTTCAGACATGAAAAGTAATTTAAAATAAATTACACAAGCAATATAAAACCATAGTCCCAGTCACTCTATTGCACTCCACTCTCACTGTCTTTAAAATGAAAGTGATTGGGGGCAGGCAACAAAATACAACTTGAAAAGAAGTTTCTGAAAAATCTTATTGTGTAACTTGGAAAGAATTACTAGATGTCCCTTATATTGTAAGGCCTGAAATGAGACCTTACAGTTGTGAACAGCAGAGGGAGTGAATCAGTGGAGCATCACATTTTCTGTACAAGCATTAAGGGGCACTGTACAGTATGACTGACTTGGTAGTTTATAAATTTATCACTAGAAAATACTCAGAGAAGAGATTAAACACACTTTTGTTCCTTAGCTCCATTCCCATAAAATCAGGGACTCTTTCTGTTAGTCTCTGCTTTACTTTTCCAGAGGACAGAGGGTTTTTCTGATCAGTGTACTTTACTAGGTTGTTTGCTTTTTGGGCAGCCAAATAGGTGACAGAGAGACAGCTGTACTGAGATCCTAAAATATATCCTGGACTGAATTGTAGAAACAAGTAGGTTTTTGTAGCAGAGGGGGAGTATTCCTGTTAATGGACATGATATTTGTTTGCCAACAAAGTGTGGACTTTATTTAATGTTTCCATTTGGTGGCAAACGCTCTGCAGCAGGTTTATGAGGGACTGCTGTGGGCTGTTTCCCATCCCTTTGTTCTGCCTTCTTTCTTGCCAAAGCACTGCCCCTGTTGTGACCCTGTTCAGGGAGCTAAACCAGACTGAAGGCTAATCATTCCTTATTTCCGTGGGATTTGTTGTCAGACAGTTTAGCTCCCTGAAGTGACTTACTGGCAGGTCATATGAGCAAGTGGGAACAGGCTTGGCAGGACTGTGGTGGCCCTGTGGAGGTTCAGGGTATTTTGGAATACCTTTAATCAGGGTTTCAGTGGCACTTCATGCTGAGTTTCTAAAACATACTCAGGGACTCTGCAGTGCTTATTCAGCACTGGATTACTGGGATTTGACCCTTTGTTTTCTTCTTCTTTTTTCACATTTTGTAGTCCTCATGTGGTGAAGTATTATGGCAGCTATTTTAAGAACACAGACCTGTGGATAGTGATGGAATACTGCGGGGCTGGATCCGTGTCTGACATTATTCGACTACGAAATAAAACTGTACGTCCTTTCTCCTGTGAATGTGGGGGTGGGAGGTGTGTGTGTCCAGCACCTCAGGGAAGCAGTAGTTTGGGCATAATTGTCATAATTGTTCAATGGCTGACACAGCCATTGGCCATGACTTGAGATGCAGGCCCTTTGATCCTCCGAAAATGAGAGAGGTGATTGCATTGATTGAGTTTTGGTTATCTGGGTAATTTAATCAGTGGAGCAGATTTTGGTGTGTTGGCTTTCCTGAAAACCCAGACTGATTCCAAACAAGACAATACTTTGCCTTACTTTCGTTACTGCAGGGTAATGGGTGGTATTATGTGTAGGTGTGTATATTTATGCTGGTTGTAATCTAATTTGCTACACAATGCTGTAAATCACTAATTCCCCATTAGTATGACATCCTTCAGTGAAGGCAATTAAATGGCACTTAGTGAATCTCAGTAAAATACAGAGTGAAGCACAACAGTGCTGTGTCTCAGCAGATGATAGGTTGGCAATAACTCTTCTCTTCTTCAGCTCACAGAGGAGGAAATTGCTACAATAGTGCAGTCGACACTGAAAGGACTTGAGTACCTGCATTTCATGAGGAAAATACACAGGGACATCAAAGCTGGAAATATATTGCTAAATACAGAAGGACATGCTAAACTTGCAGATTTTGGAGTGGCAGGACAACTTACAGTAAGTCAAACCGAGATGGTTGTGTGCATTTCAATTTATCTTTTTAACCTGCATGTGAGTATGATGGGCTTGTGGAAGCTTGGAAAAATTGGTCAGAGCTGGTTTTTAGCACTTTCCATGAGCATAATGAGATTGTAAATTAGTGACAGATTAGAGCAGAGCTTCCTCTGTGGAAGCTGTTATACCTGAGTAATGACTTGCAATAGCATTTGCTGTTTTCTTCAGGATATTTTTAGTTTCTGTGAGTACATTTCAATTCCTCTTTGCAGGCCTCCATACCCCAGCCTTGCTGAGTCTAATAATGTGTGTGCATGCAAGATAATTGGGGTGATAATTCATTAATGAGTGCTTATGGCTTATTTGCTGTTTTCTGGATCTTTATCCTTTTTTTCTTATCAGGACACCATGGCAAAGAGAAACACGGTTATAGGAACCCCATTTTGGATGGCTCCAGAAGTGATTCAGGAAATTGGCTATAATTGCGTTGCAGACATCTGGTCTCTGGGAATCACAGCCATAGAAATGGCCGAAGGCAAGCCCCCATATGCAGATATTCACCCCATGAGGGTAAGGACTGTGGCCTTTTGAAATGTATTGCTGTATGGAAAAGGTTTGCTATTACAGCTGGCTGAACAACATATCAGCAAGCCATCTTGCTTTGAGTATAGAGCAAGTTGTTCTGTCAGTTCTTTGTACTGTTGTCTTTGTCAAGAAGAATCTGCTTGGGAAGGAAAAAAATCACAATCCTCTTCTGTTAAGACGTGGCTGAAGCTGTGTGTTGGGTGTGAAGAAACTCATTTTCAGCTGCATTATCCAAAGTGGATTTTTTTTTTTAATGCAAGCACAAATTTTAAAGATTTAAAAATGGTGCATTCATGCTTTTGGGGCACATAGTGGTTCAGTCAGATGTAAGCATCTAGTGAGAAAAGTCTGGTTTATTCCTACTTGATCCTTCTGAACAAATTTCATGTATAATATTGGCAAAAACTCTTCAGAAGCAGCAGCCTTGAAATGTCCAGCATTGTGTATTACCAGTGTATGTTTGGGTGTATTTCTGTTGAATTGTTGGAAGGTTTTAAGCTTTATTTGGAAATCTCTAATGTGCTTTCAGGCAATTTTCATGATTCCTACCAATCCACCCCCAACATTCCGGAAGCCAGAGCTCTGGTCAGACAGTTTTACTGACTTTGTGAAACAGTGTCTTGTGAAGAGCCCAGAGCAACGTGCCACTGCAACACAGCTTCTGCAGGTCTGCCTTTTCTTACAAGAATATAAGCTCTAGAGAAGCCTCGCCAGGGGTAGGCAGTGCTGTGTGGCTGTTGAGATGTTGGTTTCATTTCTTGCTGCCCCTGCTCACTACAGATTTTACTGTTTAATAACTCATGTTTAAAATCTTACACTCGACTTCAACTTTTCAGTTCTTCTCTAAGAACCAGTCCAACTTCCTTTGTCTTCTCTGGGTTGTTTTTGTTGTCTTGGTTTTTGGAGTTTGTTGTTTGTTTTGTTTTACTTTCAAATTCTCACCAGCACTGCCAAGAAACTGCCTCTTAAAACACTAAACAGGAAAGGCTAAATGAAAGTGATTGCTCAAAATGTTCTAGGCATGGTAATGGTCTGTGTAAAGGATTCTTGACAGCTGAGCTGCTAAGGAAAGAAGTGAACAGAGTTATGGGGGGAGGAAATGAGCCCAAGGTCTCACAGCAATGATCTTGTTTGGAGGGTGGAAAGTCTCCCTCCTGTGCCAAAAAGTACTGGAGTTTTATGGTAGTAATGCTTGAGGTTAATTTGGTGTGAAGTAGGCCATAGTAATAGTGTTCTGCTGTTCTATCTGGCTTTGGAGGTAGTGCTTATTTGTTTCTAAAATACTTCTCAGCACCCGTTTGTCAAAAGTGCCAAAGGAGTGTCAATCCTGCGGGACTTGATTAACGAAGCCATGGACATCAAGCTCAAACGTCAGGAGGCTCAACAGCGTGAGCTGGAGCAAGAGGATGAAGAAAATTCAGTGAGTATTTGATAGCAACAGTGTGCAAAGTCCAAACTTTTCTCCTTTCATAAGGCTTAGCTGCTTTGTTTTTTGGTTTTGCAATATTTTGTCCAATTACCGGTGGATTTGACTTAGTTCTGGAGTTTTCTACTGTTTAACCCCTTGCTTGGGCCCTGCTTAATCTGTATTTGAGTGAGATAAAGCAGCATGTGTGGCTTACTGATGACCTTTTAGTGTAGCTTGACCTGTGATTGAGTAGGGCTACAAAGTACTGTATGCAGAAGACTTGATATAATCCAACTGGGAAAATATATTATTTCTGCAGTAATGAGAATTTTTCATTGTAGATTGAGGTCTTAGACTGCTCTCCTAGTATAAAATAATACTATAATCTGTGATGCACTATGATATAAGTATGTTTTGTTGTTTTACTATTGTTGTGCTTTAGAACCTCCCTTATAGAAACTTTCTTCTCCACAAGAGCAACCGACAGAAGCCTGAGGTGAGGGCATGGGAAGTGTTCAGGGGATTGCTGTGAATTGCAGTTTGGCTCCTTGTTTCAGTGGTTACAGCATGTGAATTTGGAAAGCATGTTGAGAGATGTTTTTTGAGCCTCTGCCTGCTTCAAACTGAATAAATGAAATGAGCAACACTGGGCCTTGTGTGCCAGCCCTGTTCAGGGGTTAGGCTTGAAGAGCATGGTCCACAGTGTCTGTGCTGAACACGTTGTTTATCTGGTTTTCCAGTCTAGGACTGTATATTTATTGAGTGTGGGTGTAACTTTATTGGTCATGTTGCCATGATGTTGACTCTACAAGTATTGTCCCTGCCCTGAGTATTGTCCCTACCCTCTCTTCTGCATTCCTGACTGGCCTGGGGTCACGCTGCTGAGAGATGGTGTCTGTGTAGCAGAGTCAAGTTGTCTTCATTGTGTGTTTTCCCAAAGCTTCTCTGCTCCATGTCTGGCAGCAGAAGAGCATTCCCAAGCACTTCCCAAGTGCTGTGGAAACTTCTGCTGTAGTCCTTTGTTAAATGATCTGTAGCTAACAAACTTATTACTTCCTTTCACCCACTCATCTCCACATAAATTTATTTTTTCTCCATTAACATTTTGTGTAGTTTTCTCCTCTTTTGCTGTTGGTTTTGAGGTTGAGAAGTAAATTTTGGAGGCACTGACACAACAGATAAAATGCTTGGGACACCAGAATGTGGAGGGATTACTTCTTTCTTTCCATGACATTGAGATGGAATATTGCAGCTTGAGGTGCAATACCTGTGTTTTTTCTCTAACACTAATACAGATCAGTAAGTCCATGGTCACACATAGAGAGTATGAGCTTTCATTCTTAGAACAAAACATGAGCATCTCATCTGAGATCCCTAAAAACTCTACTGTAAACCCATAAAGTGAATTCTGTTCCTGCAGTTGGATAGCTGGTCCACATTTCCAAGAAACTAAATGGATTGTGGAATTTTTGACCTTGTTCTTCATGAAATCCTAGTCACAGTATATTCTTAATGAATAAGAAACCTTTGGCTAACACAACTCTCTGCCAAGATATTGTTCTACCAGAATTTGTTGCAAGAGCTTGTGTTTTCCTACAAAGTCAGTATCTTAAGCCTTAACAGGAGAAATTCCAACTTCTGTAGTATTCATGCCTTTTTTATCTATTTGTTTTCTGTAAAAATGACTGAACTTTGAAAATTTAGTTTCTTTTCAAAGATTTTTTTAGAGATTTGCAAATGCAGTTCATTTTTTCTTAGTGCTTCTGAAGTCTATAGCAAGTAAAACTATACAAGTGTTAAAGATGGAAAAGTAAAATGAGGGGTTTTTTCCATGTGCCACATACTCTCCAAACTTGTTGCTGTCATTGATTAATGACTCCTCAGTAAATTAAGACAGAGGTTTAGGGTCAGCTCTTAGAACTAGCAGCACGAACAGAAACACTAATGACTAATGCCCTTACTGGCAAAACACCAGGTAAGAAATAAGGTACCACTTGCACTGGGAAGCTTCTGCTGGTTATTTATCTGTTCTCTTATTTATCATGCTGGCAGAAAAGTATGAAGATTTTTCATTACCTGTTTGGAGATGCATTAAACCAAATGTTGCTTCTCTGTGTGTGTTTGTGTAAAAAACCTCTGAATTAGTGTGACTTGTCCTTAAATACAGACATTCTTCATGAGACTTCACCACCATCAGTAAAATACACATTTATGGCATTTTTGTACAGGAGGAAGATGAAACCGATTCTGGTACCATGGTGAGGGCAAGTGGGGATGAAACTGGGACCATAAGAGCTGTGAACACCATGAGTGATGGAGCCAATACCATGATAGAACACGATGGCACCCTGGAGTCCCAGCTGGGTACAATGGTCATAAACACAGAAGAGGAAGAGGAGGAGGGCACCATGAAAAGTAAGAAAGCATCTTTGACTTTTAGAATATCACCTAAGACTTCATATGGGATATGATGTGTATTCCCAGCCTGTTTTTGGTAGCTTGTTGTGTCCTTTGGTTGTAGGGAGCTAAAACTCTTAGGTCAGTGCACTCTGGCAGCAGAGAAACATTTCTGGGTCCAAGTGCTGATTGAATAAGATCTGAATCTAGCTGGTTTGGGGTTTTTGGTTGGTTCTTTCTTGCCTGTTTTGTATTTTTCACAGAATGTAGAGGAGGGGGACTCTAGCAGAGGGTTAATAAAAGAAATGTGTGTTGCTTTAGAAGATGATCTGGCTGTCACCTGACATCTGCAAACAGCAAATCTGTTTCAGGACTGATGCATCCAGTGGAGAGGCAGGGTCACGAAATGACAATTATCTCACAGGTTTCAAGCACAGCAGGACACGAAGTGGGAGGACCTGGGATCTCTCTGGTCTGTGTGTGTTTCTTTAGTGTTCCTGTAGTCACTGAGGACAACTGAATGAGCCCTGTGTTGCTGTTTGAGACACTCAAGTTGAAATCCTTTCTGCCCTGAGATAGGAAAGCTTGCTAAAGCTACGAGCCTTGTCACAGGGTGTAAGATTTAAAATGATGTGACTGATAGTCTGTGGAACACCTTACAGCTTGAGCTGGAAAAGAGTTGAAAATGTTTCTTTGATTAAAGAAGTAGCAGGGACAGCCTTCCTGGAAAAGTATGACTAGAAGAAAAGGAATCTTTTCTGAATTAAGGATTCTCTTAGAAATCTGTTCCTGCTGGTTGGTTAGCCTCACAGTCCTGAGGCAGCAGCAGTCAGGGATGACTCAGCTGGCCAGTGTGGATGTTTGTTTGCTTAAGGACTGAGGAAAATGCTGAATGAGGGTTCAGCATTACTAAAATATGGCCATCACAGGCAAGGCTTGTTCTTTTGGCTGTTGCACTGCTCCTGAAGTCTTCCTTGGCCATCTGATTTTGAACCTTTAGCTATACTGTAGGGGAAAAAAATTCTCAACAGTAGTTTGGAAAAATCCTTTCCTCAGGAATTTATGTGTTGAAAGCTTCTTCCCTGTGGGTACCCTTTGAAGCTTGTGGAAAAATATTTGGTGTGAGAGTGAAATTTCAGCAGAATCTTTAAAGAGTTTTCCAGACTTTAGCAAACACTGATTCATCACTTTAAAACCCAGAGGGGCCAGCCCATGGAGCAGCTTGTGGCAGCAAAGGCAACTGGGTAGTGCTGTCAGGTGTTGTGGAAGAAGGTCACTCCAGCAAGGAGATGGATGGATGGATGGATGGATGGATGGATGGATGGATGGATGGATGGATGGATGGATGGATGAGCAGCTGAACTGTCATCCAAGGAAAGGGACATTCCAACAGTATTAAATAAACCTGGTGAAGTTGCAGTTTCTTAACAAACAGACAGCACTGTGCATTTCTCATCATCAATGTGTATTGTTCCATTTCATGGCTCACAGCATCAGAGGTTTTGCTGTCTGGTGCTCCTGCACTGGCTGCCAGCAGTGTGTAAGTGAAGTGTCTCTCGAGTTTATCTTCCTGTGTTTGACACGTGCTTATCTTCCCAATATCTCTCTAAGGCTGCAGCGCTTGTAGCTCAAAAGCCCCTAACGCTGTCTGTGAAGTGTGTACTGTGTTTTGAGGAGATGCCTTTGATAGTATCTCGTTTGCAAGGACATGCTCTAGTTCTGAGCAGAATCAGCTATGAGGTTGTAGCAATGCCTTTTCTATAGGATAGGCTCTAACCTCAAGAGGGAGCTCCACAACCAGCTCCAGCACCTCGAGATCTCCGTGACTGGGAAGTGGAGTTTTTATTTTAAACCCTCCTTGGACTTCAGGCTTCTTAAAAGCACTCTGTTCTTCATCTGCTGCTGTGTAACACACTCACAGCTGGGTGTGTGGCAGCTTGAGCAGCTGGAGGAAGCATTTAGAGGTCCTGGGTGCAGATGATGCTGACACAGAGACCACTTCCATGTCCATGGGTTTCACACAGTAATGTCTAATAGACCCCAGCTGCCCTCAGCACTCTCTGCTCCAGCTTCTGCTGCATTTTAATAACCTGTAGCTTGTTTTCAGGAAATCTAATGTTAATGCAAATGATAACTTTTCCTTAACACCTTATTCTCCTCCTTCCTTGGTAGCTGAGCTCTGAAGGGCTGGCTGCTGCACAGGGCAGTGTCTCTGAGCAGCTTGCCCTTCATGAGAATTGCCTGTGGCTCCAGTTTTCAACTTGCCATTTCCATATTCATAAAGTTCATTTAAATGGATTTAGCCATGAAGCTCATCAGCCTCTGCAGAACCCTCTGGAGCAAGTTCTTTTTGTAATCTTAAACATAAATGTAATAATGCTGTTTGGAAACCACTGAGTTTGAAGAAGCTTTATTGACTCATTTTTAAAGACATCTATAATTTTTTTTGGCAGCTCATGTTATGACTCACAATAGAATCTTGTTTAAGTCAATAAAAAACTTTTGAATTTTTTTTGTGTGTCATTGCACACACAGAATTACAGACACAGAATTAACAAGGTTGGAAAAGACCATAGAGATCATCAAGTCCAACGTTTTACTTAACAACCTATCCAACACCAATCCATCATCTAAACCATCTAAAGAAGGAGAATTTAAAGTAGGAGAATTTAGTTTCCCTAGGTGTCTTGGGCTTTTTAACTGCAGATTTCTGAGCTCCTGTTCTTGTCCTTTCTTCTAATTTAAAAAAAAAAATCTGTCTCTGAACAAGTCTTTTGTTTATATTTCTTTTCAATGTAAAAATGTTTAAAGCCTCATATATCAGTGTTTTATAGATAGGATTGTTTTAGAAATCTCTAACAAACTTCCAATAGCTTTGAAAGTGCAAACAACTTTTACTAGACTTGAAAGTGATTCTTGCATAAATCAATTCCTGACTTCTCAGGCTCTGAGGAAAAGCTTTCTTAAATTCCAGTATTTCAGTTGTTGGGGAAGTTTTGTTTCACAGTCAATTGAGCTGTAATTGTGTTTGCCTAAATTCTTTCATTGGCTTGGCTTTGTTCTGGGCACTCAAAATAAATAGTCAGGCAGCATTAAAAATGTCAGTGTGACATTTTGTTACGTGTTTTGAAAGCACTCAAGTGATTGCCTGAAACCACAGGTACTGAATTGTGCTGCAACACATTTTACTTCTAAATCGATAGGGAACAGATTACTTATGGATTGCAGTTAAACTATTCCAGGAAAATTTTCAGGGTAGCTGAAGGGCTATAGATGAGCAATGATTTATAATAACAGACGTTTCCATTGTGCTTGAGAGCTGGGATAACTGTTAGTGTGTCTGGAATTGTATTTTTTTTAATTTTTCTATGAGAGAATATACAGTGCTAGTAAACACTGCAGCATTTTTTATTCTGTATGCTTTTTCTGCTTTACTTGCTGTAGTTCTTTAGATAGTGGAAACTTGGCATGAGTTTGATTTAAAGAGAGGAACATAATTTTATAATAAAGCAGATAAACATATTGCCTTCCTTGGACACTGCAACAGGATCAGATCCAAGTGAAATAGGATCTAGTACTATAATATGAACCACTTTCTGTGTTAAAGTGACTCTTGCTTATTTAACCATCACATAAAACAGCACTGGAGAATGTGGAACTGCCAACAGTGGTGTGAGTTGGGCTGTCTGGGTTTTGGGTTGAGATGAGTGAGAGATCTGGAGATGGTGGAAGGACTGTGGGTGTGAGGGTTTTGTTCATTTGCATCTGTGCGGAGGTAAACCAGAAGCTTTAGTAATGCTGTTGCCTCTACTTTGATAATGTAATGTTTAGGTAATAGTTTGTGAATGCTGAAAATTCTTATAATACAGGTTGGGGTGGTGGTTGGGTTTTGTTATGCTTTTACCATGCCCATACTGCTAAGCATGGCTGTGTCTTTTTCAAAAGATGTTGCCCCTTTTGAGGGGAAATTTGTTTTTATTAGCAAATTAAATGAGCTAAGATGAAAACTTGGAAATTTCCTATTAGAAAAATGATTCAGAGTAAGCTTGTTAGTCTTGGTGGCTTTGTGAGACACCCAGTGGGTGACACTTAAACCCGAGCCAGTGAAATGTAACTGCCAAGACTCAGGAAACAGCTTTTCCCCGTGAATTAAACTGAGATTTTTCATGTAAAGCAGTGACTGTAAAAGCTGTAACGTGAGCAGCAGAAGGAGTTTGGGTGGCAGAAGGTTTATGCAGCTGCATTAATACTGTAATTGAACAAAGTATTGCTGGTATGTAGCTGAGGTAGCTATAGGTGGTGTAATACCATTAGCTGTCCAGAAAAGTGCAGTTGCATGTTCTTCAAACTGCTGATGCAAGTACTGCAGAGAGCAGCTATCCTGTCAGGATTTACATCATGTGTACATCAGAGATATTGGCTGTGTTTTCCCCCTGCTTTTCTCTGTAGACAATAACCCTTTGCAGCAGCTTCCCCCTACTTAATGTTATTAATGTGGTACAGTTCTGTGTTTAAAGAACCTTGGTCCATTTAGGCATAATTGGACTATAAAACACTCTTAGCTTTATGCATTTAAATAACATGCTGCTTATAGAAACTCCTACATTGATTAAATTGTTCTCAGACTGTAAGAATCATCATGCTGCCACTCTTGAGGCGTGGAGAATACAAATCTTCAAAGATAGGTCTTCCAGCTCTGTTTCTTTTTGACTTTTAATAGCAGCCTTGCTGACAAACTTGACAGAACAGTTGCCTACAAGAGTATTGAGTTCTGTGGACTTGCAGGCACCATTTTTGAGCAATGGGGGTAGTTCTTTGTGCAGTCATTTTCTTGTGGAGCTTTTGCTGTGGGTTTCGGTTTTCTGTTTGAGTACTAGTGGGCTACTGGCTCTGGCAACTGAAATGGTGGTTCTGTGCAGACTGAAGCCTGAAGAGAAATTAAGTCTAGGGTCTAAGTGGGATTCTTGTTCACTTTTGGTTGTGTTGCATATTTGGCAGAGCTTTAATGCCAAGACAAGGTTAATCATCTGTTAATATTTATATTGTCAGAGACAGTGAAATTGGAGGAAGGATGGATGTGTTAACACAGCTATTTTTGCTATTTCTAGCAATTTATTATTTAGCACTCGTGTATTTATGATGGTGGGGAAATAGGTAGAAAGTAGGGGGATATTTATTTTCTCTGGATCAGAAGCATTGTCTTGGAGAAGTTGGGAGGTGTGACTAACAGTCCTGAAGAGCATACAGCAGGCATGTACTTCAGGAGACTCAAGCAAGAGACAGAGTAGTAGTAAATCACTTATTAAGTGCATCTCTCTCCTGTGCATTTGCACATATAGGCAAACTGTAACCTGCCTGTCTCTTCTAAGAATAAACTCACTCCCTTCTGGATCAAAATAAACCATGGAGAAAGCCTTGCACCTGAGCCAGGACTAAGGAACACTGTAAACTTTTAAATTCTTCCTTCATTGCAGGAGTTGAAAACCAATTTATTTTAACCAGCAGATTTTCAAGCTTCAGGGGGGGGAAAACAGTGTTCATTGCAATGTTGTTTTCTGTTCTCTCTTGATAAGCAAATGAGGATATGAATAGGAAGGAAGTTAGGGAGTGCTCACTTAGTTCTGTGGCATCTGAGGAGCCAGAGCTGTTACCTACAGGTGCTGGACCTGCAGACTGCACCCCTGTGGGTGAGGTTGTTTCTTTTTAGGGTTCATCAGAACCTGAGCCAGATGATACAGAATATGAAATAAATGTTCACTTCTTTATTGATTCACCTTCAGGTCTCACTGCCTGTCACATACTGTGGTTTCTGGACTGAATAATTAACAGTTCAGGCTAATGAGGTGAAAGACATAAAATGTCCATTGAACATTTGTGATGGAGGAAGAAAGGTGCTGTATATTTATAATCATGCCTGAGTTTTTATTGTGAGAGAGATCCAAAGGAGGTAGCCTGGTCTTTAAGCATCTTTCATTATTGTGAGGATTTCCTCCCCTTTTTCTGAAAAGGTTCTCAACCATGTATGCTACAGCTTTGGATGAATGTTGGCACTCTTCTCCTTAGATAACTTCCATATCTTATTTGTTAAGACATTTAGGATACCTAATGTTGATTTTTATGGTCGTTTAGGAGTTTCTTCTCAATAGGACCTGTTGGGAAATTTCTGATTTATTTTGAGATAGGCCATAATTATTACTTGTCCTCATAAGCTTCAAGAGATAAGAAGTGTTACATGGTCTGCTTTTAATGTGAGGAAATCTCATTTTCTCTTGCTATGGGGTGAACTTATTAATGATGGAGCACTTTTTGCCCTGGTTGAATAATTTGACATCTTTCTGCTCTGCTGCTTAAAATGACTCAGTCCTGTTCACAGTGTACAAATTATGCTGTCCAGCTGAGAAAGTTCATTTGTGATCTCTTAAGAAATAGCCCAAAGCAAATAAAGCTGCAATTCCATTTGAAATTTAATATTAATGAAGTGTTTCTTGCACATAATCATCAGGCACTGTTTTGAGCATCCCAAATATGCATTTTCAGCCTTAAAAGTTACATAATTGAATCTGAAGCAGACAGCATCTTACTGAGGCTACTGGGGACCGGGGTTGTTATGTGAGAAGTCAGTAGAAGATCTGTGCTTATTTAGACCACTAAAATGAAAGAGAACACTGGCTATGAGGATTTAAGAGAATAATTAAAGGCAAGGAGGGAAGGTGAACAGTGTGGAGGATGGGGGTTTGAATGCTGAAAAGCTGAGGCTTACTCAACAAGTGCAGTGGCTGCCCATAAACTTCTGACTGGAAATGAAGGGATGTGTAACTGGGAGAGCAGCAGGCCTGTCGACAGCAAGGACAAAGCAAACCAATTGCTTCACAATAGATCTTGATCCCTCTGTGAAAGGGACTATATAATCTTGTATACAATAGCAGAAGACAGCGCTGCTTGTCCCAGGGGATCCTTTCTGGCAGAGTGCCTGAATAAAGGCAACGATGGCTCTGCTTCCTTCAAAGTTAACAAAAAGTGCTCTTCCCTCATCTCTGCAGAGCTGCTTTGAGCTCCTGCTCACAAGGGTGCAATTACCTGAGCACAAGCCAACTTAAAATTTTTTTCTTTTGTTGCTCCTGATGCCTCATTCTCATCAACACAAATGTTCTCCACAGCTGAGGCCAGTTGTCTTTCTAAAGATTGCTCTGAAATACTGACAAATACGTAGAAGTGTACCAAGTATCACGTTTTAATTTGATATTGCTAATGTAGTAATTGATCACTTCATTGTTATTGATTCACATTATCTCCTCTGTAAATTAATTTGTAGCATGGTCTCCTGACTGTTCCCAGCCATAAATCCAGCTCCAATTGTTGTGATACAGGGAGGAAATCTATAATTGTGGCTTCAAGACTAGGTATTTTAAGTATTAATTGTATAAATTGACTTGAGTAAAGAGCACACAAAATGTGTTCCTGGGGTTATCTCTCTCTCATGACAAGCTTTATAACTCTAGAGGAAAGTATAATAAAAGAAGATTCTTCTGATGTCAAGTTTGAGTAGAGAAGAATAATTTCAGAGAAAAGCAGGTCTTTTAGTATAGAAGGACTTTTTAAACCCCACTTCCTTTTTGAAGGCATCCTTTGAAGCTCATAAGCTTCTGAAAATTTTCAATTGTGAGAGCTAATTTGACAAAATCAGCGAAATGAGTCCTTTGATTTCTGGGGCTAGATGATAGTGAATGTTCTGGTTTCATGGATATTCTTTACTGCTGGGAATAAAAAGGAAATCTCTTGCTGGTTTGATTGACTGGGCTGTTTCTTCTTTATCATTGTGCTTTCTCTGCAGCATCGTATGGAAAGGCAAATGGCTTGGAGGCTGTTCACACTCTTTGTCATCTTTTACTTGGTGTAAGGAGGTCTGTCTGCTGCAGTCAGCCCCTGAGACTGACCTCTTCCATTCCCTCAACTATTCAGACTGGTCAAGTAGGAGCAGATTTTCAGACTTTTTCCTTACAACTTGCCCTTGGTGTAGGTTGGCAGAGGAGGGGATCCAGTCCTGGCTGTGGCTCTTGCAGAGCCCTGCCTGTACCTGTTGGTCATCTTGTGGCTTGTCTGGGCTATTTGTGCTTTGGATAAGGACTGTCCCAGCTTGCAGAATACCATGGGCAGTTGGGCTTTGCTTTCCAGTGCTGAAGGCTAACGCTGTTAGTGGAATCATAGTAAGCTTAGCGTGGTGTTCCTTCAAAAATCAAAATCTCTGTGGATATTTGTGCACAACTTGCAGCATTCTTTGGACCCTCTAGTTTCACTTCTTTTTTTCTATTCTCACACCCAATTCTGGTGTTCTTATACTTTGTAGAAATTACTTTATATCAGGCAGCACTTGTGAGTTTTCTGTGGAAAGCTTCTGCTCTTCAGGCTAAGCTCTGAGGGACCCTCCCAGTGCCTGTGGCTCTGCACAGCTCCCCTGAACCTGCAAGTCTGCAGTCAGCTGGACCAGCCCCAACAGAGCTGTGGTGTTCCATTTGTGTAATTAATATAGCTCCTAAAAGATGACTGCATATCTAAATGATAGGCCATTAATGGCTCCAGGGAGCTCTCATGGCTCATCTTTATAAGCAACCCTTTAGATTCCAAAATAGCTGCACAGTGAAGCCTTTCTTGTCACCACAGGGTGACCTTCTCATAAAAGGCTCTTCTCTGCCACAGTCGTGATCTCACTTTCTGTCCAATGTTCATATTTTAGTCTAACCCTATAAAATTAGGAAGTTAAATGCTTTTTGGCACAGGCACGTTTGGTGTCATCCTTCAGCAGCACCTGCTTCTGCAAATAGCAGCGATCGATTTTTGTCTTCAGCTTCCTGTTACCAAAATTTTAAAGATGCAGCGGTGTGACTCTTGTGCTAAATTAATAGCAGACCATCTTTGGAAAGATGACACTGCTGTTAAATGCAAAGATTGACAAAAAGAAATTCAGTCCTGCTGAGATGATAATTGATTTCATGTAATGTCTTTCTGTCTCCAGAAGCGTTTCTATCGTTCTTGTTGCATATGCACCCCTGCTGAGACCAGAGCAGCAACTAAAATTTGAGATATCTTACATCTCTATTCCTGTTCCAGCTACTTCTCCTTTTATATTATCTTTTCCCATTTTTTGTCAGTTAGCAACCTCTATTTTATATCAGTTAAAACAAAAAACAAAGCATCGCTAAATAAAGATGCAGCATTACACGTTGATGCATAGAAATATACTAAAATTGGTGACAAAATGTACTGAAACTGGTGAGTAAATGTACTAAAATTGATGAGTAAATGTTGCTTGTGTTTGCAAGGCCTAAGGTGACTGCAGGGATAGAGGTGTCTGACAGTGGGTGTGAAGAGCATGAGTCACTGAGGTGCTGGAATGGGATCTCTGGAGGTCATCAGTCTGAATGTCTCTGTGGTGGCTGGGACAAGTGCACTGTCAGATCTGGCTGCTGGAGACCTTGCACAGTCACCCCAGCCCTGCTCCGTTGCACAATCATCTCTGTTGTGAAACCTTCTTCCTTATGTTCAGACAAGTTGCCCTTGTTGCAGTTCACACTGTTCCCCTCATCCAGTCTCTGGACACAGCAAGCAAGATCCTTCTCCTTGCACTACTGGAGAGCAGATTTTGGCTTCCATAGGGGTCAGCTTGGTAGTGTACCATGGGGTAAAGTCGTGGAGGGGAAAAAGGACCCAAGAAAGTTGGTTGATATCCGAGGATCGCCTCCTCCAAGCTCAGGGAGGATGCATCCCAACAAAGAGGTTGGACAAAAATGCAAGGAGGCCTGCATGGATGAACAGGGGACTCCTGCACAAACTCAAATACAGAAAAGAAGCCTACAGAGGGTGGAAGCAAGGACAGGTAGCCTGGGAGGAATACAGAGACATTGAGCAGCCAGGGATCATATTAGGAAGGCTAAAACACTGATAAGAATTAAATATGGCCAGGGACATCAAGGGCAGCAAGAAAAGCTTCTATAGGTATGTAATTTTCCCTCTGCTTTCTTTCCTGACAACACTCAGCTGCGTGGTGCAGTTGACACACTGGAGGGAAAGGGTGCCACACAGGCTGGAGAGGTGGCCCTGTGCAAACCTCATGGAGGTTAAGGAGGCCAAATACAAGTGTTGTTGTTAAAACACAAGATGTGGGGAAATGAGCATGACTGTTTTAACTGACACTCTGAATTAAGCTCTCTTTTGAGTGAATAGTCTTTAAGAAAATAAATAGAACTGAAAAAGCCAGTGTTACTGGAGTGAGACATTTGCTTTCAAAGCCTCCTGTGCTACAAACAATAGTTTTCAAAACAGAGTAGAAGCATGATTTAGATTTTCTTTTTTTAACTCCTAGGAAGTCTGAATTACTGAGACCCAGGCTGGCTGTCAGTGAGCTGTGTATAGATTAGCCTGGGTAGTTATGAATTCCTCTCTTTCTACAAAATTAGTTGAAGTTAAACATTGCCATAATTTGCCATAATAATTTACCTCTTGCTTCAAACAGGCTGAGCTGCAGCAGAGTCCAAAGGGTGTGTTTACTTCATTCAGAATAAATGTTTTATCACTCAGCAGTAATTGGATTGCGATTGTATTTCAGTAATTATTCCCAACAGAAAATCTGTTCTCCACTTCTCAGATGTGTTCCCTGCCTGACCTTCACACTGCTGGACTGAAGGTGTCTTTCTTGATCTAATTCTCTGTGATGAGTATTTTGTTTTTTAAGAAAGGGGAACTACTGCCAGGGGTATAACAATTTGTCTTTGCTCCACTTGTCATGGTGAAAGTATCAGCACTTGAGTTCATGCTTGAGGTTTTAGCTGACCCTGGAGAGGCAGCACCGTGCAGGGCTTTTTCAAAATGCATCATGACATTTCATGCTGTGTAGAACCACGTTCCTCTCAGTATCACAACCCAAATGTCCTGCCAAGGTTTCTCATGCTTTGCAGAAAGTTGTTCTGTATTTAAAGTGTCTATAGACAAATCATTTCCTAAAGTATCTCGTAGCTGACCAAGGAATTCATCCGCTTGTCTGAGGATCAGACAGAGCCTGCCAGGGAAGTTCTGGATCACTGGGTGGCAATTTTATGTGCAAGAGTAATATTCAGTGATTAAATCTTAATGGGTTTCCAGAGTAGCTAATATTTTTTCAAGAGGAAAGCACTGCTGAATGTCCCTAGGGAAGACTGCCTTGTGACAGGCTGCCTTCTGTACAGACTCTTGTAGGAGAGTCTATGCATTACACAGACCCTACTAACCCATCACAGGACAGCTCCCTCCCCCGTGTGCTTGTCTGAAGCTCTAAACTTCTGGTTGATTGCCTGCCTGACAGATTATATTTATTTCAAATGTATGGCATTCAACAGTGAGCTTATTTATACAGTCCAGAATTAGGTTATTCTGATGCTATGTTCTGTTAACTCTAGTCCTGATCCTGCTTTCTAAAAATGATGGTTTCTGCATCACCTAGAACATTTGTTTCAAGTATGAGTAACCTATGAGTGTCTAGAGAACCTTGTCTTACCGGAACAAAACCATTTACTAGGTTGCAGTGCTTATTTCCATGATGCTCCCAGGTTGTGGTGAAGCGTTTTATCAAGAGCGGTTCAGTGGCATGAAACTGTGAGCAGCCTTTAGCTGTGTTTGCAGCTGCCATGGTCTTGTGTTGCAGCCTTGTTGAAGCGTGGTTGCTGTGCAAGACAGCCTCTTCATTTGGACCGGGACTCTTCACAAGATATTAGCAGTGCTGTAACTCACACGACAGGCTAGTTTCAGTGTGAGGAGTCTGGGCAACTTCTCAAGCTAGTGAAGAAATCTTCCTTTGGAGATACAGAAAGTCTTTTGATCTTGTCTTGCTGTGAGGTTAGATTTCGTGTTTTCTTCCTGTGTTGGCTTTTTTTTGATGTCTGTGTCAGAAATGAGTATTTCCATCCTCTCACATTTCATCACTTCCTTCCCCGTTGCAGCCGAAGCCGCATCCCGTGCGGAGCCACCTCCTCCTTGTCCCCACAGTCCTGAGGAGCTGCTTTGACTGGGAACTTGTGACCCTCTTTGTTCCTGCAGTCATGGAATCCTGTTTGCTGAGTGGATTGCTAGATTTACTTGTGTGTCATGGTTCTTGAGTCACGTGAGGAGGGGTTCTGATGGTGTAATGGCCAAAGGAAGGAGGATACATAGTGCTGGTATCCCTAATCCCACCAACTACCCAATGCTACCTGCACATCCCATGAGAATGTAGCTTTACTAGGTTTTAATGGATCAGCAGCATTCTCCCTTTTCTTTTAACTCCTGTCTCCCTTTTCTTTTAACTCCTGATTGTTCTGAAGAATAATTTAGGCAAATGAAAACCATGTAAATTGTGCTAAAGCCTTGTGCTCTTGGCTACATCCTTTCTTCTCTTGTCAGTATGGGTGAGCTCCTTGAGAATGGTGCTTGGGAGACTTATGAGACCTATTCTTAAAAATCAAAGTATTCATGTTTAGGGGGTTATCTTGACTCTTCTGTCTCTCTTTGTACCCTTACTCATTACTCCAAGTTTCTTAAATACAGTCTAGAATTGACTGGTTAGTCTGTGTATCTGGCTTATTTGAGTAATCCACTAAGAAAGTGGATTCAGAAGAATTAATTTACAGAAACTAGAGCAGTAAACTTGAAAACTTACTATTTATAAAAAGAAAAAAAAATTTGCTGGCTAATTAAGCCTTTCTACACAAACAATGTAGAACTTGACTACTTCTACCCAAGGCAAGTTATGTGGTATTTATAAGGTATTTGTGGTCTTTGAAAGCCTCATTTTTGTCCTGTTCTGTTCATAAATATAAAAGCGAATTTCTGCTTGTAAAACAACACTTTTTAGTTTTTGAACTTTGCTTATTTTGCAGTGCATGGAACCTGGCTGGGATGAAAAAGCCCAGCCTGTCTCATCAGCAGCAGTTCAGTTCAACATTCAGTGCATGAGGTGGGGTTACCTGGCACTGCTCTGATGGATGGATTGCAGGTCTAGAGGCCAAGGCCTCCAGCATTGTAATCACTTGTGTGGGGGGCTTTAAGCTTCTGTTCTCCAGTTTTCTCACTGTACAGTCAGTTTTATGATTGAAAAGCTGCTGAAAAATAGTATTTTAGCAAGTACTTTAACAGTACTATGTGATTTAGTGTGTGCTAAAAAAATGAAATCACTTCTGGGCATGATGAAGGGCTATATAACCAAAACTGTATTTTTCAAAACAACTCTTTTTTTTGTTATTATTATGTTTAATATTTCCAGGGAGGGATGAAACGATGCAGCCAGCCAAACCATCATTCCTTGAATATTTTGAGCAGAAGGAGAAGGAGAATCAAATCAATAGCTTTGGGAAGAATGTGTCTGGCCAGACAAAAAATTCATCTGATTGGAAGGTACCACAGGATGGAGACTACGAATTTGTAAGTCTATACTTTGAAATTCAATCAATGTGACAATCCTTAAGAATTTTAGTCAGAGCTGCTGTAAGATTATTTCTTGTTTTGACAGACTAATGGAAACTTGAGGAGATTCTAATGGCTAATGTGTTCAGATGGGGCATTTTGAAAAACTCATTTTCTTTAGGTATTTCTCAGTAATCATAACCAGTCATTATCTGTATACTTTCTTTGTTTAAAAGCAAACAAAACGAACAAAGAAGCCTGAGGACATGAAGGTACAAGCTGTCTTGCTTGACTTCCCCATTATGCATTTAAAATAAAAAAAAAACAGATGGTAGTTGGAAAATGCAGCTCCTCAATGTGTAATGCTTGACAAAGAACAGTATTAGAGCCATTGAAGGCCCTTGTTTTTCTCAAGCTGTGGCACTGAGGTTTGTTTTATTACATAAACATTGAGCTTGTCTTCATTTCTCTTTCAAATCCTTAATTTCAGTCTTCCTAACTAATAATTCACATGCTCAGAATTTTCAGGAACTTTTCACAAGTCCAACAAAAGAGCTATTACTCAAAAATTCGATTTTTTTTTTTTTTTTTGGTGAAGATAGAAACCCTCAGTTTTGAGTTCCAACTGCCAGAAGACACATGCTCTGCTGAACAGTGTTCCCTGCTCATTTTCATGCCATGATCCCTCTCTGCAAGCCCCTGTAGCTCTCAGTGCACTGTGTGCCCCTGCACTGCCTGTGGTTCAGGTTGTCTCCCTGTCAGTAGTTGGGGATATTCACTCCACCTTCACAAAGTGTGCAAAGCAAAATCCCTCTGCTAGTCACGGCTCGAGGAGATGCTTTTTACTTTAAGGCCGGAATAATATCTGGAGCCTTTCATTCTCCTTGTGCAGATTGCATAGACTCACTGCTGTGATGTACATTTTGTTGTCTTTGCTGCTGCTTTTCTTATTTTCTCATTCAGGCTGCAAAGGATGGCTGAGGGGACCTCCTGTGTTCTCTCCCTTGTAGCCCCTTTGCACTGTGCTATGTTTAGCCTGAAAGCTTAAAGTCACTGCAGAAACATCTCTTGGAAAAATAGCCAACAAGCTGCCTGTGTGTCACAGGGTCTGGGCCAAACACACGATTCTTCATTCAGGAATCTCATGCACCTCACATGCTGTACCTTAATTTAATGATGAACAGTTGTTTTTCAGTGTGAGGCATTTCCCAGGAAAGATGGGCTGGTTTGGAGTATGTTAGGAGCCTTTTGTTGTCTGGAGAAGGTGGCCCAGGGGGAAATTTGCTGTAATTATTTTACTTTCTAATTTGGTTGATAACAAGTTTAGCAGTGTATTTCCACTGAGTGTGATGTATTCCACCTTGCACACCAGGAGCTGTGGGTGCAGGGTACACCCAGTGAGCACAGACAGCACAGATAACTCAAGGAAAAGTCAGTGCCATTCCAGCAAACAGGACCTACAAATATTTTTAGAACATGCAAAGCAATTATTTGACACACGTGACCCTGTGTAGTGATTTCCATTAGTTGTGCAGTATTGCTGTGTGCACAGATTACCAGTGTGCTGGAAGCAATAAAAGTGAGCCATAAATTGGCCTTTGGGTCACCTTCCTGTAGTAATTTGTAGAAATTTCACTTCCCAGCTGTATATGTATTTCTGTAGTTCAGTTGTGTATGGATATACCAGCCCACCTTGCATGCAAATCTTGGAACAGAGCTACTTTGTTTTCTGTAGGATAAGAAAATTGCTTGAAAGCAGCCTTAATAAATAATGTGGGTGTTTGTGTAGCCCTCATCTGAGGGTTTGTAGCAACAAGCTCATGTCATGTAGTGTATTCACAGGCTTAAAATCATGTATTTATTTTCCTATTTGGCCAAAAATTGATCAGTGGGTAAAAGTCACGTTTATTAACATGGGTATGGATAAAAGTCGTGTTTATTAGTGGTTTATTAATTGAAAAGCATCAATACAATAAGGATTGTGGAAGAACAAAAGAAGCATTCAGGAGGTATATCCAGTACACCTGTCCTAGACCTGCCTGCAGCTGTAACTTACTTCTACATTGTCAAAATTTGCAGATTTGAGCAGCCTCTGTCTATATAAAGTTTGAAGCATTCCGAGTAGAGATGAGATCAGTGTAATGCTGGGTAAATACTAGTTCCTCTGGGCCTTAAGAAATGATTGAAATATTATTGCTTTGTGCTACTGGAGACTAGATAAATATGCCTTCTCTTCACTTCTGTATTCCTCTCCCTCCTGTGTGACTGGCACCTGGAGTCTCCTTCTCCTCCAAAAAAAAAAAAAGGGCAATATTAAATTACAAAAGATTTTTGCTCTTTTCCCCTGTGGCAAAACCATTTGACCTTTTCTTGACTAACATTGTTCCTCTGAAGCAGGCAAATAAGACACTATTTATATCACCATGGCAGTGTCACGTTAGATAAAGGTTAGATTGAGTCAACCCCATCCACTGCAGAGCTGGAAACCCAGAGATCCTGTTCTAAAAGGTGATGAACTCCATTCCTCCCAAATGTGCTCTGGCTGTGTCCTAGTTGTGGTCAGAGATGGCATTAACCCAAGAGTATTTCCAACAGAGTATTTCCAGCCTTTCTGAGGTACATTTCTGAGGTTATTGTTATTTACAATGCCCAATGTTGTTAATGTTTATCCCCACTCACATTTGAACAAGGATCTCTAAAGATTTAAGCCCTGCTTGATCGCAAACGATGTTTTCAACAACATTATGATTTATTACAATGGGGGAAAAGTACTAATTATGGGCAAAAATTCTTGCTTTCAGGAAGAATATGACAAACTCTTTAACAGGAGACTGCTGCAGGGGTAGGCTGTTAATGGGCAAGCTGCATTGTATGGAGAATTCCTAATTGCCATAATCAGATCTCAGAGTTTTTGTAGTTGAATTTAATTTTGCCAGTGAACATTAGTCACATGCTGTTGCACAGACTTAATAATGCTAGAAAATTTGTTTAGACAATATCCTACATTTTTTCACTTTAATCTTTCAGTAGTACTGTGAAATATGGGAAAATCAGTTGTGTTTCCTGTCCTTAGACACAACAAACCCTTTACTTATTCCTATTTTAAAAGCCTTTTAACTGCTCTGAGCAGGTCAGTATTCTAGTATCACTTATAGCTAATCTGAGATCACTTGTTTTTATTCTGGCCCTGCTTGAAAGGCCTGCAGTCTTGCCAAACCTATTGTAGTACATAGCTGTGGATCATCCAGTCATGAATGTTTTGTATTACATCACTAATCCTTTCATTGAAAGCCTGCTTTGTTAATAAATTAGCAGGTGCCAGCCACTCCTGGCTTATGGGAGCTGTGATAACACTGGAACCTTTTCAGTTTTATTTCATGAGTGTGGTTTCACTGTCAAAAATCAGTGGCAGTAGAGCCCCAGTCAGTCTCAAGTTTCACCAGCATGATGGAAATGCTGGGATTTTTAATAGCTGTAGTGTTGAGCTTAGGTTTTGCTGTAATTCTAAGTCATAATTTTTTTCATCTATCAGTGGATCTTTGCTAGTCAGGTGTCCTGGAGGCTTGTTTTAGATGTGAAGTCAAACAGCACATGAACTTTTAACAGAGACTAGAGCAAAGGTACCGCAGGACATCAAGTCTTTCCATGGGCTGTACCCGTGGGGTTGAAGCTCCAAGGCTTTTTTGGTTCCAGTACGTGTGTATCTGCCAACCATTCCTGGCCTGTGTAAGGCAGCCTGTCAAGAGCTGAATTGGTCCAGACACTTGTACATTGGCTGAGCTGCTCTTGCTCTCAGTGCTGCCCTGGAAGAGCAGCAGGTGGGAGCTGGGCTGTTGGGGGAAGGCAGTGCCATTCCCCTGCAGGACCTCAGTGGAGACTTGCCACTTTCAGCAGTTGTTTCCTGCACTGGCAATCTCCATCCTGCTGCTGCAGCACTGGGGAGGAAGCTGACATCCAGAATTGGGGGGTTTGAATCCTTCCTAAGAAGAATCCTGCTATCCTCGGGAAGACCTTGAGTTGCTTGCTTCTGCAAGGCATTGGTGAATCAGATCTTTCCTGTCCCTCCAATTGTCAACAGCCATAATCTGGATCTTCCCTTCTCATTCTGTGGTTTAATGAAGAAGGTCTGATTTTTTCACAGGTTCTCTTGCTGAAGCAGAAAAAGTTTGGAGCAAGACTGTTGTCCTCATAAAAATAAACATGTATCCTTGTGAGTGTCAAGGTTTGCAGAAGTGGAAGAAGTAGAGACCAGCTTCTCAGATTTGTGAGGAGGGGCTGTGGAAGGTGGCTGCTGCCCTGGCCTTTGTTCACAGTTTCTCCACACTGCAGTCTGCTGGGAGTGAGCCTGTGTCCCAGCTCCTGTGTTTCCATGCTGTGAGTGCTGTTCCCTCCCTGCACTCATCATTTTAGCTCCTTTTGAGCAGTGTCTCGCTGGCTGCTGATAGGAATTTCTTTGGACAGGAAAGATTGCTGTGATTTCCCTTAGTTCCAAAACAGACTTTATCACTTTTCAGTGCACAGTGTTGTCTGTTTCTCTGCTGCTGGGGAAGACTGTCCTGCAAGCAATAGAACTGTGGCTTCTGAAATTTTTCCAGGGCAAAACAAGGAAAGATGAGCAGGAGATGTTAATTGGCTCTAGCTGGGGGGAAGAATGCAAGTTGCTGATCAGCTGCCACTTTTGTTAGGGCTGTACAGTCAGAACCCCATGTACAAGCAACAGTTCTGGTCTCCACCTCACCATCTACCAGGCAGAGATGGGTAGAAGAGGGACTTTGCTGGGTTGCAGGAGTTGTGGGATCAAACCCAGCCCTTCCTCAGCTACAGATCTCTCCAGTAACCAGTTGTCTGGTCTGTTGCTTCCAAGGTGTTCAGACCACAACTTGCTGTCGGTACCTGACTCGTCTGTGGAATGTGCTCCTTAAAACTGACTGGGTTTGAAATGAGAAATCTTTGTTTCAAAAGTGTCTGTAGACCACTTACTGTGGTCTCTGATTCTGTTTCCTTACACTGAGTCTTGCCCAGGGCTCCTTGGAATTGGAAGCTGCAGGAGCTGGATGATGGTTCACCAGGCCACAGGGACAAAGGAGTGGGCAATAGAAACATATTTCACACTTGCAGTTTGTTCAGACAAGAGACAGAACAATCATCTGGCAAATAGTTGAAGCAAAACATCAAGAAAACACATTTTAATGAAGTCCAGTTTCTACAAGTATATTTGCATCTTAAGAGTTCTTAAGTTATCTGCACTGCAAGAGTTAGTATTGCAACTGCAGCCTCCTTTAAATAACTGAATATCTGTATGTCCATTTATAACTTGAATGGAAACTATGGTATTTTTTTGTCTGTGTCTGTCTGTAAGCAGCTTCTAGGCAGAGCTTTTAGCAGCTACTGCTTAGATTTTTCTTTTTTTACAAGTATAGTGTAAATGAAAACAAGCCTTCCTCTTCCTGAGTGAAGGTATGATTCTTTTTCTTGAAGTAGTAAAGAAAAATACAGTTTTCTGCTTACTTGAGACAGTGTTTCAGCCTGCTGCTCTCACCTGGGATGTTCTGTTTATTATTCACATCCAGGTTTCTATGCTTTTACTTCATAGTTCAAAACATCAGATTGGAAACAGATTTTAAAATAAATCAATAAATAAGTAAACCCACTTCTGATATCTTTACCAGCAGAGAAAGAAAGTGTGTTTGTCTAGTGGTGTCTTCAGCTTGCTCAGTTGGACAACAGGCTGTTTGTAGTGGAAAAAATGAATGTGAATCCTTTCTAGTTAGACAAATCAAGTATTGGTGTGATAGCAGGAGACTGAAGTTGCTGAAAAGTTTATAGAAAGCTGAATTCATTCAGGGCAAGGCGTTGGGATTTCAAAGCATTAGGATCTTGCTGCATTTTTGAGCCTGGGGATCAGCCTGACAGTGCCTGCAGATCAGTCTGCTTGTGCATGTCAGGTGTGGGCCAGGCAGGAAGGATCCAGCCACGATGGATCCTGGGGGCTGGAATCCACATTCCACTGTGGGATGTGCAGTGACAATTCCAACTGCAGCCCCATGTGCTGCTCAGCCTGGCATGAGCCAGCTGGAATCTCAGTTTGATGGCTCTTGCATCGCCTCGCTGCTCCCCTGCACCGCTCCAGAACCACTGCAGTTAAAAATGGTCATCACTCAGCACAGCACATTGCTTCTCCCAGCTCAGGGCTGTGCTGAGGAATGGCTGCATGCAGGAACCATCTGTTTCTTTCACTGGAAGTGATTTATAGGGAGGAACTGTTAGAGGGCAGGTGATTTATTGCTTATCAATAACAGTAAACACGTTCTGCTTTACAATGACCAGAGTCTCTAATTTATTGTATTCTGTCTGTGAGAGGTGTCATTTGTCTTTTGAGCAGCTCGTTGTCTGCTAGTACCTGGAACATTCAATGTCTTTGGTTTCTTTGAACATCCATTTGGATAGCATTTATTAGCAATCTAATATTGATGCTTTATAGCTTTACTACCTTTTGTCCTTCTAAAAGTTCGATCGATTAAAAACTTGAGAGTATTTTCTGTGCAGTTGCTGGCTTTGAAAATGATGGCAGACTGAATAATTGGCTCTCATTTTGTTGGAACTTTGGGTCTTTGCTAGCAGTAGGAAGAAGGCATGCTGAGGATTCAGGGATAAGGCAGATGCTAGAAGTACTTACATTATATGGGTAAGCTGCTGGTGTGTGACTTTTTATAGTTTATCATTCCATAGTGTTTCCTGACTGTGCTATGATTCTCTGAGTTTTATCTTCTTTTTATTTCTGTCTTTTAAACAGCTTGATAAAGGTGTCAGATGCAGGCCTCCACACTAATCTTCCTGTTCCTTCTTTCTCCCATCCAAATTACTCAAATGAATAATCTGAGCTGGTTACTAACACTCCAGAAAGTCTGCCTGCTTGGACAGGAGTAAAAAAAGCTTTATTGAAGTGTGCACATTTTTAAGTCATTTAAATGGCATTATTGAGAATCAAATAATTGTGAGACTTCTACTGAATTTTTATGAAGCTTGCAATACATTCTTTGTTTCCAAGAGAGCAAATTTTGCTGACCCTTGTGTGATGAATGAAAATTGATTGTTCCAAAAATTCATTTGAATATGTATAGTTCTGCATGGAAGGAAAAAAAAAAGTTTGGTTAAAGTAGAGCTTTTTGCAATAATGTTTCTACAAGACTAAAACAAACACTTTGAGGGAACCTTCAGGGATTTCTCTGTCCAAATGTTTCTGCCTTTCATCTATCATGAACTCTCCTTTTTCCCAGTGGTGGCTGGAATAAAAATTGCTTCTCAGGCACTGATTTCTTCCAATAGTCTTACTTTGAACGTAATGTGAACTTATTTGCTGGGTCATTCATCAGTTTGAGAGATAAAGCCAGATCTGTGATGGCTGATAGATATCCCTGCCTGGGCCCTGGGAGCAGGGCAGATTCCTAGTTGGGAAGCAAGTAAACTTGAGAGACTTGTTTCTGCTGTGCTGAATCTAAAAGAAAGATTTCTTTCTGTGGGAGAGCATTAAGGCTATAGGGGTTTTTTATGGGAGGGAGAAGAACAGGCTCAAATAAAAAGACTTTTTCTGACAACAGAAGGCAATCCAGGATAGACAACTGTTAACTTTCAAACCTGAATCATACCCCCATGGTGTCTTCTGCTTATGAGGAAGATCTTGAAGTGTAGTATCTAGATTTAATTCTACTGTGAAGTATGATTTATAAAAAGAGACAGGTTTTTGTGATGTTTTATTCATTGGTTTTAAATGTCACCTGTCTTGATTCATAACATTGATGTTCCTTGAATGGATTTCCTTTTTTTTTCCTTCAGCCATCTGCCAAGAATTTTTAAAGCTCTGTTAATTGTTTGTGTCTCTTTTAAGCATTACCTTTTCAGCATATTTAGTATGTTCTTCCCAGCAAATACTCTTAGCTAATGACATCTTTATTAAGGAAAAATGTTTCATTTTGTCACCTTGTACTCAAACATACCATCATTTTAAAAATAAGCCCAGGAACAGCTTGCTTCTCTCTTTTATTGTTTGTTAAATGGTCTTGAATCTTCTGTAAAATTTGCATGAGTAAAACACTCTGAACCTTACTGCAAACCTCATCTGATTTGTGGCTGCATCAAACCACCAGTGGGGTTTACAGCAAACTCTGTGTATGTAGGTTTTATAAATTCCCTTTATACAAAAAAACCCCAACCCAAACCAGAAAATGCCACATTTGGTTTTATGGTTTGTTAGAAATATTTAAAATTGAAAAAGGTAGTTCAGTGAAGTGACTCTTGTATCTGCTATGGAAGATAATGGATTCCTGCTCTCTTCCATTTGGTAACAGGGTCATTGCTCACCACCTGCTTTCACATTGGTGCAAACTGACATTGATTGCAAAGCACTTACTGCCACAACTTGCTGTCAAATTTTCATTTTTTTTGCTATATTTTTGTATATAGCAGGCCTTCTGTGATATGAGGCTTTTAGATGAGACTTGCAGTGAGTGGGAAGTAAAATGAGTTGCTGTTGTTTGTGTTGGATTGCTGAGGTCATAGCCCTTAATGGAGACTGAAATAATGTAACCTGGAATCGACTTTATATCAGAGGATTCAGACCTGTAAACTCAACATCCTGGACTGACTTTGAGGCCTCTTTCCTTCTGTAGCATTTAATCAGCTGAGACATTGACTGAAAGTTTTGTGGATGAACTAAGTAACTATCAGAACTTCATCCAGGGTCTGTAATCATTGGATTTGTTCCACCACTGCTGTATGCTTAAGTTCAGGCTGCAATGTGCATTTCTGCTTGGGGAGAAAAGGAAGAAGAATTAATAATTTAAGGTGTGATGCTGGAAAAATAATCTCTGGGCGTACTGTATTCTATAGAAAACCTGTCTGAGCCTTGTTATGCCTTGAGATCTGTTTTCAAGGCTGGATGTGTTCTTGGCACAGCATCTCCCTTAAAGAAAGAACACTGCTGCTCAAACAAGATCTGTTTGAAATGCTTCTAAAATCTTCTTCCAACTCATCTGTCAGCACAAATGCTTGTAAAGGGTAATGCAGCTTAAAAAGACAAGCTTGTCCAGGATTTCTCATCTGTAGCAGAAAGGGCCCCTTTTGGAGACTCTGCATGGGGAGCCTGTTAACAGCTGCTCTGGATGGAGTCCTGGGAGATGGGGACTGGACCAAAAGGGGAAAGCTCAGGGAGGAAATCTCCATCAGGCTTCTGTGAATATTTTCCAATGGGCAGGGTCTCATCCTGACAAGTGCCTGAAATGTACTGTGGGAGGAGCAAAGTTATCTCAGCTCTGACTGCTGGTGCATTTGCCTTTGTACACCTTCTTCTTGTATTGCTGTAAAACCTCCAGAAGAATTGATGTATTGCTTATTTCCAGTGTAATTGGTATGTGTAATTGCTGGATATCCACCTGCTTACCTCACCAGGAGGCTTTGCAGTGGGGAATTTCATCATGGGCGAGGCATTTTTGGGGCACAGACAAGGTAATGGAGTTTACAGTCAGCTGTGGCTGCTTCCAGTGCCCTGGGTATCCTGAGAATTTTGCTTTAGCTGGACAGGAGAGCTGAAGAGGAGCTTTTTGCAAGGGAATGAGTCGATAGGACAAGAGGTAATGGCTTTAAACTGAAAGAGAATAGATTTAGATTAGATATTAGGAGATAATTCTTCCCTATGAGAGTGGGGAGGCCCTGGCACAGGTTGCCCAGACAAGCTGTTGCTGCCCCATCCCTGGGAGTGCCCAAGGCCAGATTGGATGGGGATTGGAGCAATGTGGGATAGAGGAAGGTGTCCCTGCCCATGCCAGGGGGTGGAACAAAGTGATCTTTAAGGTCCCTTCCAACCCAAACCATTCTGTGATTCAAAGAGGGAGAAAGAGCAGCTCAGTATATCCAGACTGATACAGTCTGAAAGGAAGATTATTAAAAAATTAAGGGTTTTAATTCCTCCACGTTTTGTATCTTGCCATCATGCAGAATTGTTACAAATGGATGCCAAAGTAATAGTGAGCACCAGGGAAGACCTTTCACAGCTAAGTGTACAAGGTTGTGCAACGTGCATTTTATGGAGATGGTTCACTGGGGGACTGTCCCAAAAAGATACTTGTCTCTGAAATATTAAACACATGCCCCTGATTTTAAAGCAGCTATTAATTTTTTTCAGAATGCCCTGGAAATCTCTGTAATCCAATTTTTTTCTCAAAAAGCTTTTCATTCTCTTGTCTTCTTTGCCTTCAAATTACAGCTGTTGCTTCCTTTCTCTCAGGGAGGGAGGGAAGGCAGAGCAACATTGGACCAGTGCTTTGCAACAAGCCTCACTTTTGGGGACACGAGGTTGGGAACTGGTGGGGTCTTCCTGGAAACAAATCCACTTCAGCAGTGCTCCTGGAGTCAGAAATAAAATGGGACACTAAGACTCAAATTAAAAACATCTGTTGAATAATGTTTAATACTCCTAAGTGTTAATATAAATAAGCCAAAAATATTTAAATCTATAATGGCTACTTGCCATGAGTGATGTGGCCTTAAACCTTTGAAACTGAAACTGTGTGTTTTAAGCCTTCTCTGTGCCTTGCAGATTTGACTGTTTGAAGTCTTGAGATGTGCTAATGATGCTGACACACCAGTAGCAAGCTTCTAACTCCACATCATTAATGAGGGCTGTATTCACATACTGATGTAGTGTTAATTAATTGGTTACCACTTCATTACATTTGTGCTTCATACTGAGCAATGTTGTATGAATGAATCACTCTTAGCTCAGGTGTTCTCACTTCTTCAGTTGCTCTGCGTTATTCAGGATAAGTGATCCTGAATAAAGAAATTAGTTGTTAATCCCTCAGCAAGTAGAGCTCTTAGGAGGAGAGAGAGGGGAAAGGGTGTGGGATTGAAGGAAGCTCCATTACAGACCCATGTACCCTCCCAGGCAGAACTTTGTTAAGCTTTTCAGATCTGTAAAAAAATTTTATTTGGTTTAAAGGAGTCGGCATTTTCTGACAGATTGCTTTTTTTGGGGGAAAAAAAAAAAAAAAAAAAGGGAAAAACTGCCTGTTGGTCAGCTATGTGCTTTACAGCTGAGTTGTGCAGCTAGCCAGATCCTCAAAGCCCAATGACATGATTTATTTTAGTGTGTTCAGGGGTATTTTAGTACTCTTACTTAAGAAAATTAAAGCATAATCACTTAGATAAGGAAAAACCCTCAGCTGTGTTCTTCTTTAATCAATCCTCTGGCAAGCAAGTGTTTCTTAAAAGCAAGTGATGCTCGTTTTGTTTTTTCCTTTGATGCTGGTTTGTTGGATTTTTTTGGCTTGCTTGTCCAGACACACTGACCTTTTAGATTGGCTTGTAATTCAGTTACTGAAAAAAAATACCAGTGAGATAAGTTGTCTTTGTGATTACAGGATTAGTAAGCCATTTTCTAAGTCCCTAAAGAATTTTAAGGTTTGGACTTCTCAAAGTTCAGTGCTGCAGAACAACACTGACACAATTTGCCATTCCCTTTGTTTAGATTAAGTGTGTACAATACATGGGATGATTTTGGAAGTGAACAGGGTTATTCATACTCATAATTGGCACTAAGGCTAAAAAAGGAAATTTAATCTTGGAGTTTAGAAGATTAAAATTAATTGCTCCTTTTTTAAAAAGCTCTTATTCTTTTAATGACCACTCACCACTCACATCAATGAGCAGAGCTTTGGATGGGTTTTCTTCCTTAATACAACTTCAGCACAATGCTGAGGGTAATAACAGCTTGCAGTGTTTCTATGGTTGTGCTGAGTTTGATACCAAAACTTTCCTGAGCCTTTTAAGGATTACAGTAAGAATTATTAAAGTGCAGTTCTTGGCTAAGAGCAGCCCAGGGATGGTGTTCCCACAGTTCTGCAGTCCCTGTTCTGTGGGTAATCTCTGCATAATCGCTGCACAGTCTGTCTGGGTAGCCAGGGAGAGCTGGATGTTTGCTGTAATCCTCTGAAATTGGGAATTGTCTGATATCTTGCCAACAGCAAAGCTGCTCCCTGGTTCCTAAAGGCTTTTGAGGGATGAGGAGAAACTTCCAAGCTGTAGGGAGGGTGAGAAAGCAAAGATGCTTCTTAGCTGGAGAAGGAGCAGCTGTGTCCAAAGCATGTGTGTCTCCTCCAGAGCAGCCACAGGAATTTGCTGCTCAAAGTATGCTTGAGGAAAGTCCTTTCTGAAGCAGCAGGATCAAACATCATGGGTGTAGATGTAGCCTGAAATAAGAGAGAGTGGAGCAGCAAAACTGTGGCACTTCTTGCTAGAGAAGAGCAGTGGCCTCAGCAGCCACTGGTGAGACTGCAGCAGTGAAGTGGTACTGGAATGGGAGGGCAGCTTCCCAAGGGGCTGTGACTGTGTGGCAGCTTGGGAGAGGCCTTGCTAAGCCAGCAGGATGCCAAGCTGGAGAGAGGGAGAGGTCTTGGCACTTGTCCTTCCTGCAGATGCAGGACAGAGGGAAGTTTAGACATTATCTGCTCAGCATGTCTGTCAGGAGGCAAGGCTGGAAGGAGAATGGCACACATGGCCCTGTGGGATAGTACAGACACAATGGTCTGGTGTCCTGCACCTTTATTTTAATCAAATAAGCAGAGTTACGTGGAAAATTAATTAAAATTGTTACTGGTATTGTAGCAATAAGATTTTTCTCTTTTGGTAGCCATAAAGCTCCCCTTTTATGCAAGTAAGGTAGACCTAGAGAAACACCTCCTCTGAGAAGCCTGGGGTCTCTTCTGATACAACTCTATTAAAATACATTTTTCCAGTTCAGCGAGGGGTCAAATGCTGGGTGTGATAGTGTCCATCTTTTCTTCCACAAAAGGAAGTGTTGTAATTGCACTTAAATATTTAACTGTTTCAGCTGCTTGACTTGCACTGATTTCAGCTGACTTGACCTCTAGAGCAGTCTAGAATGATGATCTGGTTGGATGTTGAGTGTTATTTCTTTGTGGAAAGCCAACTGCAGATCCTCTTCTTTTTCTTTGGGAATTTTTTGGCTGTAGTGCTGCTTTGGCTTGTGCTGGATGCTGCAGCCCATGATGTGTTTTGCTAGTGCATTGCCTAAATAATTAAGATGCATTAAAAGCAGAAGCTTGTGCTGCTGAGACTTATTTTTCAAATCCTTTGAAAGATTAATATCTGTATTTTGAATCTTGCATGAAATCCCACAGTGAGTGCATTTCATCCACTGCTTTCATAACAGTGAGAAACTTCACTGACATGCTAATGCTAAAAGGGGGGAAAATCAAGATAATTAGTGTTGTGTAGGGGTTTGTTCTGATTTACTGCAGTCCCTCTGTAGAATGACTGCTTGGCAGATCTGTGAAGTTACAGGGACCTGACAGTCATGAGAAAAAGTGGGCAGAAAGTGCCTGTAGGTTCTTGGGTTTTTGTGTCCTTTGCATTTGACAGCTTAAAGTGAATAAATAGTTAATGCCCGCTCATACATTACATCAAGGCTTCCTTCTGCTAGAAACACAAACGAGAACAAGGCACTTAATTTTTAGATCAGTGATTGAAAGTATGCCAAATGGTATTGAGGCAGCATTTCAGGAAAAAGGCTAGAGGAAAAAATGGCATGCTATTCCAACACCAATTTATATCACCCTCCTCAAGTCCTAAAGTCTGCTTAACATGAGAAATCACCTTCTACATTTAATTTTGGCCAGAGAAATTGAATACTTGTTTTGCTGGTTTAAAAGAAGTGCAGAGTACTATTGAGTAATCTGTTCCCTCAGAGTGTATTTGACACGAGTGTTTAATTGATACTGTGTTTAAACAGTCTTTCAAGTTACAGAAAGCTAATTGCAGAATAATCTCGGCTCTTCCATGTGTCAGAGCTGACATTCATGTATGTCCTTGAGATCTGACACCTCTCCCCAGCTCGTGGTCCTGTGCCCTCCCTGGTGCTGCAGGCTGAGCTCTGCCCTCAGGTGGGTGCTGCAAATAGTCACAGCCAGTGGCATCTGATGGGTGACCACCCCCCAAAAATAAAATACTGTTCGAGGAGGTACCAGAAGAAAAGTTCAGAAGTTGGGGAGGACGCACATCAAACTGATCTGCAGGATCCTGGAGAAGGAGGTACATGTGTGCCCTTGGTTTTATCAGAAGGGAAGCATCTTGATAACACTGCTGATAGCCAAGGTCAAGGGAAGCAAGAGTTTAATTATTCTCTTCTGTGAAGAGCCTCCCTTCCCAAAGGACATCTGAACTCCTAATAGACTGTATAGGAATTGTTTTGTACTTGTCTCTGGTACAAAACCCACTTCTGCTCTTGAGTGAGATCATCAATAGCCTCCTGTGAGGGGCTTCTGTACAGCTGCAGTCCCAGTTAGTTGTTCTGGTTTTGTTTTTCCAAAGTCTCCTGTTGCTACTGTATTACAGTGGTGAGATTTTTTTATTATCTTTAACAGCAAATTCCTGTTTGGCATTTCATGTTTAGCATAGCTTGGATAAAACCTCTTCTTGGGCCATTTTTAGAGTTTGCCTGTCTAAATACATGCAAATAAATGAGGAGTTGTGCTCCCTACTGATCTGATTGATGAGTTTCTTTGGGGGGCTTTGATCACGGGGTGTGCAGTCAAGAGCTGTTGGATTGCAGCATAAAACTAGGCAGAAAAGGAAGCTATAACAATAAAAGATGTGCTAAATAGACAATTAATTTGTTTTTTCTTTAGTTCCCATCTAGCTCATATCTTTTCTACTAAGAAATTTATTTCCCTGTGTAGCGTGGGAAGCTGCAATTTTATTACTTCTGTATTTTAGTCTTCAAACTCCCACTGCCCCTTATGAAGTGATAATTGCTAAAGCCAGTTTTTCTAAAGGCTATTTAAAACTTAAAAGTTTGACATCAAGTTATGTTGAGCAGTAAATGCCACCTGGAATATCTGGGTGAAAGGCAGAGAGAGCAATTGCTGCAGCTGGGTGTTTCCTCTCTAAAAAGCCACAGGCTCTTGGTGGTAACAGTGGGAGGATATTCGGAAAATACTCTGAGCGTGTGGAAGACAAGTGTTCAGGCTCACAGAAATTATGGTAGAAGGATGTGACTAGAGGGCTGAGGAAGGAGAGAACAACTTCCTAGTTTTATTTGTAGGATTGGCTGTAATACCAAGACTTGAAAGTATCCTCCCTCTGCAAAGCTGTTCAAATACTTTCACCGTGGGTAAAGTAACCTCATCTCACAAGTGTCACTCGTATTCCAGTTTTGTTGCAGAAGTCAGGGTCGATCTGTACCTTTGAAAATTGATGGTAGAACAACTGCATCCCCTCCCTGGGGAAGGAGGGTTCACGTTTGGCACACATTTCAGGACTTCAAAGGTAGTATTTAAAAGCAAAGCCCAGGTAGCTTGAAACGTTGCAGACATGCAAAGGGAAAGCCTTGTGCTAAACCCAGGGATCAGATTCAGTGTCAGCAAGTGAAAGGAAAGTCTCAGGAGGAGAATGTTTTCCACTTTCCCCAAGATAATATTTTTTAATATTTTTTGATTCCTGTGCAGTCAGTGAGCTACTGAAACTTTTGGGGGGGAGAACTGTGTGAAAGCTGCTGGGAAACAGCTCATTTCTGTTTGATGCTCATACTTCATGCAGCAAGGGGATTTTGCTGGCAGTGTTTTTTCTTGAGAATCAAATAAGAATGATATCTGAAGTGACTTGGGGGTTACTGGACAACTGTATTTATGTCAGTAGTGCAGCCTGGTTCATGTAGTGGCGACCTTGTGCTGCTGAAGGGCTGTTGAGGAACCAGAGGAATGTGCCAAGTCCCAAACTGCTCAAGCACAGAACCTGCTGTAGGCAAACCAGCACAGGTGCTCTTCAGTGTTAAGGATTGTGGGTGTAAGAGAACTGTGATAAATAATTTTCATCATCTTCTAATTCAAAAAGTTTCTACTTGTTTGGGTATTTTTGGTTGGTTTTCTTGGGGACAAGGCAGAGGCTGAGTTAATTCTCCAGGCTTTGTGTTTTACAACAGATTTTTTTTTTTTGGTTTGTGTGAAACAGAAATCTGGCATGGTCTGTATAAAAGAACTGTGGGAGGTTTTTAGACAGCCTCCTGCTTAGGACAGAACAATGTAGGGATAAAGTTCAGACCACGGTGCCCTTGAATATCAAACCTGTCACTATGTCTAACAATTCTTCAGCTTGTATTCATTCTCCTTTTGCTGCTTAGGTTCATTTACATTCAGTAGAATGTTGCTGTGGCACTTTACCTGCCTGTAAGAAATGCAAGTGTTTGGGTTTTTAACCCCTGTTTTTAAAATGCTGATTTGAAAGGATGGCAACTCAGGAGCTGTTTGCTGAGATGAACATTATTCAGTGGGGTAGTTGTCTGCAAATCTGTCTGAAATGCTGACAAAGGAATGTCATGAATAGCGTACAAATCTTCTCCTTCAGGAAGAAATTGTATTTCAAATGATGTCTTCCTGATTTGTCCATCATTACTGTGTATGCATGGAAAGGCCATAAGTTATGTCCTTGCAAAGGGTGTAATTATGTATGTCCTCCTGAATTACAGAGTAGAAATCATCAGCATGTTAAAACAAGATGTTACTGTGAGTGGTGTCTGAAGAAATAGCCATGGATAAGAGGGTTTCAGGTGAACACTTGCACCTCTGATAGTTGTCTCCAGTTGAGCATTTTTAGAATTAGGATCATTCTCAAAACCTTGAGTAAAAATACAACTGTTAATCAAATGGTTAAAAATTAGCTTTCTGCACATTCAATCTTGCTGGAACAGTTTCACTGTGCTACCTCCTCTCCATTTTGATAGATGCGTTTGACCAACCTTAGAACAAGCGTTTTATATCAGTCTTTACATTTGAAATGAGATTCCTTCCTTTAAAAGTTTGTCTTAGGTATTTGATCAGTGTGGACAAAAATAGATAGCTTCTACAGAGACACTGAGACTTCTTACAGCAGAGGAATTGCTGAGAACTGAGGAGAGGAATGGGACTGAGCCCATGGCTAAAACCAGCTCTAATTGCAGCTGCTCAGCACTGAGACTTTACCCCGGGTAACTGTCTGACATGAGATGCTGTCCTTGTCCTTCTTGTCTTATTCTGCTCCTGGCATTTCACTAAGAGAATGTCAGTCTCCCAGGAGTGTGCCACTGCAGACACAGATACACTGGAGTCTGAAACTTCATTTCTGGCAGAAAGTCTGTCTGTGCCATTGGCTTACAGTGAAATGCCACGCAGCAAAGTGAAATGGAGGCTGCCACATTTTGAATAGTGCTTTTTTTTTTTTTCTTTTAATTTATTCTAGAGACGTGTGTGTGAGTGGAAGGACAAGCTGAGTAATTGCCCACCCCAGGTCCCCGGGCTTGTGCTGTCACAGCCCGGAGCACAGCGGGAGCAGAGGGCTGGGTGTCCTCTGCACTGCGTGGGCACGTGGCTCTCATTAGTCACTGGGCTCCTGTCAGTCTCTCACCAGCTCCTCTGGGCTCAGCAGTCACGTTCTGGACCTTTTACCAGTGTTGCCCTTTGGCTTTTCTGCCTCTTTCAGGGGTTGCGTGGCATTCACAGCCAGGCTGCTGTTATTGCAGAGGAAAACTCTTGTGATTAGTTCCTCCTCACCAACACACAGCATTGGGCACAGGATGTTCCTGTGCTCCCAGATTTTGGCACCACATGGCCTTGCCTCCCTTCCTTCTCCCACCATTCCTGTTCTGTTTAACCCAAAAAGCAGCTGCTTTGTTCTGCGTCACATGTCGGCACAGGTAACACACTTCCCAATTTGTTCATATCAATATATAAATGTGGGCTTTTGCCCACTCCAGCCTTAGCAGTACTCCAGAATCTTCCATACTGTTAGCCATCTGTCCTGACAAACACAGTCCCAGGAACTGTCAAAGCCGTTGTGTCCCTTGGCAAGCAGTTCTCACAGTCAGCAGGAAGACTTTGCATGTCAGTATTCATGGAGGATGTCCCAAGATGCTTGATCATGTTCAAGAACAGCAGTAAGACACTGTTTTCTTACTGCCACTTTCTTGGGTCTGGAGAAACCATCGCTGTACATCTGCTTTGCCCTCTGCTCTGCCAGCTCTGGCACTTTGTTTCTGGCTGCAAGCAGCACCCAGCATTTTGGGAGAGTGGTGAAGAAGGCTGAAAGGGCATCCATGGAAGAGTGCAGCTCTAGGTCAATTTCTGACATCTAATAGTTGGTTTAAGCCTTGATCAAGGTGTTTTAGATCTGTTCCAATATTCTCTTTCAGCAGTCCAGCACTGGGTATGCTGGGAGAGCTGACACTCCTTTGCTACTCTGTAGCTACTTAGTGTATGTGTTCAGTACTTGAATTAATATTTTCTTCTGTTTTGCATTTTTATTTGACTTTTCAATTTCCTGGACTGTGAGGAAGGGGAATGTTGAATAATTACCTACTCCATAATAAATTAGTGTGAAAAGGCAACCGGTGCCATGCATCAACTTAAACTGCTGTCTGGTAAAGTTGCATTAATGTGTATAAATAATGTATATCTTTGCAAAGGAAGTGCTTTGTCTTTCTAAGGAACAGTTGCCTGATTGGAGAAGCCAAAAGACTGTATACCCTCAGCAGAAAGGTTGTGTTTCACATGTACCTGGATTATTAAAGTGGATTCATCATCCTGTAACTGCAATAAGGAGAGATCTTATTTAGCAGCAAATGCTAAAGAACTTCAAAAGACCTTGTGAGAAGTCAGCTAGTTGGCAACTGGTATCTCTTCCACCTGAGGAGGAGAAGGGATAAAGATTTCTGTGTCTTAGTATTACTTTTAAGGACTGATGCAAACCACCATTAAACATTCATTTGTTGCCTTATAGTAGGCAGCAAACATTTCACTGTGTGTTGTAGTTCAGAAATGGCTTGAAGAATAACCATGACAGCTGACTAATTAACAGCTAAACCAGGATAGCACCACTTGCATGTAACTGAAATAAAGTTAAGTCACTCAATTCTGACATTTGTTGAAAGTCAAAAAATTGACAGTTCTTTATGCACAAAAATAAAAAGAATAAATTATTTTGCATGTTCTTAGCATCCACAGCAGGTGCTCACTGGTAGCAGATGCTGCACAGTCATCCCTGTCCTGCTGCAGTGGCTGTAAAACAGTGTCTCCTCTGTGTTTCTGATAGTCACTTGCTCTTGGATACAAAAAGGGCTGGTGCTTAAATGAACATTTGAAGCACTTCCATTGTCTATATATTTTAACATTGTCCTAAAATCCTGTCTGTTCCACAGGTTATAAGATTATAGTATTACATAAAGGCTCTAGCTGTGTACAATCTAGACTGTCCAGGCCACGCTTGGCATCTGTAATCACACAGTAAAACTTTACAGTTCTCAACAAACTGGCAGGGACAAAAGGGCCAGTTAAACAAAGGGCAGGCAGAGAGGGAATTCAGGGAGAGGGAGCTTGTCCAGAGTAGCCTGACATTTTCATATGTGTAGGAAAACACAAATTGTACTTGCATACTGTATCAGTGTGAAGCTGACTCAGGGTGACCTGATGTGTGTGGCTGTGCTCTGGGATTCCTGTCTGAATCCTCACCATGATTGAGCTGCAGCCTGATTGTACATAAATGGTTTTTTATTCAAATGCAGCTTTTGTCAATGATATTTTTCTCTTCCTGTTCACATCTGTTTCCTCTCGTCATTTAGTAGAAGGCAATTTAATTGCAGGGAAAAGGGAGAGGAGGGGAACTTTGCTTCTCTTCTATCTCACTGCAGTATTTCTGATCTAAGCCTGCAAAATGAAGCGTTAGAAAAGCAACTCAGTGGGAGAAACAGTTCACTGGTTGTTTATACGCTCACACTGTCACTAAACAGAGCATGTAATGTACCTGTAAAATGAGCAGAAGGAGCCCAGTGTCCTGAGGCTCACACCAGTTTTTGAGAGCAACAGCCTGGAGCAGAACTCTTCCACCTTCTCCTGCTGGAAGGTGCGTCGTGACCGTCAGGGTGGCAGCAGGATCCCTGCGGGTGAGGGGGTGGAGGCTGCACTGATGCCAGTGTCTGTTCCTCTTTTGTCTCCCTGCTTAGCTGAAGACTTGGAGCGTGGATGAGCTTCAGAGGAGGCTCTCAGCCTTGGACCCCATGATGGAGCAGGAGATTGAAGAAATCCGCCAGAAGTACCAGTCCAAGCGGCAGCCGATCCTTGACGCCATCGAAGCCAAGAAGCGGCGGCAGCAGAACTTCTGAGCCCTGGGTAGAACCTTCTTCCAGCCTCAATCAGCTCCTTGTTTTTATGACTACTGAACAGATTGATTTCTATTGAAATATGCTAGCAAAATAGAGGGCAATACTTCTGCTCGTTTATTTTTCCATAGCACCTTTGTGAACTCAGGAATGCCATTATGTGGGAAATCCTGGTGGTATGTTTTAATGTTAGACACATATTTAAAACATTATTGTGAAGGAGTTCTGTTACTGTTTTTAGGAGGATTGTTGTTAAACCAGAGGAACAGATAGAAATAGGCTAGTGAAAGTTGGCTCACTCTCTTTTCAACTGAACTTTCAGGAGTCCATTTTGGTTTAAGTTAACACGGGTTGTGGTGTTTAACGGCTGCAACTTTTGTGGTGTTTTTGTTTTTCTTTGTGAATGCACAGACTCAATTTCAAGCTGTTAACTGTCTCTTTCTACTGTTAAGGTACTGATAAGTTTTAGGTCACTGAGGAGAGCAGGTGAGAATATGTACAAACTGTTCCAGCCTTTTGAAAGAAACTTAAATCTCAGTTTTTAAAAAGCCTGTAATAAGCCCCATGCCTTACACTGTGTGCTTATAAGCAAGTGTTGTTTCTTCAAGGCCTCAGTTTTGTCCTCTTTTTTGTGTACTTTGTGAATTTATATGAGTAGATAAAGCATGTTGTGCCTCCATAAGAAATTACATTTTGTAATTTAAAATCCACACCAACTTAAAACCAAAAGCCAGTGCTCTGATTCCCCTTTGTCTGTCTGGAAATGTCCATCAGGGAGACCCTGCTGGCAGTGGAGTCTGGGGAATGGAAACAGCACTTGAATGGGTGTGAGCCTCTCTCAGGAACTGGGTACTTAGGCCGTGTCTGAGAGGACTTCAAGCTCTCCACAGCTTGTGAAATATTTTATAGGCTTCATTTCAAATTTACATCTTTAGATGCTTGAATAAAAACTTCATTTCATAATCCTTCACATTTCTGCAAGGTTTAGCACATGAGGAGAGTTGAACTGAAAGTAAAAACTGTTGAATTAACAAAGATGTGCATTTATGGCAGTTAAGCAAAGGTGGAGTTATCTGGATGAAAAGACAATTACTGATTCCCTGCTGGAAGAGGTTCAGTCTCTTCCAGTTCCTCTGGATACTCTTGTGTTTGTTTGTTGTTTTTTTTTTAATTTCCCTGCCATTCCTGCCCAGTACAGCTCAATCAATGACAGTGTCCCAGTGTGTACAGTTGCTGTGAGGATGGTGCAATCAGCTCGCACCAGAGAGGGGAGAGTAAAACAGAAGAAGCAAAGAGCCTGTTTTCAGGGCAATGCCTCTGCCCCCCAGGCTGTATCAGCAGAGGTGTGTAGTGTTAGGTGTTCCCAGCATATGATGAAATGTTTGGACAGAGTGAGTATTTCTACCAATTTATTTTCATTTTGCTCTGACAGAGGGAACACTTTCCGTGTTGTTTTTCTGAAACAAGCCTTGGTACATCACCTAGAAAATTAAACAGCACTGTCTCCTGATATAAGTGCTGCTAGAGAGGTGAAGTGTTCGTTTCATGTGTCTGTAGGGTCTTGTTTCCCCCTTGGAGCAGACTCTTGGCTATGCTAACAGGTCTGCTCCATAGCTGTGAAAGGAACCAAGCCATTCTTACCCTCTGCAGGTCTGGTTGCATCAGTTTGTCTCTGTTTGATATGCATTGGGGTCTGGCTGTTTGGGAGATCAGCAAGCTGTCCCTAAGGAAAAGGGAAGCAGTGAGCAGTGTATGTAGATGCTGAAGGAAGAGACCATCCTGGGATAACCAGCAATTTGATAGCCTCAGGTATTAGGGAACATCAGGGCTCATACCATGCTCATTGGAATCTGTGCAATATGCTTTGCCCTAAACTTGTCTTTATTATTAGCAATACTCATGAGCACCCTTTACATCAAAGAAACTCTCCCAGCTTAGGAGGGAGTTCTCTGGTCAGTGCTGGATCTTGTATTAGTCACTTGGATCTGGTGTGACAGACAGACAGACAGATGTGTGACATGGTAAATTGTGCACTGCCCAGGTGTGGTGTGGGGTCAGGCAGGTTCTGCTGGGAGCAGTGTTACTTCTGCACTGTGTAGGTAACTTTGTAGTGAGAGGGCATTAGAAACCCCGAGTTTTAAGTGAAACACCACAGAGTGGTGTCTATTTACAGAATATGCAACCTGTGACTGCTGTAACTGAATGTAAGCACTCGAAATATTCTGCTTTGCTGACGTGATTGTCTTAAAATATAGCAAATGAACCAAAATAAGTAAAGCTGGTCCAATAGCTTAACTGTCTTTGAACCTTTCTTAAATGCTTGCAGTGGCTGAGACTTAACGATACTTCTTGCACTTAGAGCTGTAAAGCAGAGAAATTATTTTCTCTTCACTGATTCTCAATCTGTTAGAGAAAATATTTCCATTTTTGGTCCCTTTGTAGAGTGTCTGGGAGTACCTGTTCACTTTTTAGAGTCCTCCAGGCTAAGACCAAGGCTGGTACCATAAGGGAAGGCTGTTCTGACAAAGTTTTTAAGCAAAAAAACTTGCTTAATTGTGAAGCTGTATTTGTGTGCTCCTTGGGTCCATCTGCATTGCTGAAAGGGTTCTGGACAAACCATTCTCTTTGCTTCTAAAACCCAGAGATACTGATAATGTCAGTCATGTGAGACTTACAAATGTGAAGTTTGTAGCTTTAACTTTTTTGTAACAAGGAAATTAGCAACACTGGCATAAACTGCTGACTTGAAATGCTATTTTGTAAGATCTGGCTGTTTGTATATAATAGTGTTGGGTCTTTAGTTTGTATATGTATGAAATTGTAACTTTTATTGCATACCTCTCAGTTTGATACAGGAGATTTTGTTTGATCTTTCTCAAATATCTTGCCTTATTTGTTCAAAGGGGCAAATAAATCGTCCCTACCTGAAAGCATTAGTGTCGTGACTTGTATTTATGCATTAAAATACTTTGTGTTATTGCTTATCAGGACAAGTTTTAACATGATGTACCTCTAGTCAGCCAATGTTATGCAACATTCTGGAGGAGAGTCCAAGCTTTCAGGAACACAGGCAGTAAACATGTCAGATACACATTTTTGAGCAGGCAGTTCCCCACAACGAGCAGCGTGTGCAGCCCTGCCTGGAGCTCCAGTCATGCAGGACAGTCATTTTCCCCACAGGGTGCTCTGGCAAATGGGGTTGCTGAACTCTGCTGTAGATCCTTGCTGCCTCTGCAGCAACTTCTCTGAGCCTGCAATCAGGTTTGGGACCAGGTACATCCCAATTTATCCACCTTCCTACACAACAGGTGAGCCTAGAGGCTCGATCCCAGTTCTGGCTCACTTTGAGCTTTCTAGCTCAGAAAACGATGAAGCTGACAGTGAGTGGGTGCTGCCTTCCAATGGTGAACTGTTGGCTTCAACGTGGTTTCCCTGAGCAGTTACTAAATCTGTCCTGGAGGGATGACTAACGGGAGCAGAGACAGGATTCATTCAGGAGACAGCTTTGGTTAGCGATCCCGGAAGAAACAAAATAGATGTGAGCTTCTAAATGCTAGGAAGGAGTGTGGAAATCAAAGGGAGGGAGGCTGCAGGCATTTCTAGTAACTGGGAAAGCCTGGAGCTCTCCCATGTTCTCAGCAATATTATCAGGAAATTGTGAAGCCCCAGAACAAAGAGGGGGTTGTGTTCCCAGTTCAGCTGCACCAGGAATGTGTTCATGCTCCCTCCCTGCTGGCAGCACTGCACTTGCACAAATATTAACTGAATATAACTAACAAAACCAACACTGACAGGTACCCAGGAGCTGGGGCTGATGTTTAGCCAGGTTTTTCTCACCAGTAAGGGGAAAAAATCAACTCTCTACTAAGCCCATAGCACCAGCAGTTATTAACAATATCAGCACTAAAGTAGAGGGGCTGCTGTGCCAGTATCCTGTAGCACCAGCTACTCATTTCCTACACCCTCATTTTGTCCCATTTCCTCCTGTCCACAGGCCAGAAGAGTCTGAGCCTGGATAAATGCTCTGAGTATTGGCTGACAGCCTTGCCTCGAGAGCTGACAATTTTTCATTGCACTAATCACTCTGGCAAAATTTTGAAGGGTCAAACCAAGAAAAAAAAAAAATCAGCTCTTTCCAGACTGAAAGTTAATTGTCCTTTAATTTAAGAGCCCAGGAAGATAGCCAGCATGTTTAAAAACTTTAAAATAGTTCAATTGCATCTGTGAAGGACAGTGTGTTCTGCTCCCCTCTAGGTTGTCACTGTTCAAATCCATACACTGTTGGGAATGGAGGGAGCTCAGAGTCGCAGCAGCCTTTTGCAGACTTGCCTCTGCACAGGCATTGGATGGCTGAGCTGCAGGGTGGCTTTTGCTCAGCTCAAGGGGCTCACAAGCTCTGGACCATCACTCTTTCACCACAGAGGAGATGGTCTTTGGAACAGACATGGGGCAGTTTTCCCCCTCTGCTGCTCTCACCAGACGAGGTTTGGATGTGGACATACATCGCTGGTTTTGTGTCCCCCTGCACACCTGACCTGTGGTTTTCATGCCCTGAAATGGTGTGAACTGTCTAGGCATATTTGGTTAATTTAATCCTGTGCCTTCAAGGCTGTTCATTTAGCCTTCTCAGAGGGTTGGAATGGAAGTCTTGAGTTTGTGTTTCCTACAAGCACGTTAACAGCTATGGTTCAGATACAGGCTAAAGGGAACCAATGAGTATATGCAGAAAGTGTTTTAGCATTATTTTGTTAAACAAAAAAATGGAATTCTTGCACTGTTTGCCTTTACTGATCTCCTTACCCAGTTCAGCAAATACAAGTATACAAGTAGCACTGATATAACATGTCAAGCAGTGTGCTCAAGCAGTCAGCTCTGATTTTTACTGAGTCAGCAGAGCTGTAAGAACTTACAAGCAGGAGAGATCCCAGAAACACTGTCAGTGAGGAGTCTGCCCTTCCTGCAGATCAAGCCCTTTAAAATCTCCCAGTTTTCCAATAACCAGCCAAGTACACAGTCCATCCTCAGGGTAGTCATAGATCTGAAAGCTGGCAAAGGAAAGGAACTTTTAAACAAAAGTAATGAAGTTTACTTTGTCTCTTTAAGCAGAGTTGTCTAATTCTCAGCTGCATTAAACAGCTTAATAAGGTCACTCCTTAATCACCATTCCCTGGAGGGAAGAGAGTCATACTTTCATCAATCATTTTGTGAATGTGGAAAGCAGCTTTGTAGGAATAACCTGATAAAGTGTGTAATTGATTTACGCACTGTACCAAATGAAAACGCAGCCACTCAGGAAAACTGATTAGGAATTAGCAAAAGAACATGAGTTTCCTACTTGCCTTAGAAATAGTAAGTCAGACCTGTCCTGGCAGCCCATTGCTGCACAGATGTGTCTCTAGCACGAGCGTGGGCTGTGATCTCCCACTGCTGCTGGGCACCTTCCTGCACCCGGCTCTTCCCTGCTCTGCAGAGCTCCAGCTCTGCTAGATCTGCCTGCACAGCAGTGGGAGGATTTTCCTAGTGCAGTTACTCAGAGCCACACAAATCCTTATGTCTTCACAGAAAGCAGGAGGCTAAAAAAAGAAAACATCTTTCGTGGCTTTCCCAAATCTGAGCCTGGAGCTCTCGTGCACCAGCCCGTTCCGAGAGCTGCCGGCGTTTCCGACACGGCAGAGGGGCTCGAAGGAGATCCTGCCTTGCTTGCAGCCCCCAAGGTAGGGGAGCTTTTCCCTTGGAAAGATTAGCAGCTTGTAGATTGTTATTTTTTTAATGAAAAGCTCTCAAAGGAATAGAGATTAAATTCTGGGTTTTTACTCCTGACTCCTGTCTTACCCAGCAGAGGAATGCACCTGACAGAGGGAGAGCAGCGGCAAGTCCTGCCCTCCCCAGCCAGCCCCTGCAGAGCAACAGCCTAGAGACACCCCCCTCATTTCAGAGCATCAGAGAGACCATATACAGCATCAGGATTCCCTCCCTCCCAACTGTGATGCCTGGCTCCCTGTGTGACTTTTCCCAAAGCCTGTCTGCTCCAACCCATTTCCTTGTATCCGGGAATGCCCCATTCATTGAGCCTCGAGGAGGTGGATTATCCAAACTGCTGCAGCCAGGATAACAATAGGGGGCCAAGCCCGAGGACTAGCTGTCACCCTCCATCCAGAGCAGGGATGAAGTGGGAGCACCAGTGTGCTCCAAGGTGGTGCTGGAGCTGGCTGACAGGGACCTGCAGCACTGTGGGAACAGCTCAGCTGCTCCTGCTCACCACAACCTGCTGATCCAGCCCCAGCTCAGCCTATGGGCTGCAGAAGCACAGGCATATCCAGCCACCGCAAAACAGAAACCAGCATCCACAGCAGGTCACTGAGGTCTTTAATAAAATATACAGTATGCATCCCATGCATAGATAGAAAATTAATTTACATGCTTCTAATTATTTGCATAATGCTTTTTCATTAATAGACGTAATTTACTCTTCACATTTTAGTACATTTTGCTACTGGAATATTTATGGTGAGAAGGGGAAACTCCTTCCTTTATTCAAGTAACAGTGCCGCAGGAGCTGGTTGGAGCAGAGAGCTGCTCACCAGTCCCAGCTCACAGCAAGAATAAGCGCAGGACAGACCACAAACCGTCAATACTGGAAGACTTGATGATGCCAGAAGTGTGAGCACCCTCCCATCCCCATCAGAGAGGGTTTCTTGGGGACCCTCCCCGAGCCCCACTGGGGTTCAGAAAGTCTTTATATGTACTGGTGTTGGTTTGGCTCTTCTTGCCTGTGATCAGCAGATCACTACAGGCAAAGCCAGCACCAGCAATGGCAGCTGTGCTGAAACCCAGCCAGGGCAACCAGGAGCAAACCCCAAAATCCAGGTACCAAGACCATCCTGGAGCCACCAACATGGTTGTGAGCTGATTCAGGGGTTGCAGGATGCACATTTCTCCTGCTCAGAACAAGCAATGCTGGATGTGTTCCTCTGTGCACAGTGAAGCTGCACCATTTCCAAACAGACCCAGAGGGGGCAAGGAAGAACTCCGCAGGGAATTAATGCTGTGCTGGGAGCAGCCCAGAATGTGCTCAGCTGGGCAGGCAGGGGGCCTGGTGCTCCAGGCAAACCTCCTTTCCTGGCTGTGAGGTGCTCAGAGGCTGCAGTGACAAGAAGCAGTGCAAGGTCACCTCTGCCCCAGCTCTCCCACGAGGGGGCGAGGGAAGGTGAGTGCCTCATCACCCAGGGAGCTCAGCTCCCTGCAGGGACATCAGAGACACCCAGGGCAGTGTGCCCCCCCACCCCCCTTACAGCCCTCCTGCCTTTGCCTGGCCCTGAGGCAGGGAGGGAGGAGACAGGATGAAGCTAGGCTGGGGGCTGTGGCAAGGGAGACCAGGGCATGTGCCAAGCCTGGCTAGCTTTGGTTGTCTCTTCTACCCCATCATGGGCTGCTGCAGCCGCTGGGCTCCCACGGAGCCCCATGGAGTGAAAGGCTCGGCGGGACAGCCCCACTGGGAGCGGCTCCTCAGTTCCCCCAGTTTGATCCCCTCTGGCTGCTCCTGCCTCAGAGGACAGCGTCCCTTTTGCCTGGTCACCCCCAGCTGGTGTCACCCCTGCATGGACAGTGCTCCCAACTGCCCCAGCCCCAGATCCCTGGGAGTCCCAGCAGTGGCAGTGCAGGACAGCAGATAAACCCCAACTGCAGTAGAAGGAAGTTGAGGTCCAGTCGATCCCACTGCAGGGGAGGGGGACAGTAGGGCTCACCCTGAGCTGGGCACCACCTCTCTTCCTATACAGACTCACTCCCAGCCCCCTTTACTTTAAGACTGGGGGCGCAGTTGATCCTTTTGAGGCTTTTTCCAGCTGGGGGTAAGACAAGGCTGAGGCTGCAGTTATGTCGACCTGACTCAGGACCTGTACGGACAGCCGGTCTGGTTGGGGGCTGCCTCACCCTTGAGCTGTTTAACCTCACCCTGGACAACACACAACCTCGTGGCAAAGTCCCCTCCATACATCTGGGATAGTGTCTGATCAGTGCCTGATCACCCCGATTTCCTTCTCCTCCCTCCCTTTCTGTCAGCAGTGTGTCCAGCACCAGAGCCTCCATTTGCAGCCACAGATGAGCAGGATGAATGAAGGCCGAGACACATCCAGGCAGACCCAGCCACTGCATCCCAGGGGCTGGAAGCAGCCAGCACCCACCGGGCATCTCCTCCAACCCCTCCTGTCCTTCGCAGGGCAGAGATGATGCCGGTCATGGTGCAAGACAGGGAGAGCCTCCACCACGTCCTGGTGCAACAGCCGTGCTGTGCTCGCGGAGACCACCCAGGTCCTACACGCCTCAGTGCCACGATGTGGTGGGTCAGGGGCTGGGGTGGCCACCAGGGGTCAGACCACGGCGATCGGGGCTGCCTCTGTCCAGGGAGGTTTCGCTCAGGGCGTCCGAGTCTCGGTCACGGCTGGAGATGCTCTCCACGTCCTCGTGGTCTTTCTTCCCACTGTTCCTCACGGCCGCCTCCAGCGCCTTCTGCTTGCGATAGAAGTGGGAGAACTTGTTGAAGATGATGGTGATGGGCAGTGCCACGACCAGGATGCCCCCCAGGATGCAGCCCGAGGCAGCCAGCTTCCCTGCCACTGTGACAGGCACCACGTCTCCGTAGCCCACAGTGGTCATGCTGACTGTGCCCCACCACCAGCACGCTGGGATGGTGTCAAAGCCAACATCTTCCTCCTTCTCAGCAGTGTAGGCCACTCCAGAGAAGACAGAGACTCCCACAGCAAGGTAGAGCAGTAGGATCCCCACCTCCCGGTAGCTGTGCTGGAAGGCAAAGCAGAGCAGAGGTGAGTGGGGACCACCATACTCACCATGGCCTGGACACGGGGATCCCACAGGGAAAACTCAGCCCTGGACACCTCTGTCATGGATCTCAGTGCCTCTATCCATCTCTGCCATGGGATGTCCCACTGTAGGGACAGGCTGGGATGGGTTGAGAGGTATGTGGGTGACCCACACCTGGAGCGAGTGGTGCAGTCAGGAATCATTCCTGGCATCCACAGCCACCTCTCTGCACTCCACCAGCCACCAAGTGCCAGGAGGGAAGGCAGACCTGTGTTTCCCAGCCAGGGATCCCCAGCAGAGGCTGTTCCCCTGCCGCCAGCACTCACTCTGACCTGATCTCAGCTAACAATATTTAGCACATTTTCCTTTTATCTTGGCAGATCCCCAGAAACCACCTCATAGACAGTCACTAAGAGAAATGATTTGTACCTTCCCGAGTAACTGGCAGTGCTCACAGGGAAGATGTGGCCTCTACTGCATTTGGGTCTCAGCCCCAGGCTTCCCAGGAACCCAACAGCCAGAGCCCCAGGGACCTGGTCCCTCTTACATCCCAACACCATTGACAGTGTCAGCATTCATGAAACCCTTCATTACACACATGTGGGGCAGTTTCCTGGCAGAAACTGCTGTTTCTGAGATAATTATATTCCCTTCAGATCTTGCTGCTTTTCCATGGGAAGACTACAAGTGAACCTCAGAGCTGACATGGATCCAAGCAACCCTGGTCATCTAGTCAGTCCAGGGATCCATCTAGTGTCAGTGTGAGCTGGTCTTAGCACCCATCCAACAGGATATTACAATCCTCAGCTTCATGAGCCCCAGCTCGAGGGGTCTGGAAGCCCTGGTGGGAATGGAACCATGAGAAACCCAACCTCCCATGTGGGCATGCAGGACCAGGGGGACAGACTGATGGCAGAGGTATCCAGTGCTCTATGAAGAAGCAATTGTTTCTCCAATTTCAAACTAAAACCTTTGTGGTGCAATCTTTATTTGGATATTCTTAATATTTGAGCAAAGTATTCATCTACCCCAGAAGCCCAGGGGGAAAAGGCAGTGGGCAGTTGCAGGACAAGGCAGCAAGTCATGGCAGGAAGGGGGCTGTCAGGGCACAGACTGCCACCACCATCCTCCCAGCATAGCTTGTCCAACCACTTCCCGACTATCACATATGAATTTCTTGGATGTTTCTGCCCACTGGCCTGCCACCTCACACTTCATCTTCTGGAGAAAAGAAAGCAGAGCTTAGATTGTGGGGATTTTTTTTTCCCAGTCTCCTAACAGGCAGAGAATGCTTTATTGAAGACCACATAATGGCTAAAGGAAACAACATTTGAGCAAAGCAAACAGCAGCAGATAAGGGAAAAGGCTTCTGTGGTCAAGACAAGACTTAAAGGAGGTGGATTCATGGCAGGGAGTGAGAAGACTGTGCTTAGACTGCTGGCAAAATCTGTTCAGTTAATGCCAGTAATACCGAGGGGAAATAACCTCCCTCCTCCTCCTTGTCTTTTTTCTCCTCCTCTTCCTCCTCCTTCCTCTCCTATGTCTGCAAATGCCCTATAGATGCTCCAAGGGAGCTCCTCGAGGGGGACAAACAGCTCAACGCCACCAAGTTTCAAGGATGCATCACTTGGACATGAAAGACCTGCTTCTGGATGGAGCTTAACAGCAGGTCTGTGTGTCCCAGCTGGGCAGCAGCAGTGCTGAAATAACCTCATACATCTTTAAAGAGTATTGGTTCAGCCTTGGGATGTGTTGGAGAGGGAAGGTGAGGGGGAAGTCAGGCAGCTCAATAGCTCCTGCTGCTTCAATTTACGAGCAGGGTCAGGGTTTGCAGCACAAGCAAGGCTCCAGGAACCTCCCTGCTGATCCTCTGGCACTGGCTGCCACCTATTTGCAGCCATTTATCTACAAAACTTACGGTTTGCTCATTGATTGAGGAGGAAGGCAGCCACGGCTGGGGTTTGGGTGGGATGCAAGTTTAGCCATGGGATGCAGGCTCGGCACTGAGGGAGGCAATGCTGGGTAGTACAAGACTTCAGCAAAAAGCCCCCCAGCAGCAGTCTCTCCTGGTTTCTGCCAAATGCACATCTTTCCTCCAGTAAAGCAGAAGATAATATGAATGGAAGAGCCCAGTTTGATCCTGGCCAGAGACATCCGTGTGGAGACTGAGCAGAGGTGGCTCATGGTAGCAATAGCAGGGGGAAGTGTCTGCTGTCCAGGGTCGTGCAGCTCTGGCTCTTCCAACCTGTTTGTGTATTTAGACCCCTGAGGGGACAGACAACAACTCCTGTAGATCCCTGCAGGTGCAGTAATTATTCAGGGCCCAACACCTACTGACTGCCAGTGAGAGACAGACTCCAAATCCACACCCATGGAGCTGCAATACCTGTAATGGATATCACACACGGCAGGGAGGAAGAGCAGAGACATGCAGGAAACCTCTCCTCAAATTAAACAGACCCTGGATCAGGCCCCAGGCAACCTGAGGATGGTTCAGGGCTCAAGATGCACACATGGCAGAATTCCCTCTGCTAGCACTTTCATGGCGGGGGAACAATTACTCAGCTTGCCAGAGCCATTGCTCCCGTTTCCTGGCTGTTAACAGCCTTTACCGCTCTGCTCCTGATTTCTGCCCTTGCAATAGGAAGTAAATTATGATTAACAAGACGTTATAATTTATGTGCTCAGTAAATCACAACGCCAAGCTGCTGCGTCAGATTTGTGTCTTTGCTCATCCCCATTTACAGCTGGCTCTGGAGTCCCTGGGTGGCGGCACTTTCCAGCACGTCACTGGGTGAATCAGCCGCGCGGCAGAAGCCAGAGCTGGGAGCTGCCGGCTCCCTGGATCTTGTCTGCTGCTTAATAATATGCAGATGAGCCCATCAGTCCCTGCTCTGCTGCAGCGTGTTGTTCACACTCAGATGGAGTTTATTAAAACTTCACCAGCAGTGTTACATGGGTCTGTCACCTGTCAGGGTTCTTTCAAGGTGAGCGTTAAGGAGTAAGTACTATGCAGGCAGGACTTCAGGCATCTTCATTTCAAACAACCCTCTCTGAACCCTGTTTTCAGCTGGTTTTGAGGATGCCAAGAATATTTTGATGCTCTGGGGGCTCTGCAGGATTAGTGCAGGGATTGGCTGATCCTGCTTCACAGCAGAAGTTGGCAGAAGATCTTTCCTGCTGCCCATCCTCAACCCCAGTCACAGACGAGGGTTGCTTTACTCCATGACTCAGACACAGGAACGGTCCAATCCAAGGAGCCAAGTCTTGCCACTGATGCCAGGACACCCCTGCCACTGCTGCAGCAGCAAAAACAGGGTGTCCCCAGCCACTCATCCCTCTGTTGGCTCTTCAGAGGGAGCAGCACCAGGAGCTGCAGCTATGTCCCATGCCAGGCAGTGGGAGGAGAGTGTCCCTTTGGTTGAATTTTGGGCTCTGTTAGGAAGATTGCTTCCTTGGACATTTGTTTGGCACACCAGTTGTTTGAAGGGGGGAAAGCATGCAAATATTTGCAAAAGAAGTGCTTGAAAAAACAGACTTCTAGTTTAAACATGGGGCCCAGGCCAGAACAGAGGAGAGGAGCTCTTTGCCCTGGTTGTCATCCCCCTGTGCCCAGGATGAGCCTCGTGTGTGGTGGGGCATTGGGAGCATGTGTCACTCTGCATTTTGGCAGGCTTGAGATCAGCTTTAGGTTTCCTCTTTATGTAGTCACCAAGAATGAGAGATAATTAAAGGCTGAGCTTAATTGGCCTCTGCAGCAGGCTGGATTTTCTGTGTAATCACAAGAGATGAGTTTCCCTCTCCCCAGATTTGGGCACATGGCCCTCAGCACAAGGGGGAAGGAGCAAGGGTTGATGGTGAGGGAGAGCAGAACTACACTGGGACTGGAGTCTGGTCTGTGCCAACCTGGTGTGCTGCAATGATGTAGTTCTGGTTGTAGCGCTGGGATGGTGATGATTTCATGACAGATTTCAAGCTGCCCTTGGTCTGTCTAAAGAGACTGGGGGTGCTGTGGAGGGGCTCTGGATAACACAGTGTTATGAAGGCTTGTCCTCTCACCAAACCTGCAGGGGTGCTACCTCTCAACACGCCTGAATCCTGGTCCTCCACTGTCTCAGAAATGGGGCGGATTGGTGTTCCTGCTTATTGTGTGTAAAAAAGAGGACTCATGCAATGCTCCTCACACTTGTTTCCTTTAGCAGACACACCAACAGCCCAGCCTACCCCCCTGCAGGAAGCTTACCAGGCACCACCCAGAACTGGGATCCTACTGGGAAAGGGTACTTCCATATCCCCCAGCCATACCAGAGGTCTCCTTCTTGCTCAGAGACTAAAGAAGTAGCTAAGGAGATACAGAGCTAGTTTACCTTCAAGGTGGCCCCCAGTGACCTCAGTCCAGTGGAGTGCCGAGCCAGCTTCAGCACTCGGAATATCCTCATGAGACGAAACACCTGCACGACCTTGCCCAGGTTGCCCAGCTCCGAGTCACTGCCCATGGTCAAGTCCACCAGCAGGGTGAAGTAGAAGGGCAACACTGACACAATGTCAATCAAGTTCAGCGGGTGCTTGAAGAACTTCCTGGGGTTGGGTGAGAGCAAGAGGCGGGAAGACACTTCAAAGGTGAACCAGGAGATGCAGAAATACTCCAGCTTGTGCAGGATGGGTTCATCGAGCACGTTGCCATTCTCATCCACCTCCTGGTACTCAGGCATGCTGTGGATGCACATAGTGGCTATGGAAACCAGCACCACACTGATGGACACAAAGCTGAAGAGTTTGCTGGGGATGGAGTAGCCGGGGTTCTCCATGGTGAGCCAGAGCCGCTTGCGCACGTTGCCGCAGCGCAGGGTGCTGTAGCGCAGCAGGTCGTGGTTGATGTCAGAGATCTCATCGGGGGACGTGTCCACGCTGCTGACCTCGCTCTCCTCATCCCAGTTGTGGTGCCGGCTCTCCAGCTTGCGCTCGTGGTAGCGGTAGCTGCAGCAGGAGTCCAGGAAGAACTCGTTGATGCCCCAGTACTCGATCTCCTGGCAGAAGGAGAAGACGCACAGCTCCTCCATGACGTGCAGCTTCCCCGTCTGGTAGAAGTGGAGGACGTAGAGGAAGAAGCCGGGGTTTCGGTCAAAGTAGAACTCCCTGGCGCTCACGTCGTAGTCATCACAGAGCTGCAGGATGGACTCCTCCGAGTCACAGGATAGCAGGCGCCCCAGGCGGGTGTCGGGGAACTTGGAGAGGGCGCTGGAGCTGAGCCGCCTCCTCAGACCCCCCACATTGATGTTGATAACGTCCTCCTCAAAACTGGGACCCCAGTAATTTAAGGTCTTGTTGACCATGATCAGCAGAGCAGGAGCTGGTTCCACCTGTGGATGAGACAGCAGGGCTGGAGGGCACCAAGGGCTCCCCCCACCCCAGACCTGGTGCTCCTGGGTGAGGAGGGGCCAGAAGCACCCTGGGGAGTGACAAGGGATGTTTGAATTTTGGAAAGTGAGGACGAAGGAGAGGGGAGTGGAGAGAAACAGCTTTAGACAGTTGTCCTTCTGTGGCATGGAAGCTAAAAAAAAAAAGCCAGTGATTTTTCCAGGTGAAATTTTTCCTTGTTTTTTTTACCTCTCCCTTTGTAGGTTGTTAATGGCCTAGGGAAGGCAGTTTACTGCACCTCCAGCACCTCATCCATGGGCTCTCCTTGTTCAAACAGGTAATTAGTCACTGAAGAGAGGATTTATCCCCCAAACAGCATCCCTGAGCAAAAATTAGATCTCATGAAATCACTGCTGCTGTGATTCTGCCAAAGTGCTTTGTAGCCCCACTACCTGTGCTGCTAATTAGACCCGGTCAAAAAGTCCTTAGATGATACAATATTCCCAGCAGCACAGACATTTTTGCCAAAATCGAAGTATTGTCACAGTGGGTGTCAGATTTAGGAAGAATTTCAGAGGAAGAAGTGTCAAAACAACTCACCTGCCTATTTTGTTTCCTTTTGTGTGTTCTCTCATGTAAAACATTAATATTATTTTTATTATGTTGAAACATAACAAAAGCATGATTCAGAATTGTCAACGACTGAATGAAAATCGGTATGTCAGTGGGGGAAATATCAACCCAAAGTTTTGATTTCTGTTGTGTTTTAGGAATTTTTAAGTTTCAAGGTGATGGGATTTTCCATGCAGCAGAAATTCCATTTTTTATTAAGAAGTAGTTAAAGCATCTAAGAAAGAGAAGCATTCCCACACCTTCAGACACATTTATCTTTCTTGACCAGAAGCAAAAAAAGCAAGTAAAAGGTTTTTGATCTCTCTACATCACCTTGAAATCAGATTTTTTCACCTCCCTTATGTATCAAAACACCTGGAGATGTGCAGAGCAGTCCTGTATTCGTAGGGTCCCCCTGCTGCTGACATGGGGTGGTAGGTGATGAGGGACACTGCTTTGCTCTCTTGGTTGAAGAATTCATTTTTCCTGTCTTGTGTCACCCACAGAATTTTTCAAACTTTTAGAGACAGGTAACAGAGTACTGATTAAACCTCAGAAGTTTGTTTTTAAGCTGAGCAGGGCTGTGGGTGCAGCAAATGCCAGATTTGTGTGTAATAGCCTGGCAAAGGCATCTAAGTCCACTGCACCTCCCAGCCAGGGCTTCTTAAAGACACAGCTTTGCACCACAACGCCAGCCAGCACTTCCATTATACCATGTCTGGAGGAGGCAACCGGTTCGTGATAAACCTCAGAGCTTAATGGACTCATTGTCTTGCCTTCAAAGGGGAGGAGAGAAAGAGAAGGATCAACCCTTTTAATGCTTAAATAACAAGCAAGGGAGAAAAAGGGGTGTAAACACTCCTTTTCAGGGATAAATTGGAATTTCAGTGACAGATTAGCTTTTCCAGAGAAGACATCACACAGCCCATCTGTGGGGTGGGGATGACTAATCCAGGTTCCTTCCAGAAGGATGCTCATGCATTCAGGCTATAAACACACATAGAAAGGGGCCCTGGGGGTGCATCTGTGGGATCCAGTTTGTCCCAAAACCAGGCTCAGACTCTCTCCCCACTCTCCCCATAGAGCAGACGCTGTGTGAGGTCAGGCCAAATGCCACCAAAATCAAAGGCAAGGTGGTTTTGGAGCACAGGACAGCCCATGTCAGCAGGACAAGCCCAAAGCAATGCTGCAGCTCAGCAGAACCATCCCCAGTGCACAGCTGTGGCTCTGGATGAGCCATGCCAAACGCTGAAAGCCAGGAGGGAGCCAGCTCACACCTCTCTTCGCTCAAAATAAAGAAGTAGGTCCTGCAAGCCTTTACACCCCAATGAAATCCCTCCATCCCTCCTGCACTAGAAGCAGAGAAAGGAGAAGGGTCACGAACTGCCAGAGATGCTCCTTTCTGATGTTCACTTCTGAATAGAAGAAATTATTTCTGCCCACATACAGCTTTCATCTAGGAATCTAAAGCAGCAATTAATAGTTTTATAACTCTCTTGCCTACTTGTTTCATGACCAGCTAAGCTCAGCTATAGAACAAAACTGGGGTTTGAACTGAGACCCAGTGTGATCTTCCCTGTTGAATCATCAAAGCGTGCACCCCATTCAAATTCACAGGGGTATCAGCTGGGAAACAGAAGCTTACTTTAGGAAGGTTGGGTGATTTTTGATTTTAAAACACCACAGACAGAGAATACAAATGTGTCTGTCTGGGATAGAGTGAATTTGCAAAATTTTCCTTTTGTTAACCCAAAATTTCTTTGAATGATTGGAAAAATGGAACAGATAAAGCCAGTCTCTTTCTGATAAATGTTGAAATATATTATAAGCTCTTTTGAAACAATCATCAGAATTACACAAGCCCAGTGTGAACTGGGTGTTGGGCGTTCGATTGAATATCTTGCAGAGAAAAAAAAATCTGATATATGCATTTATGACAGTAAAAAAATATAAAAGGAAATCAAGCATATCTATAAGAAATGCTAGAGGACTTTCCCTTGACAACATTGTTTTTTTCTCAAAGGCTTTCAAATGGAAGTTATGTATATTTATTCTACCTGGCAGAGGGGACCCAAGGGAGCGGTGCTAAGGTGCTAATAGACATTCAAGTGAGGAAGCAGCAAGTGCAGGGAGTATAGCACACAGGGTCTTTTCCAACCAGGTACAATGGATTTAGATTAGCAGTTCAAATAAAAAGCCCTGTACTTACAGCTCAGTGAGGCTTCCCAGCAGGGAGTCGTGCGGCTTGTCTCAAAGGAGCCATTAGAAATTCGTAGAGGAGGAGGAGGAGGAGGAATCCCTCATCCTTTGCCTGTAGACAAGACCTAAATGCCCTGTCACCCCGGGCTTGTGACCTTGCATGTCCCAGGTGTGCAAGGGTGGTGGCTGTAAACCTCTGACGAGATTCTGTGCAGAATGTCCATGGGGCTGGGGTAGGGCTGGGGATCCCCCGCTGGGTACCTGAGGGGGAGCAGTGAGGCTGAATGACCTCCCAGCTCCTGCAGGGTTGTGACCCCATGCTCTGGATCACCCAAAATTGGTCCTGCAGAGCCCTGTCCCCATCTCTGACCATCCCTGCGCACACTGGCCTCAAGATGCTCAGGACCAAGCCCTGCCTTGGGCAATGTAGGGGTTTGCCAGGCGGACAGTGGGGAGAATGGAAGGGAGATTCCCACTGCTGGCTGCTCCCTGCAGGCAGAGCGTAAGCTGCTGCTGTACGCTGAGAGGGCACCAAAATGCCCAGGGCTGGGGATGGAGATGACGGAGGGACTCCCTGCTCGCCTCGGGGTGCAGGAGGGGGTGATTACCAACAGCTCAGCTGTCTGCTGCCAGCGGGCAGCCCGGCGCCGGCTGCAGATGATCCCTGCCCTGTGCCAGCCCCCGCTCCCGGGTCTCACGTAGCGAGTGCACAGCTCTCCGGAGGGACCCCCGCACCATGCTCCGTTCCGTGGGCAGGGAAAGATGCAGCCCTGGAGAGACGGACTCCTCTACATCAGCCCTCAGAGGGACGTGGAGTGTCCCTGCGCCCTGGGTCTCAGCAGCGTCCCGGGATAGGGGTGCTGGCACGGCGGCTCCCTCCTTACCCCTGGATGTCAGCGCTTCGTTTCCCCGCTCATCCCTGCATGCCGCTGCTCCGGTTGCCCTCTCACCCCGGGATGCCGGTGCCCCGGGTGCCCGCGGCTCCCCAGGGTGCTGATCCCTGCAATGCCCAAGGATGCTGGCACCTCGGGTTACCGGGATGCCGGCGTCCCTGTCCCTGTGTTACCGATTTCACGGTCCTCGCCGTGCCCCGGGATGCAAGTGCCGCTGGTGCCCGCGGTGTTTGTGCCTGCAGCTCCCCGGGACGCCGGTGCCGCGGGTTCCCCACCCCGCCCCGGAATGCCGGTCCCTGCGGCGCCTCGGGATGCCGCTGCTCTGGTCCCCGCGCTGCCGGTGGCTGCAGCACCCCGGTGACGGAGCCCGGCCCGGTCCGCCGCTCACCTGCCTCGGCGCCTCCCCCGCTGCAGCGAGCGCGCCCGGCGCGGAGCCGCGAGCCCTGCGGGGCCGGCGGCGGCAGGAGCTCCGCGGGGCTCGGCCGATTCCCGGTCCCCAGTCCCCGATCCTAGATGCCCCTGCCTCTGCCCGTGGTCCTCCCGGCTCCTCCGAGGCGGCACCGAGCTCTGCGCAGGGCAGAGGGCTGGGGATGCCCAGGGGAAGCCCAGCCCGTCCCTCGCGGAAGCCCAGCCGAACCACAAGACCGGGTACCTGATTTGGGCTGGCATTTGGGCACGGCTCCCTAGGAGGCACCACCGCAGCTGTCACGCGGAGCCGAGCCGGGAATCTGGACCAGGCGTGTGTACCCCTGGCTTTCCCGATGTCTTACCTGATGAAAGCCCCTTGGCAGCCGGGAGAGCTCACAGGACGGCTGTGAGAGCCGCGGTGGGGGTACCGGCTTCATCCGGCTCTGGGCTACCCCGGTTCTTTGCGAAGCTGCCGAAGTGGCAAGCGCTGCCCTTGGGGCCGAGCCCTGGGAGATGGAGAGTCCCAGGCGGTCCCTTGCCGTGGTGTTCAGGCCGAGCAGAGCCCCAGCAGCGGTGCCGCCCGGCGCCGGGCACAGGATGCACCCCTGCCCTCGCAGTCGCCCTCCATGCTATCCAGCTCCATCTTGCTCCTTGGAATGGGCGGTGTGTAAGGCACCGGGGCAGCGCCTTGGGGAAGAGCCCCTCTGGCTTGCTGAGCTCCCCGGTGCCTCTTCAAAGGCTTACTGGGAGGTGAGTGAAAGCAGCGAGTCCCGGACATGGCACATGCTGGGTTTCAGGTCAGCGAGCTGCCGCCGCCGCCCGGGGCCATCCCCAGACAGCCTGGGGAGCACTGCAAGCACACCAACTCCTCCAGAAGTCAGTCAGCTGCTGGAGCGGAGAGATGGGAAGGAGAGGATGGGAAAGAGACCTTCCCGGGGTGACGGCCGGGGCTGCATGTCCCCGCAGCGATGGCTCATTGCTCCCGCAGCCAGCGCAGAGCAGCTGCGGACAGGCACGGAGCGAGACTTCGCACCACCCTCTGCATCCGATCCATCGGCTTGTTAATTCTAGTCCGAGGGGCTGGAGCCTGAGGGCTCTCAACCTTCTCCAGGCTTGCACGAGGCGAACTGAGAGCTCTTTTTGGTGGCGAGCATCCTCCCCCTGCCCGCACGCCCGCCTCCCGCGTCTGCTGCCAGCCCTGTCCGTGTGCCAGGCAGCGCTGGCCGCTGCAGGGCCATCAGCGTGTCTCCATGTGTGTGATGTGTCAGACTGTGTGTGCCTGTGCTTGTTTACATGGGAAGGAGGCAGCAGAGGGAGGGGGAAGGGATGACTTTGAGGGAGGCCTCAGAAAAGAAACAAAAAAAAAAAAAAAAGAAAAAAAAGGGAAATTCCTCTGTTCTGTGATATGAAGCAAAAAGCATTTATTTTTATGGCAATTAGGGATGGCTGAGCATCCCTGGAAGCTGTAAGATAAACATGCCCATCTTTGTCTGCTCCAGGCAGCTTCGAGCCCGGCTGACAGTGGGTGCTGAGCCCCAGCAGGGAGCAGCCCACAGGGTGGGAGGAGGGCTGGCTCCCACGTGGGGTTTTCTCCGCCTGTCACTGACATACGGTGATCAGGGTGAATTTTCTTTTCCCTTCTGAAAATAGTTCTCATCCAGCCATTTCTCAGGGAAGGAGCCGTGCCTGGTGCTGCAACGGTGCCCACTCCATCTGGCACTTTGTGTCTGCACCAGAGCCCCATTTATGCTCTGCCCCAGAGTAGATCTGAGCCCTGTCCCCCCAGAAACATCTCTCCCAGCACCATGACGTTTGCTGAGTGTCCCCGGGCCACGTGGAGGAGCAGTAGTTTGAGTGGGAAGCAAGCTAGGGAGTTGCTGGGCCGATGTCCCTATCGCTTTCAGGCTGGAAGGATCACCCTGGGAAGAGGCTGGGCAGTCACAGGGGGGAAACACTCCGTGCCTCCTTCTGCAGCTCAAAGCCCTGGCTGCAAGCAGCTGCAGAAGAGGGAAATTCACCTCCCAGGCTGCAGAGGCCCCATGCAGGTTTGTGCTGGCATCACAGAATCCTTCAGAGGGGACTTGGCTGAAGCATCAATGACACCTGAGGTGAATTTTCCCTTTTCTGCACAAATTCAGAGGAAAACGGCCTAACTCTGCCATGAACCGAACAGAGCTTGTTGGCCTGACTTCACACTGACATTGGCAAGCTGTGGCAGGAAAGAGAGAATCCCATTTTAAGGCTCTTTCCCACCAAACTGAGGCGTGAGGGCTCTTCCTCAGCACAGCTGGGCTTGTGACTGCCTTGGGAGGGCACAGCTCCCCACAGCACGGGCCAGCCCCACGCCCCCGCCGCTGCTCCCCAGCTAACTGGCGGTGATGTGGAGTTGGGAACAAGCAGAAAATCAGGTCAGCTGGAAACGCCTCGCCATCTCTTCCTTTCATGTCTCCCCCCATCTTCCTCTCTTGAGGAAGGCAGGTCTCCGCCCGCCGGAGCCCGGGGCGGATTATGTCGATTGCCACACGGCAAATCCTCCACACGGGGATGGGGGGCGAAGCCTCTTGCCGTGGTCTTTTCTGCAGTCTGGAAGCAAATCGCAAAGGCAGGGTGAGACTGAAGCCAGCAGCCATTTCAGTGCTGCAGTGAGTCATCCCGAAAGGCGCTCAGCTTGTGGCAGCTTCCTTTCTTTCTTCTTTCTGCCTTTTTTTTTTTTTAATAGCTGATGTAGCAATAAATTAAAAAATAGCGGAAAATATATATGAATATAGAATGTCTGCAGAGCTCCTTTAATTAAAGGAAAAACCTTCAAGCACTTTTCAGCCCCTTGGATATCTGTTGTGAAAGGCCGGAGCCGCTGGGTACCTGCCATGTGGGAGGGTGGGATACAGCAGCACACCTGCAAGTGCAGGAGGATCTGTGGAGCCAGTAGCTGATGAGGGATGATTAATGCTGGGGACATGAGCACAAAGCATTTCACAAATAGTCCTTTCCAGAGGGAAAGAGCTAAATTAGGGCAGATGCAAAAGCCTGGTCTTGTGTTTCTCAGTGGCAAAGACTTAATACTAAATACGTGGGCTTTCCCTAACACTCTTTTCCTGGTGGTTTCTGTGCTCGCTGGTGTGTTTGTTCCCAAAGCTCTGGGAGAGGATTGCTTCAGCCAGAGGAGTTTGGGCTTCTGCTTCCCGCGCCATTGGCTACTCCCATTCTTGTGCCATCAGCCATGCCTCTCCCTGCAGCCAGCCCATGGAATGGCAGGAGAGAAAGTTGAGCTGTGATGGCAGCTCCCCCCAAGCAGGAGAAGAGTGGTACACAAACTCTAGGGCTCATCCCTACAAAATCCATCTTTCTCTCAGGGCCATAGGTGTCTCTAGGGGCTGCTGACAGGGATATATCAGCCTGGTCCATGCTAGAAATTATTTAGCTAGCTTTCTTTAGTCTATGGAGCTCTTGCATACACCTGCACATCCAGCCCCCTGCAGAAAGGTGACTTGTTGCCATCCACCTGCAACAGGCTCTTGTTGTATGGCCTGAAACAGCCCAACCCTCTTCTGGCCTGGAACTCTCTTGGACTGGAGTTTTACTGAGCCCACTGAGCGCCTGAGCCAGGAAAGATTAATGAACATTCACTGAACTTGCTGGAGACCTTGGCTTGCGGTTGGACTCTGTAGCTGTAACTGAAAACATGAAAAAATCTGGAGAGTTGTACTGCAGTGGTGGCTATTTTTTATATAGATGGAGAGCCTCCAGAGGGGGAGCAGGGAGATGCTGCAGTGTAAGGTCAGGCACTTCAGAGCAGTGATTTACTATCGGGAAGACTCCCATGTGCCTTGGGCATATGCATTTCCTCCATCTTACAGAAACTGGGAAACCGCATCCCTTCTCTCCCCTCTGCCTCTGCCTCAGGTTGTTTCACTGTCCTCCAACACCCAGGACACATCCCCAAAATTTAGTTCAACAAAAACACGGGCTATTGTCAGGCTCATCATTAACCTGGTGGAGCATCTCAGGCCAGGGCTCCCCCTGGGCCAGGCAACCCGCTCCAGATCATTCCCAGTAGGGCTAGGAGCTGTCACAGCCAGGGGTGCTAGCAGAAGGGCAGTGTGGTGTCAGAAGGGAGGTTAACAGCAGGACTTGCTCTGTTCCCTGAAACACAGCTTTGGTGTCAGAGTCAGCCCAGGCATGTTTCACTTACCGGTACAGAGAAAGCCACAAAAAACAGTCATCATACCCACACTTGTACAGGCAGCACAGGCTCACTTCTTGCTTTCTCCACAAGGAAAGAGACAGGAAAGATGGAGCACAACTGTAATTGTAATTAAATCTTAAAATATTGCAGGTCAAATCATGCGGGTAACCAAGAGTTCAGCTGAGCTTTGACTGTCTGCAGGCTTGTGCAGTCCAGACAGTTGCCCAGCATTTTGCTTTTGATAACTGGCCATGGTCACAGAGGGAGCAGCTGGTGGCCTCTGATTCCTGTTGGCACAGCCAGGCAGGGTGGAGCCATCCCGGTCCATCACCTGTCCCTGTGCTTCCTCACACATGGGGAAGCCTTATAAATTAGTATTTTTTGATGATACAATGAGACAGGTTGGAAATCAGTCTTACCATGTAATAAGGGGGTCAAGATAAAGATAGATGTTATTTCCCTGAGACTTATCTGATCCTGTGGATGATTTCCTCCCACAGCAAACCTAAATGAGGGTTTGGCATCAGTGGAAGCAGGAGGAGCAAACCTGCCCTGAGGCTCTGCCTTTCTACCAGAGCTGGGGATGGAGAGTGGCCTCTGGGTTTGGGGCTCTCCATTCCCTTCCCAGCTGTGAAGACACAGATGGAAATTTCAATCCAAAACTATAAATTGTCACTATTATTATTTTGCAGGTGGAACAGCCCCGGTGGTTTGAGGCTCTGGGTGAGCTCACGGCTCCCATTGCAGCTCTGCCTCCAGCTTCCTCTGTGCTGGTAGGGGTGTATGTGCAGGAGCAACTACAGCTGAAGATGCATGTGTGCAGACAAGGAGCTGATCTGTCTCTGCAGGGATGCTGACTTTTGGCTCTCTGCTGGAATTTCAGGCAGTGCTGGCTCTGATGCCAGAGGGTCTTCAGGTCTCAAGGTTCAGAAGGATGCTGGGGGACTCACTGGCTTTCTCCACCCCATCCCTGCCTCTCCTGCCTGCAGATAACATCTCTGGTGGGGTAGGATACCAAAGACAAGGAGGACATGGGGCTGATGGAGCTGCAGCATCGGCAATCCGCCAGGCAAGACCCTGGAGTGCTGAGGAGTGGGGTGATGTGTCACCCCGGAGCTGCAGGGCAGCTTAGAGGCCCAGGCTGGCACAGGACTCCCTCACTCTCCCAGGTGCCCTTGGCAGCAGCTCAGCCCTGCAGTGGTTCAAGGGCTGGTGATAAACTGTGAGCCCTGAAAAGGCTGCAGAGCCATGGCGGGAGGGAGCAGGGGTGTCTGACAGCTCCTCGGCCTCCTGATAGATATTCCCCTGCTGCTGCATAGAGAATCGCTGCTGTCTCCATGTCAGAGCCCAGATTTGCAATGCTGGCTATGGATTCTTCCCTGCCGTACAGCCAGCCTGGCTGCTTGTCACCAAAATCCTGTAGTTTTGAGGGCTTTTTACCAGGAATCTTACAGGAAGCCACAGAGGAGAAGCCAAAGACGTAGGATGCCGGTGGTTGAGAGCTCACTGGCTGAGTCTGGATGGCTGGGAGAGGCACAGGCACTTGCTCCTGCAAAATGCACACAGGACCCCATGTTTGATTGCTTCTTTCCACCAACTGCATGTTGTGGGCACCCTTTGTTCTTTCATTGATCCACAGAGTTCAGGGCTTGCCTTTTTAGGCAGATTCAAGTACTAAGAGCAGACATATCTACCTTCTTTCCAGGTCTTGGAGCAGTGGAAGAAGCATTTGTGTTCCAAGAAGATGCCTTTTGGTGGGCAGCCTGTGCTGGGGTGCAGCATGGGATCCAGGCAGAACGCCCATTTGCCTGAGCCCTGAAAGGAGCCTCCTGATGACATTTCAGGAAAACATTTTTCTATTTTTAGAGACCACAGTGCACAGAGCCAGGGAGTCAGTACATAAGTCCCAAGCACTGGCCCAGACCCACGCTGGGCACCAGAGCTCATGAGGAAAGCAGTCGTGCATCTCAGGATGCTTGGAGCAGCACCCGGCTGCCCTGGGCTCATTAACATGATTGAGTCACAGGAGTTCCTGAAGCAGAAAGGTATTTGGGAAATGGCCTGCTGTCTCTTTTAGTCTCTGCTGGGTCAGGCTCCAATCGTGCTGGGACCAGGGTGTTCCTCTGATTGGCACCATATCTTTGATTTGTGCCTTGAAGGTCCAAACCTTTCCGTTTGCCTGGCTGTGCAGGAACGTGGCACGGCGGTCTGCGGTGCTGAGCTGCCTTTGCCGGTCTCCCCCTGATTAATGTGAAACCCAGCTTCATGAATCATTCATGAAGCTTTATTTAGTATAATGATTTCTGACATCCAGTGCCTGGGAATAGCATTTTGGGACAGACCGTTTGCGACGACTGAACTCCAGAAATAATGAGCTGACGTTTATCCCTTCTGAATGGGGAACATACAGGAGGGGAGGGAGGGGGGCGAAGCAGCAGTGCTTCCTTCTGAGGGAATCACAGGTTGTTCTCTAATTAGCCAAAAGTGTAAAAGCTAAATATTGACATCGCGTTGCGGTTCCCTGTGCCTTGCCATCACATTGCATGTTATTAACCTACATAGTGTCGGGGAAAGGAGCATCTGTGTGTGTCTTGGCACAGGCAGGGCTGAAGAGGCAGGAATTCCCCTGTGCAAGGTTACCGGTGGGACCTGAAGGAGCTGGGAAACGACCTCCCCTCCACAGCTGGAGCTGGGGAGTGGCAGGAGCTCGTTGGGCTGCCCTGTAGCATGAATAGCTCACCCTTCTCTTCCACACTTTGCTACAGAGAGGAAGTGGTTTCACTTGGGAGGGGCTCTCTGCAGGTAAGTGGCTCCATTTGAGAGGGGGTGGGCAGGTACCCTTTTACCTGTGCTGGTGCATTTGAGGGTTAATGGCAAGTTTATGGCCCTGAGCACATGTGTGGGCTCCAAGCTGGGATCTGTACTGCAGATCTGTGCATGAGCAGGGGCTGGTTCCTATGGGAAATGCTTTGCTCTCTGCAAACTGCTTTGTGTGAGTCTCCAAGTGCTTTGCCAGCCTTTGCCAGAGCTGTTATTTGTGGAACATCCCAGCTGCTTGACTGAATGCAGACATCAGCCTCTTTGAGGGACTGCAAAGGGAGTGCTCCCCAGAGAGATGAGGCCACAGAGAAGGCAGGGGTGAAGGAGCCCAGCTGCCCTGTCTGTGCCACAGCCAGTGTCCTGCTGAGCTCTCACATGTGCCTTCATGCAGTGTGACTTATTGCAGAGGGAAGAGGTTTCTGTCTCCTTTTTTCTCTTTCTGCACGGGGACAAGGACTGCTGGCATGCAGGGATCTCCCTCAGCTACAGAGTGCTGTCAGTGCCTCATCTTTTTTGCCTTCCTTTTGGCTTCCTGGCTCAGGGAGGTCCTTCCAGCATCTGACAGGCTTCCTGGGTGTGCAACCGTGTGTGGCTGCAGCAGAGAGCACCCTGCTGAAGATTCCTGGTGGGATGAAGGGGGGATGGAGCCAAACGCCTCCGCACAGCTCTGCTGCCTCTTGGCTGTCGTGGGGCATGCAGAGCTGTTCTGTGCCAGACTGAAGGGCTTTGTCACAAGCAGCTTGTGAGGTTTGGCAGCACTTTAGGCAGGAGAGAAATCACAGCAGGCTGCTCTGACATCCCTCAACTGTGGTCTCATCCCCTGTCAGACCCCGTTTAAACACACACACACCCCCTCCCCCGGGGATCCCCATCACACAGGGGGCTGGAGGCAGTGCACGGCTGGGGTGATGTGCCAGAGCCAGGCAGAAGGGACAGCTTCCACATTGGCTCAAAGGCTTCCCGATGGTAGACACAGCCTCCTTGGACTGTGCAATCCCAGGATGTGTCTCCCCCTCTGCCCTCCCGGCATGGCAGGAGCTGGTGTCCTGTGCTGCCCCTCACTGGAGAGAGTGGGAGAGCACTGGGAAAAGTTACTGGGGCGTCCTGCCCAGGTAAGCCAAAGAAAAAGGCATCCCTGTGTCTTCAGAAAGAAAATGCTGGAGGGCATCAGCTGGCACAAGACAACTCTGACCACCCTTTTCCTGCCACTGGAGAGGGTCTTGGTCCACGTAAGGAGCCGAGTTTATATAACATCCCACAAAAGAAAGCACAGACTGAATTCATACATCTGTTGACCTTCAGCAGTGTGAGAATTGTTTATTTTTCTGCACAGATGTATATATACTTCTTTTATGGTGGGGAGTAGAATGGTATCGACTCCTTTTCCTGCCTGGAATACTGCAGCTCCTCAGCAGGAATGATGAGGGCTGTGTATAGCACCTCACCACGGGCAGAGCCACTGCTGAGTGGATCTGCTCAGCCCAGGGCATTTTCTCCTCTGGAACTGATGTGATTGCTGCATCCTGCTGGGACTACAGCTTCCTACTCCTGGGCCAGGCTAGCTAAATGACCCTCCCTTTTCAAAGGTTGTCAAAGCTATAGTAATTCTTATTAGGCTGGTTTGAATCATCTCTTGAAAAGGTCTCACATCACACTTGACCACTAAACTGTTCTGTATTCAGACCCCAACCACCCAGTCTCCTGAGCCAGAGCACAACATATGTAGGGGGAGGCTCCAAGAAAATACTAAAGATGTTCTGCTGTGCTGTGGTTGAGATCTGACTCCTCCCTGCCTACATTTCAGAGTGCGACAAAGTACATTGTGTGGAGCAAGGCTGCTCCTGTGATGTTGATGGATCCCTGGGGAGACACCCCGGATTCCATCACCTAGGATGTTGGGGAATGTTGGATATTTCCCTTGGGAACTATTCAAGAGTGACCAGCCCCAAAACCCCTGTTTTGAGGGAAGATGGAGTAAGTCAGACCTACCATACATCGAAGGAGCTACAGGCTCCCTGCCCTGCAGTGGTGCTGCTGTGATGTGCCAAAATGGGTGTGTCTGATGCAAAGCTGAGTCCTTGAGTGCAGCCTTTGGCCACACTCAGAGCATCAGACCTGGTGGGCCTGTCCCAGGAGTAGGTCCCACAGCAGTAAGTCCTGAGATGAGGTAAACTCCTGGACACAGAAAGTGAACCTCTCCATCTCCAGGATGCTCTAGTCTTGGGGAAGTAGGAAATGTGGAAAGAATGAGCATGGAAACATCTCTCTGGCACAAGACCTGCTGCTTTTCCTGCTATCTTGCTGGCACTATTTAGGACACACAGGGAAATTCCCTTCCTCCCCAGAGACCTGGATGCAAAGGATTTCAGCCAGTGCATACTGCCAGGAACTTAGCACAACCGGGAATTCTGACCTGTGTGTGTTCTGGTGCACTGCCCAGCTCCTCCCAGGCAGGTGTTGCTGCAGGATGAGGGGGGCACAGGTGAGTCTAATCCAGTGTTGGATTGTTGGTCGCCTTGCCCTTGTCTCCGCAGAGGAGCTGCTGCCCTGGGCACTGCATCCATCGAGCTGTGCGGGGCCAGTGGAGAGGCACCCCATGCCTGGAGCTCTGTGCTTAATCAAACCAATTAGCAATTTAATCTTGTTAACAAACCAAGATAATTGCAGCATTATCAAATTAGCCAGCTGTATGGAAATGCCTGCTTAATAGCTGATAATAGCGGCTCCTGATGGAGGAGGAGGGCTGTGATCTGTGACTAATGACCTCGGGAGGTGCAATCAGCTAGGCTGGTGTCAGGGATAGTTTTCCCTGAGCAATGTGATTTTACACTGAATTTCTCTGATGAGTTCCCAGCTCTTGTTCTGCCTGTCCTTGCTGGTTCACTGGGCATTTCTAGCCTTCCTAGCACTGCATGAACTCTCCAGTTACCTCTGCCCTCCTGTGGCCAGGCTAAGCAGAGAGGTAATTTTTCACCATAGGACTTCTTCCTTTTCAGTCACTGAATAATTTTTGAGTCTTTGCCTCCCTCCAGTTCCTCTATCAGGGTGACCATAGAAGGACTCGCTCCTGCCGATATTCTCCCCATTGGCCTGGGAGCTTCCAGTGTCTGCCTTGAGCCATGCTGGGTACCAATCCCACAGCCAGAAGCTTCATCCACCTGTGTTTGGGTGGTTTAAATATATGACTAGTTGATGCTGCACTCTACATTGGCTCAGTCGTGCCTGCAGTGGGGATCATTAGCTCAGCCCTTACACAGCAGCAGCAGCTCCCCTCTGTTCTCCCCAGTGTGTGCAGACGACCAGGCTCTTCTCCCAGTCTGGGCTGGATCTGCTTGTTGAGAATGGGGCATGCAAGCCTGGCATAAGCCATGGTCTGGGAACGGCTGGCAGGCACTGTTTGGGCACCAGCACAGGCTGGGTGATGCTCTGCCCCTGCAGCACGTGATATAAGTTCCTGACTCTGCTATTGCGCTGGACAGAGGCTGACAGGACCCTCAGGCTGCACATGCTCTCTCCTGATGATATTTCTTGGCATTTCCTGAATTTTTGTTCCTGGAACTCAGCTGTACAAAATTTACAAGAACCCCATGGAGCTGTGATTTTATTGTCCTGGCTTGAGGGAAGTTTCTTCAGCTGAATTTCCCCCGCCAGCTCAGGTTCAGTGAGGGGTTTGGCACCACTTGGGCCTGGGTCTATATAACCCCCCTCCTCTGCCCTCCAGATGTGTCCCAAGTGGGGTACTCAAGGGGAGGATCTGTCTCCTGTATTTCCCAGGGCAGACAGGGTCAGTCCCCTTCCACAGCCCTGTCCAGTTTGAGAGGTGTCTGGGGATCATACTGCGCTCCAGGGCCCTTCACAGCCTGCTAAGAGTGTCCCCTAAAGCATCCTGTAATGTTTTGTTCCAGCTCCTTCCCATTGCCCTCTCCTTCTGGGGTTTGTATGCCCCTGGACAGATTTTCTCCCTCAAGCCAGCCCCTAACCATACTGCAGGTGTGTAGCTGGTTTTCATTCTCTTCCCCAGGCAGAAATGCTGGGGTGAAAGCAGCAGTGGGACTATGTGCCAGGATGGGCTCGGAGTGGGGCAGGTGGAGGTGAGGAAAGGAGTCACACACCATAGGCATCCGTGGGAAAAGCCTCTTTTATTTGTTACAACAGTAGTGGAGAAGCAGAGGGAGAGAGGAAGCAGGTGGCAAATAGCACTGTGTGGCAGCTGTCACCAGGTGATCTTGGGGTCAAGGTGGTGTGAGCATGAGCTGATGCCAGAGGTGGGACGGGGGAGCTGGGATGTCCCTTGATTTCTTGACCGAGCTCACACTGGTGAAAGGGAAAGAAACAGGTTGTCCTGAGTAACCCCAGCCCACGTTTGGCCACCCACCTGACAGCGAAGGGCTCTGGCTGGCAGCTGGACACAAGTCCCTGCCCAGAGCCACCATCATCACACCTCCCTCTGCTGTCGGGGAGCTGGGTACAGGTGGGGGGGTTCCTGAGCTCCTACCGTAGGACACGGGGATGCGGCGTGGCTTCGAGAGGCATCTCCTCCCGCAGAAGGATGGGCAGCACTTCCTGAACAAGGGGCAGTCCCTGTCGGTGCGGCAGTGGTTCGGCGGGTTGTGCAGCGCGCAGGTAATGCGGACGGGTGGGCAGGACCAGGCAGTGCCTGCAAGAGGAGGGACCCGTTTGCTCCAGAGAAGCTGAGGGGCCCTGGGGAGATGCTGCCCAGCACACAACCCTCTCCTTTCCCTTCCCATCCCACAGGATTCATGTAAACATGGCTGCTTCAGGCACCTGAGCTTTTCCTCCCTCTACCTTATCCTAGGACATCTCATACCTGTTGGCAGTTCTGCCCAGAGGATGAGCATCCCCACTAGGAGGAGGGCGGCCACCGTCTTCATTTTGCTGCGTCCTGAGAGGTGCGAGGGTGAGCTGTGGGACACGGATATTTAAGCCTTTGAGGAGGATGGGGGTTGGGAACAGGGCTGAGCATGTGTCGATGTTTGTACCTTTTTTTCTCTGCCGATTGCATTGTGTTTTCTGGAAACCTTTTGCACAAGACATGAATGAGATTGTTCAATTACTCAAAAAAGTTATTCCATTGCACAACTGCAGCTACTCTTAGGGCTGAGGGTCAAGCCAAGGGGAGATTGTCCAGGGCATCATCCCACAGGCAGGTTGGAGACAGTAAAGCTGCTTTCTCCTGGCCAAGTATCCTTCTCCAGGAGAAATCATCGTGGTGACCATACTCTGTTTCCTTCTGGGGGTCTATTAAGTGGGTTTCCCCTTTGTACTTTGCTTGAACAAACCTTGGACCTGCAAACCAAACCTTACAGCACAGTTTGGATCAGCATAAGGTTGCTTGTGCCTTCCCAGGGATGATCCTTGAAGTTCTTCCTAGAGGTAACTTGCCCCATTCTCCAGCCCTCCTGACTCCTGCCCTACTGCAGGTGTAAGCTAGTATAAGGAAAGCAGCTTTGGCTTATCAAGGGTGAGTTTTCTCAAGCTCTGTGGGGGTCACCTGAACCTGAGCATCTTCTATGAGTGGCTGCTGCTTTGTAGGAAGCAGGTTGGTGCTGGGACAAAGTGGCTGGCCTCATTGGGTTAGGATAATCCACTCCTTACAGCCCTGTCATCAGCCGTGGTGCAGCACAAGGACTGAGCCCTAAGTCTTGATGGCTGTAGGGACTGGGGACTATATTCCTTGTCTGAATGGCAAAAGTCCTACCAGCCTTCAGATCTCCGTCTGTTCCTCCCTCCCAAGGAAATTGTACACACATCCCACTCTCCCCTACCCCACACCCAGCCTCCAAGCAAAGTTGTTTTCTTTAAGTGCCCTTGGGCAATGGGAAGTTACTCCATTTCCCATCAATGTGTCAATGTCCTCTCACCTTGTGCAAGGGGTTCCTGGATCCTTTCTATGGGACTTCTGGAGCTGGCAGGAACCCAAGCTGTGCTAGAAACACAACAGACTCTGGGAATGTCTTGGGAGGGGAAGGCTTCTACAGCCAAACACACCACACTCCTGGGGCAGCCCCTGATTTTGTAACCAGGCAGGGTGAGGAGTAGAAAAAATCCATTATCACCCTTATATGTTGTGTGCAGCCCCTGAGCACACTGCCATTTCACTGACTCAGCCTCTGGAGCTGCCACTTTCCATCCAGGGTATAGTGGGCATCTCACCTGTGTCCTTTCCTGTTCAGCCTTCCAATCTCAAGTCTTAATAGGCTGCGTTAACTTACTGCTCTCTGTTAATTATTGTCCAGTTTCCCTGTTGACTCTGTTGCTGCATTTAGCTCTTTGTAAAGTCATTTATTAAATAGCCAGCAGAGGATATAGCCAACCCAAACAGGCTTTCTGGGCCGTGCACCAACAATTTAGCACTTTTAATGAGAAGTACAAGCATTGGATTAATTTTTAAGCAATCCTTTGGCATTCAGCTGCTGCTGGAGCTGGAGAGGACAGTGCTGTGCTCCCAGCTAGTGCCAGCATCTGGCTGAGGTGGGGCTTGGACCTATGCCTCCAAGAGAGGAGAAAATACCAAGGGACAAGGCTTGGATTAAGCTACAGAGAAGATGGCGGGGGGAAGAAGTTAATCTGAAGAATATGCAGTAGTCCATTTTTTATAGCAGCGGAAAAAAAATCTATTCTATTACAAACCCCCAAGGAATAGCCAGAATCCAGGGATTTCTGGGCATGGGATTGCCTGCAGTCCTTGTGTTACACTCTGCTGCACACCCATTGCTGAGGGTGCTGCAGAGCAGTCCCCATCCCACACGGTTCATGCTCTTCTCCATGAAAACCACTTTGTGAGCCTCCTACCGAGGCACCAAGGCATGAGTTTTCTGAAGCTTAGAATGCTGTGGCAGATGCTGCATTTTCCCAGCAAGAGCAAAGCTCTCTAGTTTCTATTCCCAGGGGACTGAAGGAAGGGAAACCAGGAGCTCCTGGTTCTTCAGATGTAGTAGGGTGCACAAAGTACCTGAGGAACAGATTGTGACCAGCAAAGCAGCCCTTGTCCTCCACCAGGTGATGCAATGCTTACAGCATGATGACTCCATCCATCCATCCATCCATCCATCCATCCATCCATCCATCCATCCATCCATCCATCCATCCATCCATCCATCCATCCATCACATTGCTAAGGATGCTCCACTGGCTTCTGGGCTGTCTCCACCACCTCGCTGTGCCCAGTAGAAGGGGCTGCACCCTCATGAACGCTGGTGTTTGGTGCCACCTAGTGAAGTGCTATTAATGAGGATCTGCAGGACCAAACAGGCACGACCTTGCTCTCAGATGGGATCGCATGGAACAGAGCACAGTGGGACTTGTTTCTAGAAATACGAAGTGTGTGCCAAACAAATGAAAGCAGAGCATGACTTCTATAAGTGGCACTCACTCTGTGCACACCCATAGGGGCTGTGCCAGCACTCCCAGACAACTCCAGCCCTGAGAACCTAGATCAACTGGAAACCACATCTCTGCAAGTACTGCGTGTGCCCAAAGAAAATTGAATGAGAGCTGGGGTGTGAAATACAAAGGCTATTTATTTACAGAAGAGCAGCAAAAAATACAAACTACAGAATATATTTACAGTATAAAAATCTTTAGGAAAAACCAATAAAACATATTTACATTATATGAAACTATATAAAACCAACAATAAATAAAACATATTTACAAAAGGAGAACTAAAACAATACTATAGAATACATATGTACAGATGGAGGACATCCTCCTCTTGCATCTCCATCAGCCCTGGAATGAAACAAGCAGCACAGACATTCCAGTCCAGCCCTGCTGGGTGTTCCATGTGCTCCCAGCCTGGGACATGCTGGGCAGAGCAGGACTCTGCCACCAGGACCGAGTCAGGCCCCAGGCAGTGGGATGTGGGTTGTGTGGCCC
>VXBA01002084.1:0-57853 GCA_013399895.1 Serilophus lunatus
GAAAAACCAATACAACTCCTTATAAAACAATACTTTGAAGTAGCTTGCACTGTTCCTTCTACAGTTCTGCAAGCTGAAGCACTTGAACAAGCCGGAAAGTTTCAGAGGATACTGGTCCTGGATATACCAAAGATGAGAACTCAAGGACTGAGATTTGAAATTTGAGATTAGTATAGCCTGGAAGCTACTGCTGCCCCATTAAAGTGACTATCTAAAAGACCATCCACCAACAGCTCAAATTAATCCTGTCTACCCAGGGGTTACTGAAGAAGTGATAAAAAAAATCCATTTTCTTTTGTCTTTAAACCCAGTGGGGGAAATTTCTTGCAGTTGAAAGATCTGACAGCAGAGAAGAAGAATACTTCTGGTCTACTGTGTTGTGCTACTACAAGTTCAACTTTCCATACTGCAATGGATTTTAGGCTGTCTCTTCATACCTTTTCAGGTTTTATTTTTATCTGAGACAATGTATCACAGGCTTCAATCTAACAAAAAGTGATAGAGTAAGACTAATCAAATACCTAATCTTTTTCTCAACCAAGTCCAGGCTGGATGGAACCCTGAATAACCTGGTCTAATGGAAGGTGTCCCTGCCCACAGCAGGAGGGTTGGAACTAGACGATCTCTAAGGTCTTTTCAAATCCAGGCTATTCTATGATCCTAAGATCTCAAGTTGCTAAGCATTCCAAGATTTTGAGCCACAATCAATAGAACTGAAAATGTTCTACTGTTGGTGACTATGGTTATCAACAATGCCATCTGTGATTTTATCTAATTACCTGTTATCTTCTGTGTATGTTTAATAAAAAGCTGCTGGCCCTTTGTAGAAAAGGTCAAAGCATTATACTAATTGTCACTTCTGTATACATGTAGCAATGCCCATATTTCTTTTCCCTTGCCTTTTCATTTGCTGAGAAATCGCTGCTTGATTGTTACTTGTTTGCTCACATCTTAAGACAGTGATTTTGTATTGTGCATATCTCTTGAGACAGTATATGCCAAATCACTGTCTTCAAATCATGAGGCCAGTGTTATATTGACACTGATGATAAAACTGGGGATATTGAGAATATTTCCATAAATGCCTGGCTGGAGTATTTATTATCTGTGCCACGAATGACAACGAAGTGCAACGTCACAGGGATCACAACTTATTCTTTGCACCTTCCTGTCCTAACACCTGGACAGCTAACACTGGCATTTAGTTAGTTCTTGACAAAGAAAGCTTCACTTATAAAAGCAGTGGCTGACTCAAATTGCTGATTCCTCACGGGAATACAGGCTTTCAGCTGTGGTGAAAATGTGTTGAAATAAAGTATTGATGATGGGTATATTGTAAAGGTCATTCTTGCTCCTGGAGATCTGCCTGTGTGTCTGCCTTAGTGAAATTAATTCAGTTGCTTCCCTGTGGGACAGATGCAGCCCACCAATGTGAGTTTAAACAGCAGTAAGAAAGATTACACTGCAAGCCCTGAATATTTCAGCACTTAACAGACAAAAGGGAGAAAGGGTTATAATTTTGCCCTAAGTAGTCCTTGGCAAAACCAGACTGGTTTGTTCTGTTAGTACTTAAAGGCAGCGCACAAAATGTCTCAAGAGTTGGACAACATTTCATACTAAGAGATCTGCAGTGAAAATAAGTGTGTTCTCGTTAACCTGCTGTTCTAACATCATTCATAAACAAAGAAAACCTTCCCATCTCCTTGTCCCCTAGTCACTCTCTTGTCCCCTACACCTTGCCTCAGTCCTAAGTCCAGTGAGCTTCCTACTTTGCAGCGTAGTTCTTCAAATTGCAGCTTTATAGAAGCTAGCCTTTGCATAGGGGAAGCCCCACAGTACTAATCAAGTTATAGATAAGGGACTCAGGGATGCATAATCATCTTTTGCAATGGGAAATATTTTCATGACAGACTATTTCAGTGTACAAGGATAAAAGTGGAGGAACTGAGGTCTCAACTGAGACCACTTCTGCTTACAAAGAATCTGACATAAACAGATTACTGCGTAGTAACAGATAACAGTGCATGGTATCAGCCCATGGGAAATCACTTATGCAAGGGACATGCACCGAAGCAGATGTAGGGCCAGAGAAACTGCATTTTAATCACCATGTCTGACTTTACATATTATCATAAAGAATCACAGAAATGGCCACTAATGCTCTACCTTATAGGAATAGTCATACTTTATATTCATTTATCTTTGTTGCTGATGTTTATTATATACAATTGCTTTGGGTAAAGGTTTAACTTTCAGTGATGCAGTGTCCAAGATAATACTTGACCAGTACATTCTGAGACACTAGATATTTCTGCAATGTGAGCCATAACACCACCTCATGTTTTTTAGACACTGACCTTCACAGGATTCTCCATTTGGTGAAAACATCCCATTGTCATGGTAGCCATCTCTGCATTCACAGTGGTACCAACCAGGCAGGTTAATGCAGTTAGCACGGCTGTCACACTGAACGAAGCCATCTGAGCATTCATCAATATCTGTTTATTAAGAAAAACAAAAGAAAATTCATATTGAGGAAATTACTATATTCATCTGATGAAAGAACAATGTCTGGTATTTCTGGGTTTCACAGAAGTATTTTCATTACTGACACTTGAGTTTGCAGAATTACTTGCAGTGAAGTTTTAAATCCTTTCCATAAAAGGACTGGGCTAGTGGTCTTGGGCCTAGGAGCAGTGGAGGTTCTGCTAATCCAAATTAACTGTTTACATATTAACAACTCATTTTGTCACAACACATGACAGGTTATCCGACATCTGTGTAAACTGCCCACAATATGAAGAAAAGACTTAGGTCCCCGTTAAGATAAAAAGACGTTAACCTTTTTTCTAGGGGTATATCAAATCATTAAATAATCACCTAGTCCTTGCTTATGCTCTTGGTGACACCAATTTTAGGTTACCAGGACTCCCCTATCTTGTGGAGTTCCTGTTGACTTATACCATCACCTCTGATTCTCAATATAACTGACAGCAGTTTCCTTTCTCATCGTTGAAGAAAACAGCTGGGTTTCAAAACAAATGGTTAAACCATGAAGATAAAATTCAACACATTCTTCTTCTCCTGAAGATTCATTTGGGATGTGTGTATCCACTGACTAAACTTTACAATTACAATTTATCATAGAATGGATTGTTTTTGATGCAGTCACTAGATCCAAAATCCACCAAAGCATGTCCTAAAAACATCTGAAGTCATGGACCTAGCAAGGTTGCAGAAACCTTTGTGACATGTTCATTTCCAGAGCATTCAGGTACATAGTAAGCTGTACTAAAAAATAAGTGCCAGAGTATAACTGCTGTTAACAATTAGGGAATACCAGGAGACAAACAGAAAAAAAGTAGTTGTTCCCTATAACATTTATTGCCTTATCATTGTGTTTTTTACCAGAAGTGGCATACCTACTTGAGCATTAGGCTGACTGAGAGGTGCCTATAGACCTGGCACAAAGGGAGACACAAGTGCAAACTGCCTTCAGAAACAGAAAGCTCTAATCAGCCTCCACCATGAGTTTGAACAATGAATAAACCCTCAAGGTACCGTCCACTCTAGCCAAAGAAAGGATTCAATCTTTCTTTAAAGGTTGAATCTTTAAAACAAGGAACTAAAGTAACAAATTAAGACTCAAACTCCTAAAATACCTCAGCAGTTGATCTAATATCCTCTGGGATGCGCATATGAAGGAGTGGTGTGATATGACCACTGAGATATATGTGAAATGTGTCAGAATTCTGCCCATTTATGTCATCTGTTATTTTCACTAGAGAAAGTGTAAACTAGCTAAGAAAATAAATTGTGAGCTGTAATAAGGTAACAAATCTCTTTTCTGAGAATAATAATGCATGCATAGATAAAGACATACTCTAGTTTTTTATGAAATCTATTCAAACACAAACTTTAAAAACACCTCAAACTTCTTTATCATTCGAAAACACTTAGTTCTACATTTGAAGATAATAAAATTATTAATACCGGGGGGCACCTGCATAAACTACAAGATACAGGACAATCACACACATTTGGTTTTGGGTTGTGTTTTTCTTATATATGCCAGATGATAGGTAGGATGTGCTATGGGTATTTTATTTACATGCCAAATAACATTTCTTTGGAATTTCTTTGGATTAACTGTACAACTTTATTGTGAATGTAGTGGTTTTTAAAAGCTTTACAGATACTTGACAAAATTTCATTAAAAATTTTCACTATGACATCTTGGTCTGATTTACTATCAACCGTCTCTCTCTAACCAGGCATGCCTGATGTATATTACTGATATTTATGATTGCAAAAATTACCAGTATTCCTGCTGGAATATTGCAGCAAGCATATATTTTGCTGCTTTGTGTGTCACAAATTAGGTAATAGGTCTCTATTGCTTTAAAATAGAATTTTCAACTCCACTATGAATTCCAAGATAACCATCTAAGTAGTCTTGCTGCAGGACTGAGAAATGGCAACCCTTTACAATTTTCCACTGCTCAGCGTGTTTCTTTCTGAATAAGTATAAACTCTGGCCTTTCTCTTGTGAGCAGCCAGGAGCCAGTGGGACCTCAGAGGTGTTTGAGATCAGAGGGAGATCAATGAAAATTATGTTACAGTACTGAGAAACGGTTATCTTGCAGTCTGTGTTTTATCTACTGCTATTCGCTCACAAGCCCACAGATTACTTAAGAAAAAGGAAAGGAAAAGAAGAAAGGACTGCAGTCTAGAAGTTCCTTTATCGCTGGGGAATATGCTGCCTGGCAGACAGCTTTCCTGGCAGAAGAGAAGTGACCGTGCTAAATGCTTGGGATCACCTGGTCAGTACAAGATAACTTGCTGAGGTTGGCCAAAGCTACAAGCCCCAGAGAACCCATGAAATATGTAAACTGAAAGAGAAGAGCATGCATTGACAATGGATGGCATGTATTTCTTCTTTGGGAAAACGGAATGTATTTATTGGTGATGAGCTAGAGAAAAGAGTGTTATTTAGGTCAAAGTAACAGATATGAATTAAAGAAAGCACATGTTCCTCTCTTCAGAACAATTTATTTGTGAATCTGTAGGCCTTATAATTGTAAACACAGTATTACAGGCGCAAGCAGAATGCATTCTGATGAACTCACTCATTATTTGGGAAAAACAAGCTGTGAATGTCACATCAGTATTGGTAAACTGACAACAAAAGCAGCTTTTCTGTATTTATTTGCAAACTAGCTGGCAAACCTATATCACAGGAAATACTGCTTGGGATAAAATGCTTCTACAGATGTCAATAAACAAAGAAATACACTCCAATGTTTTTGTTATGGCTGCATGCAAAGTTGAGCAGAGCCATGTAAGAAAGTCTATCATCACAAGCACGTATAGAAGCACACTGCAGTCCTGAAGAAATGTCTTATTCCCTACAGATTGCTTGCCATTGCATTGGGAGTACTGCTGCATTGATGTGGAATAAGCCATTACTCCTTACAGGATTTTGCAGCAAACAAAAGAAATCCAAAACTATTCTCCTCACTACTAACTTTTTAGGAAAATGGTATCTTAAGCACATGGTGGTGGATTTCAGAATGTAGATGTTTGTTATGCACAAAATTTTGTTCTAATTCTCCCAGCTAATGAAGTTTATTAATTCTAATGAAGTAAAGAAGTGCTCTGTAATGGAACAAAATATGACTGTCACAACTTCATTAAACAAGAAAATGCAGCATAAATGTGTCTTGCAGAGGCAAAGTACTTATTTCATGGAAAATTTTCTTGACATTTGGATAAAAGGATTTCTATTTTCAAATGGGTATAGCATGGCTCAAGAAGTGCTGAAAAAGTATCTACAGCTGAAATTATCTTATTAGTATGGGAAAAGCAGATAGAAATAATTTTCCTATGTCCTATGGTGAAACCTTCTATGATGAATCATCTTGCAGCTGCTCAGTCAGAGGTGTGAGCGGACAAGAGAAGAAAAACTGATTGAAGTTTTGCTTGGCTAGTGGCTATGGTATATCAGTGGGCTATATGGAACATTAACAGCGCTAATGAAGTCCTGTTTGATGCTGGACTAGAAAGGCAGGAAAAATGAAACATTACTCTACAGAAGGAAGTTACCAAAAGGCTTTATATTTTCGCTTATGAAAAAGATTAAACAAAATGTTTAAGTACAGGAAAAGGAAGAATGTATGTTTTTCGATACCAGGTGATGACATTTTTAAGCAGAACAGAACAGACACCTTATTCTGAGTATGCAAATTCTGGTCTTTAATTGGCTATAAAGAGGGGTGGAAGAGTGAAATTAGAAAAACAGACAAACAAGCAAATAAAACACAACCCCATCTTCCAGAGGAAATAAAATAAAGTCTTAGACTATGTGTGATGGGCCAGAGCAAATGGGCTCATCCTGGTTCTGCTCCAACTTACAGCAGAACTCCCACTGACTATCATGAAGGTAGCACTTTTCTCTGTTTTTCTGTTTTCAAATAAAGAGCAAAATTGCATACAGCAAATCTGCCACCCCACTGATGCAAGTGGCCAGGTTTGGAACAGAAGTCACTGGTTGTAATCTTCATCTCAAACTGGAAAGTAGCTACACAGCTGTACCACAGCATCTCAGCACCACCTGCTCTGGCTGTACTTCCACCCTATGGCATTTGCACAGCAGACGATTTGTGATTTTGGCTCTTGAGACACTGTGGCTAGAGAACATACACACCCCTGTGAGACTGGTGACCCATAAAACATGAGGAACATGTAAACTTTCTCTACCTTACATAATTCAAATACACACTTATGGCAATACTGTACATACACTACTGCCACGAAACAGTGTAACATACTTATGTTGCACATGCTTCTATTTTCAAAGACTGAGGTTTTCTCCTGTGCATTTTTCTTAATCTTAAATCAGTCTGCTTATTTCCATATTTTTTTACTCATTTTTCCATGTCTTTTTCCTAACTGAGGCTCCACTCTAACAGTAGACACACAGTTGAAGGCATTTTGAAAGAACTGTATGCACCTAGCTCCCCTGGACATGAAAAAAATCTTGCTCTCCCAGATGACCTTCTTTGTATCTCAGAATCACTCATTTCCTGAACTCTAGCAACAGTTTTAGCTATTATACCATCTTCTCCTGGAAACACTGTTCCCTGAAGAGTAAAATAAGATCATTAGCAAATTATCCACTGGTACAGTAAGAAAAAAAGGAAAACTAGTTGTTTCATGAATATTATTAGAGAATTTCTGTATAATAAAACCTTTTGAAGACTGAAAGTGGTATAAAATTGCCAGTTTGAAAGATAGCAGTGTTCTTTCATCCAGCAATAGGATGAAGCTCTCTAATGTGGTCAAGCTGCACTCAACAAAGAACCCTGGTGGGGGGGAAGGGGTGAAGTTTCTACCATTTTTACATTACTCACTTCAAGACTTAAATATTAATCACCAAATCCTCCTCTTAGAAAAGCCTGCATGCCACTATCAAGCACAAACTTACAGAGACACTGAGCACAATCTAGTTGAAAAAAACTTTTTTTTTTTTTTTCCTAAACTGCTTTATCCTGGTCAGTACAATCCCAAAGACTTTTTTGCATGTCAAGAAGTCAACAACACATATTGGTATCTGTGAATACTTAGAATTTAGTTATCTCCATAATGGAAGCTTTTCTGTGACAGTCTAATTCATGGCACTTAGCTAAGACTGCCAATTGATAGACTCCCAGTTGCAATAATCTGTCCCAGTGCTAATTGGGTTTTATCACTGGATATAGTTATGAAGATTAATGAGCAGTCAACGTTTTCCATAATACTCATCCTCTACTGACTCAGGCTAAATTTGAGATCTCATTCCAAAGGCAACAGCCTTTGCAGCCTAATGCTAACTTCCAGAGCCACCCATATCCCAGTCCCATATACAGTATAAATACAGTGAAAACAACTGGAAGAAAAATAATTTCAAAAACAGATCATTGAGTAAGTGGTTTAGGAGACTATGAAGCTGATTAAAAAGATAGGTTCTTCAACCTTTTTTTCATGGGTACATTTGGAATAGACTCTGGTAAGTCTGCACTTTTCAATGCATTTTCAAGGATATGTCTGACTTGTACACAAAAAACTATGCTTCAACTGTTCAAACTTATACTCAGCTAACAGAATGCCCAGTAGGATTGAGATGAAGTTCTCAGTTATCTAATTTTAGTAAATATGCATACAAGGAGGAAAAGGCCTTATTCAGTAGGACAAAATGGAAGTTCATCATACTGCACAAATTATTTGCTAGTGTAACTCAATTTCCTGGAGTAGTTTTGAAAAAGAGTTCTTTATACCTACTCCAATTTATAGAGTCACGTCTCTCACATTTATGAACTGAAAGTGGTTATGTTAGTTTTCATGTGACAATAGATTTCTAATATGATGATACTTGAGAAGAACTCACTGTTCAATCACACCTTTGATTTAAAATCTTATGCAAAAAAAGCAGGTCCCAGTGAAGAAACATAAGAGCTAGAAACTAGTTCAATATATTGGAGGTATCTTGCTGTTAAAACAAATTATCAGCTTTTGGGATTTCCATCTCACTACATTCCCATATACCACATGCACATAAATATATAGAGGAATGAAAATCCCAAGAATGTAGATGCTGAGAATGCTGACACAATCCAAAAAAACAAAGTTGTTTGGAATAATTTTTAAATCAATTTTCTAAAGCTTCAGCAGCTACTTTTTTCCTAACACTGCTGCTGACTACAAAAGGAACTTTCTCCCTTGGTCAATAAAGCCCTAGACCCTGATTTTGTTTACCATCTCACACTGATTTGTTCAGCTTTCAGTAACTCTTTAAAGATACAATATCATACAGTGAGTAATAGGATAAGCTTTTCGCTGTATGGGTTCTTATTTCAAAGTCCTCATTAAACCACAGAATATTTTTGATGCTAACTGCAATTTCGTTACATCATTCTACTCAGTTACAAGTTTAAATCACGAAGGGAAAGATTACAGCTGGCCTGTGGGGCACAGCAAAGAGGAGTCACCCGCAATTTTATCCTACCATAACATAGTTCCACAAGAGAAGAATATAGAACTAGAAATATCAGATACAGCCTTCAGTGAAGAGCAAAGACCATGGCAACTCCTCTTCCTGCTCCCTTGAATAATGAATTAGGCCTATCTTTGGAAAAAACGCATTTTCCATGTCCTTACAGTTGCTGCTTCTTGACACCTTCCAGATCTAACAGAACTTCTGGCTAAATCACCTTAAAACCATAATCTGGCTCAAGGGTAGGAAAATACAGTTGAGGTTATAAATGTCATGTTAAAAATTACTTCACCAGGTTGAATCAGTGCTGGGGGTGATAAGTTCTTCTCTAAAAATTTTTAGCTGTTATGTTGCATGAAAAAAAGAACTATTGTTGTAACAGGTTTGTTTTTTTTTTTTTTTTTAATCCTAGCAAGACCGTGATTGCATTTTTTAAAGTACCCTGTCCATGGAAAACTAATTTAGTTACATTAATGAAAAGGAAGCAAAATGTGATTGAGGATGTAATATGGAATTATAGTTCATTAATTCTTCAAGTATGCAATTTTCCAGACTCCTGATTCCCCATTGATTTCTGCACACCCCCATAGGTCCTGCTAAATGCCAGCAAAAAGAAATTCAATCGTGTTGGTATTTTATGTGTGGCAGTGGTAGTGCCAAAAGTAGATAGAAACATCATGAAAGGGAATTATCCACTGACTGTTCACCATGCAGCTAACAATTATTTGTTGTCAAAAATTGATCAATCACAGACCACACCAATAATTGAAACTATGACAGTCTCTCATTACACACCCAATGTCATGAAAGGAATTGGTATTTGCAACAATTGAAATTCAGAGCACCTCATTAGCCATGATGAACTAGGTACATCCGTGAATCCTGTAAAATAAAAATAATTAACTTTTCAAACATATTGTGTGACACTGTGTCAATCCTCTTATAAAGACTAATTGAGAGGTAGTGGGCCTCTATTTGTAGTTGTTGACAAAGAGGTGGTTTTGCTTCATTTTGTTCATCATTCTCAGTACAGCATCTCATCTTAATTGTAACACATGATTCTGTTTCCTCATTAGTCATATCTTGAAAAAGTACTTATTTTCTTCAAGATAGGAAAAGCACTTTTATACCTGGAAATATACAAATACACCCATTTTTAGATAACTACAAACATTTGAAAGTTACAACCTCCATTTGCACACTAGAAATAGGACTAACACATTAGTCTTAACTGCTAAAGATGGGTAAGAGTACTGAGTTCTAAACAAAAGAGCACTAACTTGTCTGAAAAGGGAAGAGCTAGTTTGGCCAGACGTTACCTCTGTTCCAATGGGTGCGAAGGAAGGCTTTACTTGCACAGTGTTCTGATGAAGGACCTTGCATTTCCTCAAGTGAGAAGTCAAGTAAACCATAACCATGAGTTATGATATGAACCAATGATGCAACCAGCACATTCTCAGCTTTGTTTGGGTTCAGCTTTGCAAAAGTTGCTTCAGATCAGCTCCTTTAAGAATTACAGTCTACTTTCAAGTATTTAGTTCAGAGGCAATTTAGGGAAAACAAACAAAAGAGCCCACAAAGCAATTCAAGCAAAGTTTTGGCTAGGAATTGTTTTGTCACCATGATTTGAACTTTGTCTCCTGCTATAGTTTTCTACTCTTTAGTCATGGTATTGCATATAGTATACATGTGATAAGGTTTAAAACATTCTTATCTACATTTTTTTACCAGTGGCTTCTTACCATGACTCTTAGACCAGTGACCACTAATTTGCATTTCTACTCCTGAACTGTCAAATCATTTAGAAATAACACAAAATTGCTGAAGCACAGAAAGAGAAAAAACCCATACTATTCCTTTGCTTGGGCTATAAACATATCATTGACATATATCTGCAGATTGCAGACTCCCTCCTGTTGATAGTAAAAGGAACAGCTCCATAGGGATACAGGGCAATGACTGACAGTCCTATAGATTTTAATTCCGCTAATAGTTGAATGCCTCATAATGCATGAGAGCTTACAGTGAGGGATGGAGGTCATTCTTATCTCCCTTATGTAACAGAAGGAAATTGTATTATAATGCTACTGAGCTGCAATATTCACATTCTATTTATCGCCCACTGTATTTCAAGAGTGTAGATGACATTTTAGGACTTTTTCCCCCATAGTAAATAATAGCTAAGTAGTGGGTGCATTTTGATGTTTTTAACAAATAACAAGAAAATCCTGTCTCCTCAAAGCTTTTTTGTAGAGTCCTCTCTTCCCTGGTTTCTCCAATGTTTTTTTTTTCCTTCTAAGATGCTACATATAGGATTGTAGCACTGCAACAAACTAAATACAGATATAAAGAGAAAATGATAAGTACTAGTATGTGACCCTTCAGCAAAGAAAAAAATCTTTTCTTATTTAAAACTGACAACTCTGAAGGAGGAAAGAAATTATATGCACCCAAGAAACTGTGTCACGGAAGGAAAATGAAGGGAGAAAAAGGCACAGAATGATGAAGAAGCAAAGCATCTGATGCTAAAGAACAAAAAGGATGAGATAAGTAGGGTTCCTGCCTAAACTCAGAATATGCATTAAACTCAATATGGGCATTTTTTGCTTAAATTCTATCAAATATTTACTTTATGAATAAGTAAAAATGTAAAGCAAGTAAATATTCCAAGCTTCCAAAGTCACCAGTTCTTGTCTCACAGATCATTTTTGAACTTATTTTCGTATCTGAGAAAAATTCAGGTGATAACGGGGAGGGTGACCTCCCTTTGTGACACTGCAGCCAAGAAAAAAGCATCTCATCTGCAGAACCCTGGTTGTCCTCTTTGCTTGCTATACATCTCATTTGTTTACTCTCACAAACACCTTTTAAACCTTTTTCCCCTATAAAATTTTAGAACATGTCTTTTTTGAAAGTCAAAAGTTTTTTTCAGGTTTTACAAATTGTCTGTGCTTCCCACTCACAGAAGATATGCTAGAAACTGCACCATGTCTTCTCTCAGCTACTGATGTATTTGAATAGAGGGGAAGAGGAGAAGAAATTAGATGACCCACATCTTACATGGCCTTTTGCTACTGCCTTCTTATGCAAACCTACTCAACTTTCCTCATGTGGCTTAATATCCATATCTGTAAAATGGGGAGGAAGTGTTTCTACAACCTCTTCTTTCTTGCACATAAACAAGTCTGGGTGCAAAAAATTAAGTAACAGTGCTGATTTGGCAAATACCACATGTGCTGATGCCAAGGATCACTTTGCAGAACAGTAACATACTGGGAAACAGGAACTACAAAAGAGACAAACATGCTTTGGGAAGAGGTGAGAAGAAAAACATTGAGGGATCAAGTGCACCCTCAGCAGATGTGCAGATGACACCAAGCTGTGTGGTGACACACCTGAAGGATGGGATGCCATCCAGAGGGAGATGGACAAGCTGGAGAAGTGGCCCCATGGGAATCTCATGAGGTTTAATACGACCAAGTGGAAAGTGCTGCACGTGGGTCAGGGTAAACCCTGATATCAGTACAGGCTGAGGGGTAGAATAGATCCCAAGCTGCCCTGCTGAGAAGGAGAAGGAGTTAGTGCTGGTGAGTGCTGGACATGACCCAGCAATGTGCACTCGTGGCCCAGAAAGCCAGTTGTATCCTGGGCTGCATCAAAAGCTGCATGGCCAGCACATTGTGAGAGGTGATTCTGCCCTTCCACTCTGCTCTGGTGATACTCCATCTACAGGTGGAGTACAGGTGATACTCCCCTACAGGGGGCCCCAGCACAGAAAGGACATCAAACTGTTGGAGTGAGCCCAGAGGATGGTAAAGCAAGATGATCAGAGGGATGGAGAACCTTTTCTACAAAGGAAGGCTGAGAGAATTGAGTTTGTTCAGTCTGGAAAAGAGAAGGCCTTGTGGTGATCTAGTTGTAGCCTTCCAGTACCTGAAGGCAGCCTACAAGAAAGATGGAAAGGGATTTTTTACAGTGCAAGAGGGAATAGGTTCAAAATAAAAGAGATTAGGTTTACATTAGATATTTGGGAAAAAGTCTTTACTGTGAAGGTGGTGAGGTACTGAACAGGTTGCCCAGAGAAGTTATGGCTGCCTCATTTCTGGAGGAGTTCAAGGCCAGGCTCAATGGAGCTCTGAGCAACCTGGTGTAATGGAAGATGTCCTTGCCCATGGCAGGGGAATTGTAACTAGTCAGTCTTTAAGGTCCCTTCCAATATAAACTATTCTATGATTCTATGATTCAAGTCTTGCATTATTTGTTTCAAACTGATGTAACACACCAGAAGTGTTTTTTGTAAAAATGTAATAGTCTCTGCTGCCCTCTGTTTAAATTTTATGGATACTTGAAACACTGGTTGGATATGGCACCAGCACATGGACTTAACTTCATACTATTATACATTTTCAGGGAAAAAACTTGGAGAATGGGAAAACCAGGAAGCTGTTTTGTACACCAGCACAACAAATTTCAGAATCTCGCTTAAAAACAGCTTATCTATACCATATATTTCCTACATTTTTATTGGTATTCTGGAATATGCAGTATTATATATCTTCTCAACAACAGTCCTTTCTGAATCTAAGCTTACTCTTGGACTGTAAACATCACACGCTCAAGGTTCCTACGCTTATTTCTGACTAAAAACTTCCAAATCTATTAATTCTTTTCCTGAGGAAAAAAAACAAACCAAACAACTCATGGAGAGATTTTTGGAGAAGAGCTTCAGCAAAACCTGAAAATTTGTGCTGGAGTTGTGCATTCTCTCTGTAAAGGATATTTCAAATTCTTCAGAGCCATGAGAAGACAAAGAAACTTTAACCATTTTATGCCATTTATACAAATGAATAGAGAAGAACACAAAGAGAACGCATATGTTTCCCTGGGTTTGCATGGCCACGTTTTGGAAATGGGGAGGCTACAGGAGTGGCTTCTGTGAGAAGCTGCCAGAAGCTTCCCCAGTTTCTCCCAGCTCCAAAATGGATGTGCTGCTAGCTAAAGTTGAGCCCATCAACAATGGAGGCAGTGCCTTTGGGACAACGTATATAAGAAGGGGAAAAAGTTACTGCACAGTAGCTACTGTAAAGCTTATCAATAGAACAGAAGCTGTGAAGATAATGGCTCCTAACATAACGGTTTCTGTAAGGCTTATCAACAGGAGTGCAGGAACAAAAAAACAGCAATCAAAAGTTAATTTGTATTTCTGCTCTAGAGCAGCCAAACAGAATTTTTCAGAAACTTTCAAAGAATTTTAGACTTGACAGTATAAATTAGGTCCATTTGACCCTCTATGAGTGAGGCTGTTTTTCCCTATTAGCAACCAATCAGTAGACACAATATATTGTGCCCTACACAGTACATCAGAAAACTACATTAATCAGAAGCATGTACACAATGCAGAAGTCCAAATTCCTAGAATTACTGTTCTCAAACACTATTTACTGGAAATCAAGGCAACTAAAAAAATAAAAAATTAGTCTCTGAGTTTAAAGAAGACATAGAATTTGATGTTACAGGATTCTTCCCATAAGTTTGCCCGTGATTCTATTATCTGCATTTCCTACAGGCAACACTAAACATGTTAGTTATGCGCATTACCTCAATAACTCAAGGGTAGCTCAAATACTGTTCTTGCATCTGAAATCAGTAACTGACATGCAAAATAGCTATCTATGAGAAGGGCGAGATCGTAATGCAGACCACTCATCACTCAGCCTGTGCAAGCTTTATATAGCAAAGATGCAAGTTATAAAGAAAGATGTTTCAGAATCCTCAGCAAAATCATTACATTATTTTTAGCAGCTGGGTCCTGTCTCTTTCTGCTGAAATGGAAACTATAGAAGATATTAATTAGATGCAGGTGCATGCAGTAATTCAGAAGTGTTTTCATTTCAGAGATTCAGCTCTCAAGAATAGAAAGTACAGTTAGATATAGATATTTAATGTTAAAAGTTTAAGTTAAACCTTTTTAAACAGGATACTGAGAGTCTCCATCTACGTTTAAGCTATGGCTGTAAAGGCCAAACTTCTGAACCCTACACACCACACACACCACATACCCAAATTTCAATAGGACAGGAAGCCAGGAGTCTTGCCAAGGAAATGGAGAGTACTTGTAAGGACTCAAAAAGCAAAAATGGCAGTGATTCTCCAAAGTTACAGCAGCAAAGTCCAGCAATGAGCTGAGCATGTCAGTTCCAGTATGTCTCCTGCTCATCTTCTCTCACAGCTGGAGCTCTGGGTTACATGGACTCGACAACTCACACTTCGGCTGTGCAATAATGCAGGGCAATAGCAGCATACAGCAGCATCCAAGCTGTCAACTGCTTGCAAGGCAAAATTTAGCTTCTTTGGGCTTTGTCCTGGGCAGTTGTCTTGGGCATTTTTTTTTCTGCCTGCACCAGGGGGAAAGTTTGTAATAGCCTACAAACTACGAAAATTATCATTGTTGAAATGCCAGACTCCCGTGACCCCAAAGACTCAACATTTGGAATATGATAAATTCCTACTGCACATGGGGATCTATTAAAATGTTTTACTTTCCAGATCATGATTAAGAACTATCTGTTTGCAAAATTTTATCCAGACTCTACAGAGTAACTCAACTTTCTCTTATTTCTGTGAATTCAAGTAATCGTTTTAACATAAATAAAACACTCCCTACCAAAAGTATCCTGTAACTTCTAAGTCTCAAACTTGGGACCCTACCCAAAACAGGAGCCTGAACACTCAGGGGGAAAAGATCCAAGCAAGTGAAGAGAACTATGAAACCAATGTACTAGGGGAGGCAACCCTTTTTCCTACAGCTCTTGCTCTGAACAGTCCATGCCTGTGTTGCCTTCATATTTGTTCCATTTCCCATTTGCTCCCTTCTTTGGTTTCTTCCTTCACTAAAAACCCCAGCAATCCCTTAAGGATTTCAGAGAAAAAAAAATTAACCCTGATATGCTTTCTACTCAAGGAGTTTGTGTGTTATATTCATTTATGCCAGCATAAAACCATCTTCTCCTGTTAGATTATGAAGGGCACACCTTCTACTCTAGCTTTGTGCAGGACCTTGCATATTATACCACAAATTTGAGCCTTTTCATATTACTGTTATAAATTCCAATCTGGCAGTCAATAATTTAATTCCTCATTGTAACAACAAAACCGAGCAAATGGGAGATTCCTGAGTTGCTCAGAAAGTTGTGGTTGTGATAGTCTCATAGCTTGGAGAGAGTTTTCATTAGACTGTGGCTTCAGTACTCTGTGGCCTTGAAAAGCCATTTATGTCACAGCTTCAACCTCACAGCCTACCTGGCCACAAGATGATTGTGGTTGTTTTAACTGAACATAAGAGATCAAGGGTTTAAATGGAAGTTCTCTTGTGATGCTCTTCATTTTCACAAAATCAGCAAAGTTAACCAGTTTTCTGGTCACTTTGACAAATGCTAGTAAATTCCAATGCTAGTAAAATATTTTTCCTAATAATCAGGAACTGGGGAATCATAATTAAAAGATTTTCACAAGCTTTCTTTGGAATAGGAATAACAATAGTCTTTAATAACCTGAAACCTGCTATTCTTATGGTTAGTGCAACTGAACAAATTAATTTGGATTTGCTGAAAAGAGCAATAGACATGCATGTTAATTATTTAGCTTACAGAGAAAGTAGCACAAAACTCTGATGAGTTGTATGTACAAAGTTGGGAGATTTTTTTTTAGTAACATCAATTTTTTTTTCTTTCCCTATGAAGGGGAAATTTTCCATACACAGAAAAGAAAAAGGAAAAAAAAATGCAGAGAAGAGCCAATTAATATAATTTCCTTGGATTTAGCTATTTCTGAGAAGAGATCAGGTAAGAAAGGGTCATCTCACGTATCCAATGTTCACCATTTTTTTTCATAAATTCAGTTACAAATTTCAGTAAGCCAAGGTTTAGTAATATATAAGGCTGAATTAATGTAGAACCTGTAAACTTTTTTTCAGCAGTTATTTTCAAAGATAACAGCTTTGTCAGCCAGTTTATTTTCATCAGTTTGATATGGATTACTTAGTAACAGGTGGACATGATTCCCAAGATATCCAATGAAAATTCATTATGAGAAAATTCAATTTACAGCAAATCATCCACACAAAAAAAAGCCATATAGTTGCAGCCAACCTGTTAACAAAAATTTTATCAAAACGTTACTAGTAGTAAAACTCTAATTTTATTTCATACATAATGAAAAACTGTCCAGGGGAATGGTTAAAGCACAAAAAGAGTGTGGAAACTCAAAAAAAGAAGCTGACAAGCAGCGAAAATGCAGTAATCTTGTATAAATACACTAATAGACACACATTTATAGTAAAAGAGCAAATCCATTTTTAAAGCTCTGTGACCAAATTAAAGGGGAATTGCAGTAACAGCAACCAAATCTAAAGTCATTCTGTTCTGAATTTTAAAATATAACACTTTTTAAACACAATATGAGACAGCATTTAAAAATGCCAATTGAAGAAGTCATAATTTTGCAGTCAAAAAGACAGTATTAAGTCAAGTGTTTTGAAGAAGGCACAAATATTTTTACATTCGCTTGGTAGTCTCATATCTGTACTGCAGAAGGCTGATCTACTCAGTACTACTGTGCCTTTTAAGACTTTAAAATGTTTTAATATATAAACCCCACCTCCCTAAGCCAATGAATGCATCCCCAACATTAATAATACCTTAATCCATATCCTTTGAGAAGTGACACAGAAATTCTCTCACTCATTTTTATGACTTAATACCAATTTTTTAAAAAAGGTTGAGGTTGTTATATCTGCACATGATTCTTCCATCTGCTGCCTCATTCCACTGGTTCATTTCCACAAGGCACTGGCCATGATTAATCTAACAGGCTCCCAACAGACCATTCAAAGGTGTTGTAACAGCTTTGTTAACTGCAAGACATTCCACAGTGAATACATCTTCTCACTGAAATACCTGGCTAGCAGTAAGAGTTGATTCTCCTTCTTATGTTTCTGACAGAGATGTGGCTCCTACTGACACTCCAGAAGCAAGCACCATTTTGGAAGCAAAAAATTTTATTAAACCATCCTTACTTAGACAGGGCTTCATTTCTCTTTGCAAAAGCTGCATTGAGTTTAGGCTCCATAGGCAGAACCTAAACATGGTCAGCATCTTCCTTCTCAGGCTTTGTGAGAAATACAGACACTGACTGAGTATGCATGGATGGGTTTTGGGAGAAACAGGGAAAATGGTGAGGTACTCAATGCCTTCTTCACCTTGGTTTTTACAGGTAAGATTTGCCTTCAGATGTCCCAGGTCACCAAGACCCGGGAAAGTATCACAATATCAGCAAGGTTAGAAGAGACCTTAGAGATCATCAAGTCCAACCTGTAATCTAACAGCAACTCATCATCTAAACCATGGCACCATCTGAAGCAAGAAAAATTTATCCTTCATAGAGAAGGATCAATATCTAAATAAATTGGAAAAAAACACAGGTCGATCAAACCTGATTGGATGCACCCAGAAGTGCTGAGGGAGCTGGCTGATGTCACTGCGAGTCCAACCTCAACTGCCTTTGAAAGGTCATGATGACTGAAAGAAGCTCCTGAAAAATGGGAGAAAGCAAATATCCTTCCTACTTTTGAGAAAGGAAAAGGGAACTACACATTAGTCAGCCTCACCTCCACTCCTAGGAAGCTGATGGTATGCTACAAACATATTAAAGGCAAGGTGATTTGGAACAGTCAGCACTGATTTATGAAGAAGAAAGCATGCCTGACCAACCTGATAGCCTTTTAAGGTAACAAGACTAGGTTGGTGAACGAGAAAAGAGCAGAGGATGTTATCTTTGTAAGGTTTTTGACGCTGTCATAACATTCTCAGACAAGCTAAAAAGTGCAGGCTAAATAAATGGACAGTGAGATGGATTTAAAACCTCCTGAATGCCTGGGGTCAGAATACTCTGACCAGCCCTACAACTTCCAGCTGTAGGCTTAGTCACTTAGCGATGTACAGTTGGGTAAATACCAGGTACTAGGCCAGTACTGTTCAACATGTGGATAATAAGACAGAGTACACCTTCAGCGCATTTTCCGATGATACAAAACTTGGAGGAAGGGCTGCTACACCAGGTAGTTGTGCTGACACTCAGAGGGACCTTAACAGGCTGAAGAAATGAGCCATTGGGAATGTCATCAATTTAAGAGGGAAATGCAAAGTCCTGCCGCTATTAAAAAATAACGCCAAACACCAATACAGGCTGGGGACTGGGTAGTGGAAAAGCAACTTTCCAGAATATGATCTGGAGGTCCTGGTGGACACTGAGTTGAATACAAGGCAGCATTGTGCACTTGTAGCAAAGGCAGCCAATGGTCTCCTAGGTTGCATTAGGTAGAGTATTGCCAACAGCTCAAAGGATGTGATCATGCTTGTCTATTTTATGCTGTTGGGTTCCTATCTCGAGTGCTGGATCTTGTATTGTATTCCCCAGTACCAAGAGAGATGTGGAGCAAACTCCGCGCAGTGCTGTGAAGACGATTAATGGACCAGACCACATGTCATATGAGGAGGGGCTAATAGAGCTGAGATGTTCAGCTTGGAAATTAAAACGCTGAGGGGGAACTTAACCTGACAGCATTGGGGGTTAGATTCTCTCAGTCACATCCAGTAAAGGGACTAGGGGCATGAAAAATTTCATTTGAACATAATGAAAATAATTTTTTTTTGTACTTTGAGGGCTATTGAACACTGGAATTAGTTGCCCAGAGAGCTTGTGGAGTCTCCAGCCCTGGAAACACTCCAAATCCAACTGGCATAGTCCTGAGAAACCAGCTCTACTTGCTCTGAGCAGGGGGATTAGAGAAGATGATCTCCAGAGGTCCCTTCCAACCTCATCCTTTTTATGACTCTGAGAAATGATTTAAACAGAACTATTAAACCACTTTTTACAGACAGAAACAGTAAGAACTGGTGATTGTATTTTCTAGGTTATTGCTGGAGTGTGGATTCAATCTCCTGTTAATTAATTCATAGGTTCAGCAGCTGCCAACAATTTCTACATAACTGTATGTTTTAAATTAAAAATGCCAAGATTCTTCAATAAGCAGTTTTTATACATGTGTAGCATAAACTGAAATAACTAATACAAAATTTTAAAATAGATTTAACATCTTTACATCAATCCCCTTCCTCCTCTGTATATGATCGCAATGGAAGACATATGCCTAGAAAAGATTGCATCACCTTTGTAGATAGAGAGACTGTTCAAAGGGAAGCTTCTAGCATAAATTATTTGCAGTATGAACATCTTGAATCACTTCAAGCTTAACAAGAAGTACCTTCAGAAAACTCCCCTGCATTCACTGGTAGTGAATATGTACTATTCGAAACTCCAGTTTTCTTTCATGGCTGTATACAGCACTGTTTTTCTGACAGCATAGCCTCAGAACAAATTAACTTTTACTCTTTATTGACAGGATAGCTCTTCTATTTGCCACTCTGACAGTATTTCAGACTGTATGTTTCAATTTGACACTCTGGCAGTATTTCAGACTGTATGTTTCAAAGCCACGTGCAAGTAGATTACAATCCTATTCTCCACATTCATATCCAAATGAGGCGACCAGACCTGTACCCCCGTGGTTGACCTCTCACATTACTTATTTCTACAGTAGGAAAAAATATGGTATCCAAAGGAGGTTAACCAGGACAGAGGGACTTCTTGCAAAGCTGACCTACGAAACTGGCTTAGGGCTGCCAAATGGGCTTCAAATCATGACAATAGTATCTCCAGCTATGTAGTGTCAGGTCACTACCAGATATTCAGAAAGGTATCAGATATGGTCCAAGCCCCTGCCTGCCTCCCTATATGTTTGCTGAAGGGCAAGAAGGACAGGCAGTTAGGTCAGCAGTTCATACCCCTTTGAATGACATTTGGAGCTGAAAGCAGTTAATCTATCTTAAGTTAGCTTAAGGTACCTGAACTTTCTGAATTCTGAATACCGAAGCCAAGAACAGAGTGTCCTTAGGTTGTCTTCTAAAGATGGGAGCAGAGACAGGACTTCCAGGGGAAATTCAGAAAAACTGGCAAGATTTTACTTTAGTAGTGGCTATTAATATTTACTCTACAAGGAAATTAAAGCAAATAGGCTTCTAGTCTACACACTTCAGATAGGAGTCTAGAGCTGCAAAATACAATTATAAACTTTAAAACTATACATGTTATGTTTAGTTGAGAAAAGGAGAATGCAACAAAGACCATATAAGACAACTACTACTAAAACAAAGTAAATGTTTTAAACCTGAGCATTATCTTAGAATACAATTTGTTCCAAGTAGAAACAGTGTTACAATTAAGACACCCTGGTACTCTGTACCATGTCATTTGCAGTCCGTGAAACACTGAACAATACTTGAAAACTTTCTCTTTTGACATATTTCTAGAAATAGATGAGCAATCAGGATGCTGCTTTTCACACAGCATCCGTCTTGTGCATTGTGGTAATACCTGTTCAAATTCAGAAGAATGAAAACAATCACATTTCTCACCTCTCAAATGGACCAGATAATACAGAATTCAGACCAGTCTGTGTTTTTCATTAAACTGAACATGTTTACAAGTCAGATGAAAACAACACTTGCTCAAATTACCTCCTTTCCACTGTTTAGAAGATTTATTGAAGGCAATATAGAACCACAACAATAGTCTATCATAGGTGACAGACTGCCCTTTTATTAGGCATACTGAAGCCAATTAATCTAAGCAAGCTTTTCCACTTTACCTCCTGGAGGCATGTATGCTTAGAATGCATTTAAAAGTTCTGCAGCAATAAATAAAGGTGCTGAAACTATTCATTTGAACTTTGAAAAATTATTTACAGGCACTTGAGATGTTAAGCATTAACATTCTACATACTCTGCTGGGCAATATAATTTGATTAGATCCAGGACTTAAAAAATAAAGTTCTAAACCAAAGATTTTCAGTGCTGCCATCCTCAGAGGTAGTGGGAAGATAAAGGAATGCTTGTGAAAGTAGGTAAAAGCAGCAGAAACACTGAAACCTGCTCTAACACTAAGTAAAGAAAGTCTGAGTTACACAGAAGAAATCATTTATTGTAATTTATTTCTAGATATCAGACTAGCTGTTATTTAGATGAGACACCCAAGGTCATTCAAGGTGAAAAGCAAGCCCATAATAATCTGACCAATTATGAAACATCAAAAACCAAGATGTCTTAATTCATGTTCCAACTTTTGCAATCCATGTGCTTCTAATTAGAATTGCTGTAATATATTCTCTTGGGAAGCATATAAGAAAAGTGAGTAACATTTTAGTGGCAGCTTCCTCTTTCAGGGCATACACTTAAAAACTCCTTTATTCTTGGATTACTTCAAACATCCTCCGTGGATTAGCTTCATGGTAAATTAAACTATAATCTTACCAGTTTCACAGCTGGGCCCAGTGAAGCCTTGTGGGCAGGCACACACATTAGAAGCAATACAGGCTCCTCCATTCCTACACCCATCCTTGCAAAATGCTGCAAAATGCAAAATCACAATATATTGGTAACAGAACTACACTCAGCAACCATGCAGATGGACATGATCTGCCAGCAGGCTGGCACAGGATGTTGTCTGTGCAGCACTGAATGCAGAGACTGCTTTCTCCTAAGGATAGAGGTCACAAAGAGGTGGTTTATGGCCCCCCTGCCTTCCTGGCCAGATGGGCTGGCAAGCTACAGAAAGGGATTAGAGTAAATCATCTGAAGACAACAGCTCCCATATGTGCTCCTTCACATGCACTGAGAAGCAGTGAAAGGCAGCATCTTCCCTAGGAACAGACTCTTCCTAGGGCAGTGCTTGTCTTCTCTGCTGCCCAAATAAAGGCCTGAGCAAAAGAGGAACAACTGAATACTAAATTGTCTGGCTACCTCAGTCCTTTACTGAACAATTTGATAGAAACAATAAAGATAGTAGTTTTGCCTCAAGGGATTCTAAAGAACTTCAAAACTTTTACCGTTTACATTTTAAGGTCAACTCCTGGATTTGGTCTTTGTCACACTGCAATCTGAGGAGCTGTGCTTACATATTTTGGTGCAGCATTCTCCAGGTGTGTATGCTTTAAAGAGTCGCTTCTGCAGACACAGAAACGTGATCAGCTCCAATCGAAAACACAGCAGCTGTTAATTGCTCTGATTGCATCTGCAATATGGAATCAGAAATGCTCTGGTCACAAGAAACTGTAGGTCAAACTAGGCAGACAGAGGTCACAACCAACGCCAGGAGTTGTTTTGGGACACTCTTAACCAGCCACCTGTAATCAGCCGCTGAAGAAGTCAGGCTTTGATTTACAGCTGCTCTGTGTAACAGCACCACTGCTGAGGTCCTAAGGCTCATTTGAGAGCTATCCAGGTCTCAGTTGTGAGGTAGCAGCTTTGTGGTGTGAGACCTTCAGCACTGAGTGAGACATCAAAGCTTCCTGGTGCAGGAGTACACATTGCACAGGAGTACAGCTGGCAATGCAGTGCATGAAAAACTGCCAAAGGCATGGGGATATCCAGATTTCTCTGAAGGATACTAGCATCGAAGCCAGGGCTACAAAGAAATAGAGACAGAGAGAAGGTAGGGAGGGGATATACTTTTTTTTCACAGTGGGACCAGCTGCCCTCTGAAATACCACATCTGTAGTCAGAGCTCTTATTCAGGGAAGAGAAGTCAAATGCAGTGCCGTAGGGTTATGCATCTTTGATCCAAAGAAATCTCAGTCACCTTTTTGTAAGCTGACTCATCCCAGTAGAAAATCAGTGAATACACCCAAGCACAGCATAGGAGTGAGCTGCACAGACAGAGTTCTCATCTGAGAGGAGTTGCTTTAGGTTTGAACCTTCTCAGGCTAAGATTTTTTTTCTCATTCCTCAGAGGAGACAGCCCAGCATAAAAGGACATATTTGCTGACATGTCTCCCTCTACCCATGTGTTTGACTGGAAGTGGACCAGGCTTCCACGTTTTACAAAGGACTCGTGCATCTTTGGAATATATAGAAAAATTGTACAGTTATTCAGGCGAAAGAATAACTAATGCTAGGATCTTAATCAGACTTAGCAATTAAAGAAATTCCAGGTTGCTTACCCTTGGTAATACACAACAGCAGAAGGTATCTATAGGACATTACCAATGTTAACTCTGGCCCCTTAGCTTCTGACGTCTAAGAGATCAAGAGGACCAAGGCACAACGTCAAGGAACACTGGGTATGCTATTGCTGCATCTGACCCACATCTTGCATCTGAGCCCATTCCTCTACAACTATACTACTTTTAATTTCAAGCATTCTCTAAATCTTATGCTCAGAAGTTGAGAACTTCCAAGGATATGGGCCCAGCACCTTTCCAAGAATAGAAGTACAACTTCTAACATTTACCAGTGAACAAGAATATTAGAAAACACAACACCACCTCACATGTAGTGAAGGTTTGATGTGTCTATGTCTATACTGCTTTTCTCATTTACAATAAAAAGACACAACATACCAAACAACTTTCAGTTCATCTAAGCAAAATAGCAAGTCATTGAACATGGATAATGTAGATCTGACAATGTTTTTACAGCTGTAACTTTGTTGGTAACTAGACTTTCTTGAATGGTATAGCAACTACTTTGAATTTTAGAGTCTACTATCTATATCTGGATCACCCTCAAATTACTGTGAACTCTGGTAAATGCAAAGTCATTGTGCTTCTGTCTGTGAAGATCTCACAGGTGCAGGACCCAAGCATCTAGCCTGGCATTTTCTTTGTCTTGTTCAAGGCATGTGACTAGAATTGCATTAACTATGACAAAGCATCTCATCCAGTTAAAGACTGCCAAATCCCCAGGTTTCCAGCAGCTTACCTTTGCATATGGTACCATTTCCCGTGTAACCTGGCTTGCAGACACAGTTGTGTCCACCCACAGTGTTGAAACAGAGTGCATTTTCATCACAGTTGTGCTGGTTTGTTACGCATTCGTCATGCTCTGAAAAGGGAAACAAGAATGGGACGGTCCTGAATTTTTAAAAACACAGCAAAACGAAAGCTTTTTATAGGTTTCCATGTTACAAAGAGATAAACACAGTAGTGGTTACTGACAATAGAGCTATGTGAACATGTAACCATGGGATATCCAGGGTATCTCTTTTTAGCATATGCTAGTGTGTGATAACTGCGCTGCAACACAATTCCACTTTCATTAACAAGAAGCCACCATCATTATACTTTCTATGTGGGCTGCAGTGTTCTTGTAAACATTTGCCAAAAAGCCAGCTAGCATACTGAAAACCCATATGCTAGTTCTACTCTATAATTTATTCATGCAGATTTATCTTCTGTGGGATTCTTAGGGTTTCCTTCAGAAAGCTCACTAATGGTGCAAGATGCATGCTCCAAACTGCAAAAGACAAGGTTAGTAGAAGGCAAGTCTTCAAAGTGTAGCTTGTGCTTTCCCTCCCTTCAGTCCACACACAGCACTTTAACCAGATGAAATAAATAACTCAAATACAAAAGTCTGCAAGCTTTTCAAGGGACTTTTAGCAGGGCATGTCCTAGCACAGGAACGTGACGGATGAGACTCCTCAAACTGGTGACTAGATTTAGAGATACTGAGAAATGCCATAGGAATAAATTTGATTTTCTGTTAACTTGCAAAACACTGCCTAATCTAAATCAAAAAAAGTATTGCATTAAGTGTTTAGGTTATAGAACATTCTAATGTTTGTGTTTTTCAAGAAATGCTAAATGCAATCCCAAAAAAGATGCTCTAAAGAGTCATTTCAAAATGGTACATGAAAAGCCCTATTATTTTCAAAATGCAGTATCTTAGTCCGTAGGCATCAAAATAAAATGATTCCATCTTCTGGAAATATTCCTTAAATTTTTGTTAAACTAACAGTATTCATCCATCCATAAATAATTTCAGACCCTTGAAATTTTAATTTTGGGGAAACCAGCTGTTTGGGGAACATAAAGGCACCTAATTTTAATCAGCATACATGGACTAACCTGCATCTGAGGTTTTCATAGCCATAATTCTGCCAAGACTTCAGTGAATTTTATTAGTGCAGCTTATGCCAGTTCTGGTTATTTGACTTAAATCTAGAATCAGATGCTTTTTCTTCCCTCATTTTGGAGGGGAAGACTATTCTGAATCTTCCTCCTTATAAATAATGAGCTGAAGCCTGCACACATCCCACAGAGTTGTCAAGAAAATTAATTTCTTAACATTTGCAAATCACTAGGGAAATGTTCCACTTGCTATTTCAATAGTGGCTATAAACTGTAGGAGCATAAAACTGGCAGAATGGCACATCTCCAGTCCATCAGTAGGTGTAAATTTTCCTCAGTAATGGCAAGTACCTGTTGTATAAAGGGGGAAACAATCACCTCAATATAACTAATAAAATTTAAATGCTACTACACAGGTTTAGTTTTATTTTGGTGGGTTTGTTGTTGTTGAGTGTTAATTTGTTTGGTTTTTAATAACACTAACCTAATATTCCTCTTCTAAACAAGGACTTTTATGTCTCATATCACCAATCATGCTCTTCTCAACGGAATGCAGCAGAGCACAGGCTTCAGGCCTCTGCCCTAAAGCATGAGATTTAATTACTTTGCTCTCAGCATGAATAACTAAAATTGTTATTGTTCACCAAGTGATTTAGGCCCTCTAAAATCCACTTATGATATTTGACTCCAACCTCCCAACATAGTGAAATTTCTCAAGCTGGCTGAAACAGTTAAACCACTTCATAAAATAAAGAAAAATAAAGTAATCACCATGCAAATTAGTTAGAAAGTCTTATCTGTATTGTAACAGTATCCTGACCTTGTGTTAATATTATATTATATTATTTAAATATGGTTTGCTATTTAAATATTAATTATATAATATTTTCTCATTTTTAAATAACACATCAGGAAAATAGCTATGGAAATGTGTGAAATGTTATGTACTCAGCAGGTCAAACTACCTTGCAAAGTTATTGTCTTGGTATCTCAGGAGGTAGGGGCTGTACAATACATCACACTGGCTAACTCAGCTCAAACCACCGAATATGAAAAAGTATCATCCTCAATGAGGAAGCATAGCCACCCATCTTATGCCTTAAGAATGCAAAACCACTCCAGCCATGTACAGTAACTCTTTACTAGGGAAAAGAGTACATTAGAGGAAAGCAGGTGATCACAGACTGTCACCTAAGAGGAACGGTGCTACATATGTAGCTTGAGCAGCTTTGAAAGTCTGTTAAGGCTTGCAGTACATTCTTGAGTGTGCCTTCCTAAGGTTTACTTTGGGCTAAGAGAAACTACTGAATCTTTTAAGGTAGATTTTTCTTAAAGCATATAATACCAACAAAATAAATTTCCATCAGTTAAGTAACATGACTTGGATTTAAAAATCATATGCCTGGTTTCCTACTCAGTGTAAGAAGCTTTGGGTTTTCTTATCCTCTTGTTCGAAAGTTCATTGAGGATGCTTGCTAACACTTCTGTACAAGATGCAATTGAAACAGCCAACACTTCTAGTTCTGTAGTTATCTGCTCAAACTTCAGGTCTATTTTTATTGAAATCAAATATTAGCAGCTCATGAAAAATTCATGGTCTGATAAATAATTCTTGGATTGAACTTTACATGTCATTTTTAGGAGAAAAATGTTTCAGAACAAGAAGAAGTTTTGTGACTGAATTAAAGGGGAAGAGATTTTTAAGTGATAGGAATAGAAAAAATCAGCAAAGAACCCCAATCAGGTGTTTTACAATCCATCTAGATTTGTTTCCCCAGATAATCTGAGTTTAGCTCCAATAATACACTTAAAACCATTTAAAAACAGTGTTTCTTCATATTGCTTCTTACAGTAACACCTAACAGAGCAGTCAGCTTACGTGTCAGGACTGGCTCTTTTATAGACTGATTACACGGTTAAACTACTCCTCAAAAAATCCTGGGCACAAAAAATGTCACTGAATTGACTCTTCCAGCACATGGCACATTATACACACCAATTTGGAGACAATCAATAAGAAATTTTTCACTACTAATTACAAGATAGGTTGTTCAGCTTTATTAAACACAGAAATGCAGAAATGCTTAAAGGTGATGTTCTGTTGATAATACTTCATTAATTCATGCTAGCATTTTGGTTTCTTTTTTTAATCAAGTACTTGAAAAGTCACCTTAAAAATGAGAAAATTGCAGAGATTAATTTCAGCAATCTTAAATACCAAATCAGGAACTGTAGAAGCAGATAGGACCATGCATTACAAAGAAGCAAGAGTACCAGTAATATGGTTTTTAAGTTCAAAAACGAGTATAGAAACATTATTTGCTCCATTTAGAAATGTTTAAATGCCTCTGTAAGAGGCAACACTGAGGCCATTTACTTTAAGCATCTTTAGAAATCATGTGACACACACTGAATGAAAGTTCTATACTTATTTTACTGCACACCGTAATGAGGATGGGAACAGGCCAGGTACAATAATATTACATAGGCAAAGAAATAAAAAATACTTTTGCAGAGGGATTTTAACGATTAATTAATCTGAATTTGCAGAAGCACCTTGTACAGAGACCAAATGCACTGATGTCAGTGAGGACTTCTAAAGCTTTATCATGTAATATATCTTAATTGCATTTTGTACTGTTCATGACTCTATGTTCAACACTGTTAAAATTCATAAAATCTCTTTTCTGGGAATCAAAGGATGTTTTAAATATACTATTTATATTGACTAAACTATCTCTGGAGCAATGTCTTCTTAACTCCAGAATTTGCTTTTGCTCCATAGTAATAATAATAGTAACATTAAAAGCATATGAATGTCTCATTAAATGGTCCTTATGACACAGAAGACTTAAAAAGGCAAAAAATATGAGATAACACAATCGATTCACTCATATACATTTGTGTGTGCAGTAAATACATTATACACACACAGAAAAATACATGCACTAACACGTATATATGCACATACAGTAAGGGTGATGTACTTGATTTTACTTTGGTTCATTTCGAAATGTTATTCCAGAATATTCCACATGATCCACTTAACAAAAGTGATACTTCAGAAGTACATCTAGGGTGAAGTATTGTATTCTACAAAAAGAGATTGCTGGCATAAACTGATCAGGACTCACTGTGCTGTGACCTACGTCAGTGCAACAGCTGGGGACCTGTCTTACCGAATTTATTACCTGTGCAGAGATTCTTGCCAAACTTAGTAAAATGTAACATGCTGCCTGCAAGGTGTAGCACATGCCTCCTCGACAGCACTATGCAACATCAGCTCCTACCCTTCCTACTGTGTATTTTATGATTAAAAGTAAATAAAAGTCTGTATAGCATTTCCCACTTCTATACTGCAAGCCTTTCCAGTATCTTCCCTGTGCATCCAAATTCCACAAATGTCTAAGAAAAAAAAATAACAATAAACACAATCAAATCCAACAGCAAGTAGAAATGATGACTAAAATTCATCACTTGCGTAGGGGTAAAGAATATTATGCTGGCAGTTTCCCTGAACCATCCATTACCAACACTGGAAAATAAGAGCTGAGATTATGTTTAAGGTGCAGAAATGCATAACGGTTCCTAAAAATATAAACAAAACACATCCCTGCAACTGTAATCTTGTAACATGATGCACAGATATTCATTGCTGAGTGAGGAACATGTGGACCAGGATTAAATTAATATCAATAAAGAGAATATATTAGGTATTTTATCCTTTTGATATCTCTGCATTTGTGAACTCAAATTACTTTCGGCCTTCTGCCTCCATCCTGTTGATTTGTTACAGATCGATAGAACCATGATGACCAGCTGGCCATCTGACATCGCAGTGACAACAGATAGGAGTTACTTGAATTATCAATAGTCAACACACTTAAACGCCCACTTACAATTTACCTTAATTACCAAGGGTTTTTTTTTCCTCTGCCTATAGTTCATGTATAAGACAAAAACTAGTAAAAATTATGTCTATAGTATGGAAGACTTATTCCAATAAAATCACTTGGAAAGTGACAAATGGTTAATTTGTTTAAGATTTCATATTAACTCATTTAAACTCTAATTCGTATGGTTAAACTATCGCTATTAGCAAAGAGTAAATGCTGTAGTTTTACTGAATTACACTATTTGCTGGAGAGTGCCCAAAGAAGGGCACTGAAACTGGTGAAGAGAGTAGGGAAAAAGTCTTATGAGGAATATCTGAGGGAACTGGGGTTGTTTAGCCTGGAGAAAAGGAGGCTCAGGGAGGACCTTCTCTACAGCTCCCAACTGGAAGTTGTAGACAGGAGGGGTTCTGTGGTGACACAACAGACTGTAGGGTTCAGTCTCAACTCTCAAGTACCAGGTTATAGGACAACAGAAAACGGCCTCAAGTTGCACCATGGGAGGTTTAGATTAGATATTAGGAAAAAAATCCTTCACTGTAGATATTGTCAAGCACTGGAACAGACTGTCCACTGAAGTGTTTGAGTAACCATCCCTGGAGGTATTTAAATGACTTGTAGATGTAGCACTGAGGGACATGGTTCCATGGTGGATTCAGCAGTGCTGGCTTAGACTTGATGATCTTAAATCTTTTCCAACATAAAGGAGTCTATGATTTTATATTTTCTATATATTTATGTTAAATTTTTTGATTGCTATTCCCCAAGTTGTTTTTCTATATATATATATTAATTCAATTGCAAAATGGAACCCATGTTTTAATTACTCCTAGAGTTACTATCACACAGTTTACCCTTAGTTAATCCTGGAGTCATTAATCATTAATGACCACCAGCAGCTGGAGGTCTGTTCAAAATTTGAGACTCCAAACCCACATGTCCTTCAATTGTCTGTTCCCTGTTAATTCTGTCGATTATCTTCATCGACCAAAAATACTGGGACCAAAAATACTCTAAGAAATACAGTATATTTATATGCAAATATAAATTCCAAAAACATGGGACATTTCTGTTCTGGATTTTCCTCTGAGAGTGATGGAATATATAACTTTCAGCTTTAAGTCCTTTTGAATTCTCTACCAATAATTCCAAATTCTGTAGCTCTAATAGTGGATTTTATGACTTCAAAAAGGGTACGCTCTCCTCTAGGGCTCAACTTGGAAAGCCTAACACATGACTTGAATGCTGACCAGTCCACCTTTCCCATTGTATCTGCACACCAAGAAGTCCATGCCAAGATGCCTTGGAATGCTGGAAAGACAAAGACATACTAAGTCATGTCAGTCACAAAAGAGAAACTGATTGGTAAAATATATATTTTGAGGCGGGTCTACCATTACTCTCTCCATCTTCCTCCACAGCTCTTCATAGAATCATTTAATTTTTCTTTTAAATCCATCTAATTTTCATCATCCTTAAAATGTGTTTTGTAATTTTGATTTCCTATTTTATGGGACAATATATGTTTTTGCAAAATGCACTCTTCTCATGGAGATTTCTATTGTAATATCATTCAGTGTTACTTCATTTAACATTCTGTGAATTTTTATACTTTTCAACCAGTTAGACAATGTAAATATATTGAAGAACATTTTGCCTGACAGTTAATATTAAAGAAGCTTTAATTTATCTCCTCTCCTTCATGTCTGCCATTTTCTATATTCCCTCTTGAACAAAAAAGTTTAAGGGAAGGATTTTCTAAGGCACTTAGCAGAGCTCTGTTTTCCCTAAAGAAACATCTTTAACTCCCAGTGATTACAACAGCAGGACTGTAATGCAAACACAAAATGACTTTGAAAATTCCACCTTAAGAAATTTCAGTCTAGACATAAGGTCTGTGACCTTATCACCCACTTCTTTTTTGCCTTAATTCAAACTGATCTCTTAATATCTTGTCTCTTTTACCATGAGGTAAAAGGCATCTTTTAAAAGGTAAACCGTATTTCATTCCAACTTCTATTGTACATGAAACCTCCCAGGCACTTATGATAAACTGAAGCTTTCAAAATCTTCTTTTATGTTGTTGAAAGTGACAATGATAGCAAATTCTACATCTATAGTAATGCTCCCTATTTTATTGCTTGTAGAATAGCCAAACTAGAGCTGCAAATACAATTTCCTCATTCAACCAAATTTATTTTAGTTTTTCTCCTAATTCCAACTCTTTTTATTTACTGTTTCTTTACAAAAAGGCTCCATGTTATAACAAGTCTGCCACCAATAACAGATACTCATTGGATGTTTTGCCTCCATCCTACATGTACTTCTGTAACACAAATAAAGCTGTAAAGCAACCTGATGGATTTTGAGGCTCGTAATTTTGCTGCTGGTTCTCATTACAATTACAGACAATCCAAATGACTAGAGGGCTTGAAAATAACACCTTTGAATCCTTTTTCAGCACAGAGATAACAGAAGGTTTGATATATACAGCAAGACAGAAGGAAAGATGTGTCAGCAATCAAATACTGGCCAAAGTTGGTTTGATAAAATAGAAAGGTACTCAATGATCTCTAGAAACAGCTGTTACTCTTATTCTATTCTTTTTGCAGCAGGGAGATTTCTTAAGGCATGAGATGTTTCCTCCCTTTCTCTGGCAGTGCTGTGACTCAGACACTCCTATCACTCACTGGCTATTAAAGACAGTACTATTTTTGACAAGACAAGAGGGAGAGGAGTCTTTCCTTAAATGTTGCTCCCTTGATTTTAAAGGAAACAGGGATAAAGTTATTCTTCAGTGATAGGAAGGTAGAACAATACTGATGCTTTGCCCTTTTGTCAGCCTTGATGTTGTCTCTAGTGATGCACCCAGTTTTCTCCAGAGTACATTGTCTCTGATAGTTTACAAAGATGCACCAAAACAACACAGCAAATATATCCTTCACAAACACTGCACATCAGCTGCCTTCCTTGGAAACAAAAGCATTTGGGAGAATGGTACAGCCAGTTCTCACCACAGCATATTTTCAGAGAAGAGCTAACACACATGCTCAGCTTATAAAGCATGAAGTGCTTCTGGCTTCTGCATTTCAGATATAGACCTTGATGCCAGGACATAACCTGCACAGCCATCTGAACTGCTTCTAACAAAAACCAGCACAGCATAGTAATGAAGATGCAAAGAAACTTGCTTTTATCCTCTTTCTCTACTCCTGCAATGGTATGAAACTTGACACTGGTTAACATGTGTCATGGATAGATTTTCCAGACCACACCATGTTTTTGTTGCCACAGTTCAAGCGCTAGTATCTATTGAGCTTAATTATTTGTGTACTTGCGTATATCATCAAGTCAGAGAATTGTAAAGGTTGAAAAATATCTTTAAGATACTTATGTGCATTTTACATTGATAAATAAATGCTTGCATAAGCACATCAAAGTAAATTTTTCATATCTGAAAAATTCTGCCATCAAATTTGCTGTCCTGCCTAAGGACACCATGAATTGTTCTACTAAGCAGAACTATGTTATGTATAGTCTACAGTATTGTTCAGGTCTCAAAAACTCAAAATCTGAATTTTAGAAGCAAATCACAGAGTTTAAAAAAGTAAACTTTGACTTGATTTTCCATTTTGCTACAATTATTGTCATCCCAGGATGACTTCACCGTTATAATCCTACTTCCTTCAAGTGTCCACTCTTCAGAAAAGTTAGGATTTAAGCCGAAGATGCTATGAACAACTTTGGAGGACTTCAAACTAAGATGAAGCCCACCCCATGAAAAGCGTACTAAGTGAATAAATAGAGGGTATTCAAAGCAGACTGGAATCTCTGTTCAGACTACCACCAACCACAAACTCTAACTACTTCTCAAACATTAAAATCATGAAAATGGTAGTTAAGTACATCAAATTCCACCATCTGAAGGGCTAGGAACAAGGCAATAAATTTTTCTCACCCAGTATTTGCACACTCCAAATTTATTAAAAACACACGAAAAAATTAAAACAGATTACTCTTGAAGAACTCTCACCTTTCCAGAAATCAGTCTTATCTTGAGCAGGACTTGCCATTTATCCCAGCTTTGAACAGTGTGAAACATTTATCTTTGGATTTTTTTAATGCACTATCATTAAAAGATTCTACGACAGGTTTCCAAACCCTAAACATCAAAGTTAACACTGTGTGACAGCTGGTGTGTTTCAAACTCATCACATTTACTGGTCTGTAACAGGGTAAATGATACAATTACCTGCTGTAATTACTGTTGCTGACAATATATTTTCCCTGGTGATTGGTCTGTGTGACTCAGAGCTGCTTATCTTTGTCAGTCCAGTCCAAATCTCCATTTCCATGTGACTTGGACATTAACTAAACAACGTATTTACAAATTAGCTCCAATATCTGCCAAGACAGATATTTGGGACAGTATAAATCCATCTTTTATTGCATGATTAAGCAGTCTACCACTCCAATATATCTTATATTATAAAGTAAGTATTCATGATGAAATTCTGTGCCCCATTTAAATTAAATGCACATTTCTGTTATTAGTATACTAGAAAGGAGACACACTAGAACAGGTGAATATAATAAAAGAATAAAATGTAAATAAATAAGGACATTGACATTTTCACAAAATGCTCACTTACAAAGTGAATTAAAAAAAAAAAAAAAGGATAAAACATTAGGACACTTAATTGTCATCATCTTCCTGTGAAAATTTTAAAGAACACCTGCAGATACAATAGTGACTTTGATCTTGAGCAATGTGAGTTACAGGCTAACCAAGCTAGTATTAGTTGGAATACCTCTTACTTTTAAAATATGAAACAGATACAATTCCTTGCACTGTTTCTCCTAAGAAAATACTTTAAAGGATGTGAAAAGATTGCAGCCTATAATGACAGTATGAAAAAGACAAAGTGTTTTTGAGATGATTTGGAAACTTGTCAGAAAGAAGAAATACTCCTTCAAAAACTCTTACAAACCATTTAGAACAGCAGCTTCCTATTTTATTGCTAAGCTTGTTGACAGAACTCTTGGTTCTTCAGAGAAACATCGACATTTTCAGAGGTTTTTTTGTTATTTGATGGGGAAAACCTCAATTTTCGCACAACTGACTACATAAATTGTAAAGGGGACTGGTTTCAAGAAAGTAAATTGATTACCATTTCTGAAGTAATTTCTATTTTTAGTTTTCTAGTTCAGTATTGAAGATGCCACAAAACTACTAGTATTTTCTTTAAAAAAAAAAAAAAAAAAGAAAGAAAAAAGAAAAAGTAAATTAAAAAAGACAAGACAGAGCAGTTCTGTGTATTGAGAGTGTCCTCAGGAAAAATATCAAGTATCTTTTATAGATACAGAACTTTCAAAAACATTGCTTCACAAACCGCAGCTTCACTAACAAAAGTGAAATTTCATCCAAAAATATTAAGACTATATTGCACAGGAACACAACATAGACATTAATGCTTTCCTTTGTATCGATATGACTTTTCAAATTATTGATGATGATTTTGCAAGTCTTCCTTGGGGCATCAGCAGATCTGAATCCTAAAGATGGGTTCCAACATATTTTCTCAGTGGTATTTATTCCTTCTGGTTGACCCACTCTTTCTGACTGCTGTAGAGAGGTCTTGCCAATCATTCTGTCACCTTTATTCATGTAGATGAGGTGACAAACACTGAGAGAGCAAATCTGGGAACTGAAAGTAGTTTTAGGCACAATTGGAAGAGCAGAAGAAGTGTGAATTTAGCTTCCACAGTAAGCAAGCATTCATCCATGACCAGCCACAGCCTGGCTGCAGAGCCATCAGCACATTTCAGTGTGAATCGGAAGTTACATGCAGAACTAAAAATATAAGCCTTTCTGTTTTCATAGGAACACAGACACTACATGACTCAGTGAAGTGGATAAGTCCAGTATGTTTACTTTGCGCATCAACACATTTCAGGGTAGATTTCAACATAAGAAGGACCAGCAAGGATGCAAATCCTGCTGTGGGGTCAAGGGATCTGTACCACAAGAAAGCAGGTCAATGCAGTAAAGTACATGGTTTTTTTAGTCAAGAACCGTTAGTCCAAAAGACTGGCAAAAGGAAGCAATACTGAAAAAGATTTATTGCAGAGACAAATATATAAAGGATTTGTGAAAGAAGAGGACATAATAAATTATAATGATTGACAATATAAAACATGAGCTAAGGAAACAGTTTTCCATCTAGCATAAAGCAGATTAATCTCTTATAAACCTTTCATGAAAAACAAAGGATACTTCTAAGTTGTTTCAGGAATCAGTGATTACCAGACATGCCATGTGTCACACAGTGGGAATCAAATTGTAAAGAATTAAGGGTTTCCGTGCTCACAGATTGTCTGAACAGAAATAACTCAGGGACTCCTATCTATCCAAACAGGAAACTTGCATATTCATTCAAAGAAAAAACTTGGCAACTATAACACTTAAAGAAAAGGCTTCTGAAGCCCAGGACAAAATAAAAAAAAATTATGTCTCCTCTTACGAGTCTTGACAGATAGTTAGCTTTCTTACCCTCTGCCTTTTCTTACAACTGTGTTAACTTAAATTAGAAATATTTTTCAACAGTAGAATGCCAAAAGCCAGATAGACATGATATCCATATACTGCCAGATGTACCCACTACCTTTAAAACCTGGCTAATTTGTAACATGGCTATAGACACCTATATTTTACCGTGAACGTGTAATAAAATACTGACTTCAATACAGCATGGCCACATAACCTTAAATAACTCCACTGTTCCTTTCTTTAAAACTGGCTTCATATAGTAGCTCTGGTCTCTCACTGACCTTGGCAGGAGTTCCTCTGAGAACAGGAGACACACTTCCAGCATGAGGCAGTCACCGCTGGCTCAGACATGATAGATGTGAGCCATCTAACTTCCCTCACTTCTGGCTTATGAGACAGCAGCAGATTCCCATCTCCCAAGCCAGAAAGATCTTGCAACTTCAAACAAGCTGTCCTCAAGACCGCCTACTGTTATTTGCAGTCTATCTGTCATAGTCTGTGATTGTCCACAGAAAGATGGGCCAAGGAAGGTCCAGCTGTGAAATGATGTCGTGTCACAGGTAGTCAATACCAGCCATCCTCTTGCTACCATCATCTTAATTCTCACTGACCACAACTAGCATCCAGCATTGGCATGAATAGATGAAGTTTCAACCAGACAACACCACTATATTCAGTTTCTTGGACTTGAACCCTTCTGAAGAAAAATGGCACCTGTTTTGCTGCCAGTAATTCTGTGTGCAGTTCAGCTCCAGATTAAAATACCAATATCTATCTATTTGCGTGTTTCTGGGCAGGATTCACTGCGTAAATACATGCCTAGTTAATAGGTCACATCAAGCCTGGTACTACATGAATGTCCAAGACATTAGCAAAGGCTGTAATGCAAGGCTCTAAAGGAATACTATAACAGCAATTGGAGACGAAGTAGGACATATCACAGCATCTAAAACGTTGCTAGACCTCTAACTGGGCAACCAGAACTTGCTATAGACACCTGAGTTCACATTTCAATTAGTGCCACCTACAGAACTAAGCAGAGCAAAATAGACACTTAACAGAGGGTTGAATTGCCCACAGATGAAGGGCTCAAAACCATGGAAAGATATAACTTACTCTGCTTGCATCCAGCAGAACTCAAAAAGTACAAGGCTTACAAACTATGTGTTCAGTTGGATCTGCTAATCCTGTCATGTGGATTGCCTAGAACCTGTAAATAGATAATTGAGTTGGGTCCAGCTCAATCCTTGACCTCTGCTGATTATGATGTAACCTCAGATGAAGAGATGTACATTGAAGAATTCCACCTCCCATGTCAAGGTCAGTAAAATTCTAACAAAAAGAGCAATGTAATTAGCTATGGAATGAATAATTCATTTGGTGCTATATGATTTGTCAGATTTTTTATTTTTATAATGTAGCATGTTAATTTTGCTATACCCCTACAAGTCTACTTTCCAATCATATTCTGCCGACACAGCACATAACTGAACTGTAGAAGCTGCAAAGGGATGCTGGGTGATTGAAAGCTGCAGGGGGTTTCAGAACACCAAAAAACAAGAGGTACACTTGATGTCTCTTGTAACACTGTAATATAAATATTGAGAAATGTTATGTTTGGAAATATTGTAATTTCAGAATTTTTACACCAAAGAAAGATCTCACTCTTTTCTGAGTTAGTTTCAAACTAATTATATTTTCAAGTTGATATCTGTACCTGCTTTTATATATTGAAAAATTCCTCATCACACTAAGAATGAAAAATATATTCATTGTAGAACAAAATAATCAATTCTGATGTCTGCTTCTGCAAAAAGACAGATTTTCAAGCAGAATACAGAAATTGCAGAAATGTAAAATATACATTTGTTAGGGATATAATACTGATGTCATAAAGCTTACATTATATAGTTTTCGAGAAATTTTGTACAAGTTTTCTTAAGTATAGTTTATATAGTTTTCATCTCTGCTATGTTAGCCAAGATAAAGAACCCCAGGAGTTTATAAAAGCTGTACTGAAGAGGAGCCATAATATCCACCAAGGCCAGACAAAGCTGGTTCAGAGGCCTGGAAGATGTTCCAGGTAGCTGGAAGCAAGCCAAAGGACCAAGGGGTTAAGCAAGGAAGATGAAGATAGGAGGAAGACAGCTTCCTCCAAGATCTTAGACCCAAAAGCAGGAGGCATGTCAGAGGTGTGGTAAGGGCAGAACTATGGGAGGCACCATTGGGAAAAAGGGAGTTAACAATGATGTCATGGTTAGATAACCTAATCAAAGAATTGTATAAAATTATGAAACCTATGTAACTTGTGTTCTCCATTTGGCATTTACTGCCGGGGGAAGCGACATTGTAAATAATGTTTTCCCTTTCAATACTTGAGTCTGTTTGTCTACCTGCGTTTAAGGCATCCACCCTCTATACCTAAGTGGTGAATCCAGCTCTTTGATGCACTCAGAGATACAGATATATAGATCGAGATCACACATACACATATACCATACATATACATTTGGAAAAAGAATGGTTTTTGTAAAAGAATTAAGCATTCAATTGTGAAGATCATACGTTCATGTTTTTCCTGTTTAACAAGTCAAATCATGTTCTACCAACGACTCTTTAAAAATGTGTTGGATTTTGATCAGCTGAGAAATCCATCCTGCTATAATTGCATAGCCAGATGAACAGTTGTCATGAACTGTATCAGTAACCAAGGAGAAAACGGGATGTAAAAAGTATCCTCTAGGAAAAAAAGTTTTCATTTCAAGTTGAAACAGCATCCAAACTGAGTTGTCAAGGATAACCTGATTCAGTCCAAATAAAGCATAAATGAGTTCAGTTGTATAAGATACAGCAGATATATAAAAATGGCTTGTGTTTTTATCTTTGTAATGCAGTCGCATAGCAACAAGCTCAGTCTGAGTGATCATTCCTTTATTAGCTTTGTGAATTATTGTACAGCTAGAAAGTGGATATTGGAGAGAATTTATCCTGAAAGGAGATTGAAAGCTTCAAGCAGGCTGACATACTATAAAGCAGAGTGGAAACTGGGCCAAGTAATAGAAACTCGAATCAAATAGGCTTTGAGTTAAAAATGCTCCATACACACAAGCTTGACTTGTTTATCACTAATAATAATCCTGGCAATATAGCTGGACACCATCGCCTCTCTAGAGATTGTATTGCACTGTATGATAATGCATGCGAATGCATGTTGCTTCTAACATAATTGGGGTGGGGGTGGGAGGTGTGTCACCAAAATCAGAGATAGAGAGGCAGATGGTTCATCTTGCCCACATCATTATATTCTCTAGTGGTTTGCTGACAAAAACATCTCCTTACACAAGCTATGGTGAGCTGTTGCTACAGTGATATTACAACCAGCCTCTGTCATTGTGCTTGTTTACTGTTTTGTCCCTTGCACCATATTGCACAATTATTCTGTCTTTATTCAAGCACAGTCAATGAGCTCAGCTGTTCTGCAACCTGTAAAACTTGAGGAAAACTTGAAATGTTGCTGAATTAATCAAGAATTAAAAGAAATAAATAGGAGGAAATTAGTTTTTTTATTGTCATCATGTCATATGGTACTTCCAAGCAACCAAGCTGGGACACAATCAGCATATGACTACCCTGAGGTCACAGACTGAGTTTTCCACCTTTTTGCTGTAGAGAATGGTAAAGAGTATACAGCAGTACTGCAAAGTACTGCATCTTGAAGCCATATTTAGTCACTTATTAAAATGCTGTCTCATTTACCAATGTACCAGGCACTATCAGCTCTCATTAACTTCAGGATGTCTTGTGGATGGATGGACTTGTGTGTCTGAAAAAGCAGGCCAATTTTATACTTTAATTCTTTGAGGACAAGAATGGAGCTTTACTCACAGAATCTGGATGACTTCATTCAACTCCAGATTACATCAGTTTTTACAGTAGCTTTCATCCACGGAAAGTCAGGCAACTACACCACTCTTAGAAGAGGTTGGTGTAGGTGCTAAAACATAGCTCACATGCCTCACATGCCAGCCAGATTTTATTTATCGTTTTAAATACAGAGAGACATTCCTCTTCTGTTCTAAGAACTCATTTGTGAGAACTGAAATGTACAGTTGGAACGAAAATAGCTACCAATACATGGTACTGTAAAATACCCACAATTCACAACTAGCTGAAATCCTACCAATGTACATTTCCCACTCCATGTCAGAACACAGCAATGAACTTTTCCTGAATATCTGAAGAGGTCTGTGCTCTAGGGAATAAAAATGGATTTTACTTCCAGCATCCTCACAAGAAATTCAACAGAACTTTTTCTCAAATATCCCTGCCATTAAAGATTGCTTCTGCTGCACATTATAGGAAAATATAGGAGATTCTCAGGCTGTTTATGTCCCAAACAGTTGATGGATTTACAAGTCAAAAATAAACCAACGAAATCTGAACAGAAGCCCATAGGCAGATGCACTTTTATGAACTCTAGCTACTAGATGCCAAGAGGACTCATTCATCCAAAGTATGCCAAAGTACTATGTTAATAAAAATCCCCATGTGACAAGGAGTTTATTCCCACTCAAAAATACATGTAGCTTGCAAGAACCAGAGGATAACAACTGGGGAGCCAGCAAAACTCCTGATAATCTGGCAATTGGAATCATAAACAGTATGAGCTGTTATTTCAACAAAATCACGGGTCTGTTACTGGCATTTCAAGTCTATCCAGATACCTGACTGGTGGTTGCCAAAGTGGAGGCATCTATGCTTGGGGGATAAGAATGAGATGCACTTGTACTGCAAAGATGGTGCATTTGTTTCCTCTTAAGCATCCTCAGAAAACTTATATATGAAACAAAGGATTAATAAATAAAAAGAAGGGCAGGGCAGGGGGAGGGGAGGGGAGATAGGAGGGAGGAGGAGAGATGCTTGGCAAGGTCCAGCTGCGTACATCTAGTTAAAGTCTGGTGAGCTCGACGCATTCTTCATTGCTTTGAGTAGGTCTTTCCATACGTCCAAGTTAAAAACACCAAAGAACAAAGGCATGGGCTTTGAGCATCCTGCTTTAGTAAAATGTGATCCTGCCCATGGCACAGGGGTTGGCACTAGATGCTCTTTAATGTCCCTTCCAACCCAAATCATTCTATGATTCAATGATTCTATAGCACTACCTCATCCCTTCTCTCTCCTTTGACTCTGAAGAACAAATCCTCAAGTGTTCAAAACATAGAATGATATGTTATATAAAAATCCTTTACAATTTTCTTTAGAAGCCAGAAAACAAACCCATGAGTACAAATATGATGGTACTAGCTCTAATGCACAATAATGGCCTTAGAGACTTAGAGTTTCCATCTTATTTACCAACTCCTTTCGATTCTAATTTACTATTTTCTAAAAGCAAGCAGCAGCAAAAAATTAGCATGACTTGGCTTAACTGAAAATGAAAGACAAAATAATCTGGAGTGGACTTAGTAAAATGGTTATAAAAAGATGTTACACAGTCTGCATAGACTCAAAACAGGTATGTGAGCACCCAACTCCACATGTGGCAGTGGTCTCACACAGCTCGGCACTGTTGCAGGGATGGACACAGCTGCTCATGTGGCCAGAACATGCTTGGATGAAGTAGGCCACAATTTACACATGCCTGGTATGCTCTTAATAATTAATCAGTTAAAAAAATCACATAGATTTCCTGCCAAAGTACAGCACAATTGTGAAGCCTCAATGGTGTCAGGGTATAATGTAGATTACCCACCTCTCTCAAAAAACGCCCCCAAAAGATCCCCACAAAACAGAAACAAACCCCATGAGAATGCAATACATAGTTTACTCAACACCAGTTGATAGCATGTGCAAATATTAATTCAAAGATTCTGGTTTATATATCCTACATACTGCATATATCCTTCTTATGTTCAGTTATTTATCATTTTATCCAGATCAAAAAACAGGGAAAGTCAACTGAATATACTGTCCTAGGGTACTCATGGAGAGCCCCTGTGTCTGCCCCTTCAGTACCACTAAATGTGAAACATGAAACAGGTTCTGAGAGGAAGTCTCTAGGAGGATAACATCACCTGTGTTACCTTCCCCCCATCATCTCAGTCACTCCCATCAAAAGGAGAGGCAAAGCATACCACCAGCACTTCTGTTAGAGCCACTTTCCCCTTTTATGGTGAATGGAATGCACACAATTTTGCACAGAAACAGATCCTTAAAAATCATCTGGAGCTCAGAAAACCCACAGCTTCTCTAGGCTAGGGCATGCACCTTCCTCTGCATCCAGGGATGATGTACTAAGTCTCATGGGGTATTCTTTCTCCTGTTCTATTTTTCTTGAGTTACTTAGATGAGTGGTCCCCAGGCAGAAAACTAAAGACAATTGTTGAGACTAAACATGATTAACTATCCACTGTGGCTAGTCTGAACTCTTTAGTGTTAGAGCCAAGTGTGAAAAAGAGAGACTTCTCATCTCACATTTCCTAACTTCTCCCTTTTCCGTTAAAAAAGAGCAAAAAATGGCGGAGGAAAAGATATATACTGCCCTGTTCAGAGCACTGCTAGCAGCTGCAGGTTACACAGCAGCCTAAAAGACTGTAAGTGCAACTGGCTTCTTCTTTATTTCCAGAAGGAAAATCTCTTTTTCCAGCCAAGAAAACACCCTGTGTACCTCTGTAATACCATGCAAAATAAAGATGTGTTATTATTCCAGAAAAATACTGAAGCATTCAAATTTGATCAGAGCTAACAGTGATGGTGCAGCATTTAGATGCTACACATCTAAAACTACCCAGCAGAGAGCCACGCCATTCTCTGCCTTCCTTCCTCCAGCACAATATCATTAAATTTCAGACTCTGGGAAGCAGAGTGGGAGGGGAATAAGACAATACCAATCTAGGATACCAAAGCGTGGTAGCCCAGGACACATATTAATGCCTTTAATTTGCAGTTTCTGTATCCATTTGGCATATGGATACAACGTAGGTCTCATCCCTCCTTCTCACAGCTATGATTGATTTCTGAGCATAAAAATCAGTCACAAACAACAGATTTCTGTGTAAACATCATTGTGACTAACTCAAAAACCTAAGCATCTTGATTCCAAGATGAATACAAACAACAAAATCTGAAATTGACGTCTTCATTATATTCTCTGTTGTGAAAATAAAAATGTAATTCAGATATATTGTAAAACTTGCAATAAAAACACCTGGATGAACGAAACTAGAGCTGTTTTGGAAGCAGCTACATGCTGTCTAAATCAGTCTTTCGTGTGTGTGACTCTGACAGAGACAGATAGCAGAAATTTCTTTTCAAATGTCTCATACAGAGAAAAACACTTCAATGTCACTGATTTTACGTCTCTATTTTGATCAATGACTGCCAAATCATATATGGGTTCATAAGATGCAACAATAAGGCATGTTATGTTAGTCTGCCAGCAAGCTGTGCGGATGCCACACATAACCCGCCTAATCAAGTTCAGGTACAATTTCTCAGCATCTCCTTCCTATGCTTCAACTATCCCGTGCAAAAAATGACATATTAATGCTAAGCTATGGAACACTTTCTTCCTGCTTAGTAACATTCTCAAGGATGTTCTACCAGAGCTTCAGGTCCAGTTTACAGTGTCAGCTATTTTATGTACAGCTACAGTTCCATAACTGGATTTGATTACATGGCATTATAAAGAACTGCGACCTGAAATATATTTTACAAATTTAACATTTAGTATCACACAGGGCCAATTTTCACTTGTTTGGGCTATTCTCGTTATTCCTGAAATGAATTAAAAAAATTTCCTCCTCTTCAGCATCATCGATATTTCAGCTGGCAAGTTAAACACAGAACTGGTAATGAGGCAAATAGAGACTTGCTCAGAACTTTAAATTCTGCAGAAGGCAAGAGAGGGTTGAATGGCTTCATTTATTGCAAACATTGGCAAACCCCAAAGCACATCAGACTCTCTGTAGACAGGCACTGAGAGATTTAGACAGAACTGCATACATCCATGCAGTCCCGGAGCCCTTGATAGTTTTTGTAGTATCCTTGCAGCTCCAAGGTGCCCCTAAAATACTCAGGATTCCCTTCGTGCACAAGAGATACCTGTGTGATGCTTCTGCAGCACAGTTCTCATGAGCAGTTAGCAAGAGGCCTTTATGTAATACCTTTCTGCAGCACCTGAGAAGTGATGCTGCCAAAGCTGATGATTCCAGCTATGTTGAGGGAAACAAAAAAGAGCAATGCATAAGGTGTGTTCTACAATACCACTTTTTGCATGACTTGCATAAAAGAAGAGACTGTCCAAAGGTAGAAATGTAAACATATTTTGCATATTTGTGTTTGAATTAGTTTTAAAACACCACTTCTTTCACAGTCATCTTTCGCACTTCATTTTTTGTCAGACATAAACACCAGGTCTTCTTAAGGACTATGGAATACATCAATTATTCTGCATAGCTTCTATAAAAAGTCTGATAAAAAAGAAATATAGAAAACACAGAAGAAAATTGTGTTAAGGACGGTACAAGTTCTAAGTTAAACGGGGTACTTTTCATAAAACCTTTCAACAACATCTCCTTAATTTGCAGAGCTTTGTCTCTTTGGTCTATCTTGATTGCTTTTCTCCTTACTGTCCTGCTTTCCTGCCAGTTAAATACACTTGGTTTATGCCCTTAACTTCAAGTACTAGCACCTTCACGACAAGAAAGTTGAGCTTAACCAAAATAATTCCCAGTTGCAGTGAATGAGTCATGAATTTGTGATGTACAGTGTAGTGTGCTGGGCATAGGCAAGTTGGTATCTCCCTTCTAAAAGTGCAAAGATTTCTACTTGCTACAATTATAAAAGGAAGATTAAGTGGACAGATGTAAACAGGGCAAATACAAGGTTGGCTGAAACAGGCTGAGATCCCTAACACACTTTACTTCCTTGATTCTCTAAGCAAAACATATTTGGAGAATACTTTTCCTCCTAAAGTCCTACTTGCCACTTGTTCAGCTGAATGTCATTAACACTCCACTTAAATAAAAATCCACCAACTAAAGAAAATAAAGGGAAGCATAATGAATCTTTCTTGTAAACTATGTCTTTAAACTATTTCATTATGTTGTAATAAGCATAATATAACTTATGAAAAGTCAAATATATACACTTGTCACCTGCTACAGTGCTATAATGTAAATGCTCTCACTGTCACTCACAGATTAAGGCACAAAATGCCATTTACTGATCTAAACACATTACTTTAAGTGTATCCTATATTTTCTTCAATTTTTAAAATATAAGTAATTTTTCAGTTACTAATTGCTTGGTGGAAATGTCATGCAACTGTCTCATAAATCTACATGCTTCAGTAACCAATCAGTGCCTCTACCAGAGGTGCTCACACTAGCCCATAGAACCAGGAAAAAATGCAATAATTTTGTGACATACACACTTAACTGATGTTAAGTTGCCATTTGTTGAAATTGTAACACCTAACAAGGGCTGTACCCTCATGGTGGCCTATCAGTATCCAAAATCTCTATAATTTAACCTTAGAAAAACTCGAGGTCCAAAATAAGAGTAAGTGGCATTGCTCAGACAAATTGAAAGTCACTGCATGAGTTACAGTTCAGCTAGGCTAGTATGTCTTAAGATTTGAAATCTTACAAAACTATTTAATCTATTTTCCTTTCTTCTGCACTCACTTTTCCCAGCTTGATCAAGACAAAGGTAGGAATCATTTATTATGCCACCATCATGCTGATTTCACAGAAAATGATTATTTACAAATGTAGAACCAAATTCAGTTTGGAATGTAAGACCTATAATGGATTTCTAGCATGTTTTACACAAGTTTGACTGTCCAGAGCTCTAGAATTACACTGAATGTCATAACGGGGCATTTCAACAAATATGAAGAATGCAATGTGTGGAGTCTTGAGAAACACTTTTGTTATATTTATAGGCACCCAATATCCGTGCAAGTTGTTGCAGAGGGTAAACCATCACCAAAGTTCAATCTTCTGATGGCAAGTTAAGGGAAGCCAAGCAGCAATTTCTTTACTCAGCTGAGAATGTGGAAAACATAAGAGAGTGATCAGAAACTCACTAGTTGTTTCGCACACAGAATTAACAAGGTTGGAAAAGACCGTAGAGATCATCAAGTCCAACCTTTTAACTAACTTAACAACCTAACCAACACCAACCTATCATCTAAACCATCTAAACCATGTCACTAAGTTTACCACCCAAACTATCCTTAAACACATCCAGGGAAATGACTCCGCCACCTTCCCATTCCAAAGGAAAATCACTCTCTCTGTGAAAAAGTTTTTCCTAATATCCAACTTAAACATTCCCTGATGCTACCTAAGACTGTATCCTCTTGTCCTGTCACTGGGAGCCTGAGAGAAGAGACCGACTCCCAGATTTATTAAACCTCATATTATTGGATTCAGCCTAACTGTCCAGCCTGTCAAGGTCTCTCTGCAGAGCCCTCCTTCCCTCTGACAGATCGACACTCATTCCAAGCTTGGTGTCATCCACAAACTTACTAATAATGGATTCCATCCTCTCATCCAGGTCATCAATAAAGATCTTGAACAAAACCAGTAACAACACTGGTGGTGACCAGCCTCCAACTGGATGTGACACTATTCACCACCACTCTCTGAGCTCTGCCATCCAGCCAATTCTTAACCCAGGTAAGAGTAAACCTGTCAAAGCCACAATCCACCAGTTTCACCAGAAGTTCACTACGGGAAACTGTGTCAAAGACTTTGCTAAAATATAGGTACACCACATCCACAGGTTTTCCCACATCAATCAGATGGATCCTCCTTCTTGCTCTTCTTCTAGATGGGTGCCACATTAGCCAATTTCCAATCATCTGGGTAAGCCAAGACTGTTGAAAGATGATTGAAAGAGGCCTAGCAAGCACATCTGGTACCATAGACTTATGAGGATCTGGGTGGGTCAGTAGGTGTCTAACATCTTCCACCTGGGTCATAGGAGGGCTACATTGTTCCCTCTCCGTATCTACTAGTTTAAGTAACCACTTATCCTGTAGATCATCAGTTTTACTATTAAAAACAGAGGCAAGGAAGGTATTGAGTACCTCTGCCTTTTCCTCATCTTCAGTAACTATATTCCCTTCCTTATTTAGTAAAGAACAGAGATTGTCCTTGTCCCTTTTTTCACCATTAATGTATTTACAGAAGCACTTTTTATTATCCTTAACAGAGGTGGCCAATTTTAGCTCAAACTGGGCCTTTGCTTCTCTAATTCTTTTTCTACATGGTCTAACAACATCTTTAAACATTGCCTGGGTTACCTCCCCATCTTTCCAAAGGCGGTACATCCTCTTCTTTCTCCTTAATTCATTCAAAAGCTCCTTACCCATCCAGCCTGGCCATCTACCCCTACAGCTCATCTTACAGCACATTGGGACAGCCTGTTCCTGCACCTTCAAGATTTCATTCTTGAAGTACATACAGCCTTCCTGGACTCCCTTGTTACTAAGGTCAGTCTCCCAGTGTACTCTAATAGTTAATTCCTTCAGAAAGGACTTGTGCCAAGCAGCCTGTAACTTGGTTCTTCAAGAACTGGGCTTACTGCACTAAAACAGTGCTTGCCAGTGTATGTGAGATGACAAGTACAGGTAAGAAAGTATGCACAAAGTTCACATGTATGTGCTTTGAAATCCATGTCTCTGTGTGCTGTGCATGTTTGGGTAAGCAAATCATGTCAATTATGAAGAAGCTGTTTCTGTACCAAGACATATCGTTGATGCTCGAAAATGCCAAGCTACAATGGACAGAACTAAATACATTTAGAAATTAACTTCACAGTGCTCCTTTCATGTTCTGAATACTCCAGTCCATTTATAGTCAGCTACTGTTAAATAATATGAACTTCAAGACAGCTTTACTGAAGAAATACAGAAAGAGTTAGTATTCCCCTGGGCACACAAAATAGAGGGACCATTTTGTTCACACACATTTTCGTTCACTGAGAAAACATGTCACATCATCAAATCATATTTTCTTTATCTGTCTGATAGGAAAAAACACATTTCTCTCAGGAACAATTAAGAGTCAGCTTAGCTCTGATAGCTTGCTTACTTTTCCCTTCGGTCTCCTCCCTTCACCTTTTTAATCAGCACCCAAAACTGTGCAGATCTAAGAGACAATCTAGAATGCCTTAACAATTTCAGACAAACAATATGATATAAACCATCTTTAAAATGTAGTAGCTTTTCTGCAGTGTATTGTGTAACTATTTTGGTGTTTATTCTGTTTAACATTTCTGTGACTTTAACAAAGATTAACTTTAAAAGAATTATATCAGTGCTTTTAAATACTATCATCCTGTTACTTCCTTCCACAAATATACAGCTCTTACCTGTACATGAATAATCATCAATGCGTATATATCCTGTTTTGCAGACACACATAAAGGATCCTGGTGTATTTACACACATGGTATTCTCACGACAGTAGTGCCGCCCCTCAGCACACTCATCAATATCTGTGAACAAGGCAAAGAGGAACACAAGTCAAATTCAGCAGTGTTCTTTAAAATCTCTCAATACACTGCTATTCACTTCCATCAGTAGTGGGCTAGACTAAAGAGTTACTCAAATGCCAATGCATTCTGAAATCTTTCAGCCTCTTGTAAAAAAACTGCTTGAAGTATTCAAATAAGAGAAGCACCATGCACTTTCTGCCAAAGACTGCCAGAGGAGTTACAAAGAAGCTTACATTGGCTTACATATTTCCTTTTGAAGTGCCTCTGATGTTATTCTTATGATTTAAATAAAAACAACAACAACAAAAAAATAATCAGTGTCTCAAAGAGCAGATCAACTGCTTCAGGACTGCAATGCCATCCATCACTGCATCTTGTACAGTCACTGTAGTTATCAGGATACAAACAAACAACTATATGCTATGCACACTATATGCCTTTCATCTAAGAGGAACTTTCGTTTGGGAAGAAATTGTAAGGAATGTGACAAAATCTGAAAAGACTGGAACTTAGTATGTTTCTCTTAGAACTATAAAGTAGCCAATCAGCGTTTTCGTCATATATAAAGACATGTATCTGTATATATCTACATACATATATACACCATAACCGAAAGGAACCTGAAAGGATCTCATTTATATAAACACCTGCTCTGACAGAAAAAATTGAAACTTGATAAAATACTTCTTCGGGAAGAATACCTTTTGCAATATAAAATCCTAGAGAAAACTCCAAACATAAATCACTGCAGCCATGGACTTTAACACTTAATTGGGTTTGGTACTCTCTTGGGCTGCAAAATTAGACATATTTCTTGTAGCAGGTTATACTTCAATGTTAAGACAGAGAAAGCACTACCAATAACACAAAAACCTTCTACACACTATTATTGTACTGTTAAGAAGAAAATCTATAATAATTTAGAAGTGCTCAAGTAGCACATTGTTCCCATAAAACTAATGATACAGACATCATTACCGAGACTCTGTACAGCTAGTTATATCTTCATGCAATGTGCCACTGAACCTTGCTGCTCAATTATGCTAAAAATTGAAAGGGTGGATTGCTAGCTTATTTTTTTGCCTCACTCATCTGTTTTGATTTCCTTCCTATTGTCATTGATGTTTATACCTTTCAGAGTTGAAAAGAAAATCTCGGGATGAAAAAGTGTTTTATTGCAGTCTAATGATAATTCAAAACAATAGAGTGCATATATAAACTCAAATCAGGGTTGACTTCTTAATGCTGTGATGCTAAATGTCAACAGTGTTAACTTCTGCTACTTTACTCCTGCTTAGGTTGTATACTTATCTCTCAATTCTTTTTATTTTCCCAGGGTGTTTTAATCAATAGGTATTTACCAACTGCACTTAATAACTGCACTCATTGCCTGCTGGTTTTTTCCCCCTTTACATTCCTAGAAGGTAATTTGCCTTCCAGTACAAAGTAATATAACACACTAAATGCTAGTGGTTCTGTAGTAAATTCCTAATCCCATTCAAAATAGAAATTTTGAAAAAAAATTCTATTTTCCCCACTTCCTCTGCCCATTGGATTCTCATGGAGAAGCTGGGGGCAGTTGGCTGCAAAACAGGAAAGTGTCCAGTGCAAATGCCGAGGGTGGTAAGCCCAGTCTGCTTTGCACAATTCAATTCCTAAGAATTTCACAGCCAATATACTTCAACTTGTTTCATTTCCTTCCTTTCTCTGTCAGATCTGCAGGCATGGAAGACTCATAGCTCTATTAAGGTACCGGTTTGGAAAAACTGATTTTGCAATTTTTATGTACATACATATATACACAAATGAACGTGTATTTACAGTGAACACAGTGAGCATACTAAGGTTCAAAACATATTTTGTGAATGTCATCTAAGAAGGCCAAAAAAAAAAGTGAAGCTATCATAAGACTATCACAGAGGTAGCTGGGTTTGTATGGAAATTGAAACAGGACACAGATCTCCGGTCTTACAGATGTTCTGCACACACAGATGTGCAGTTCACTATATCAGCCAGCAGTTGCAACATATGTCTCAGCCTCTAGAACAAATGATGCAACTTGTGTCTTTCATAATTTCAGTTCACAATTCCATATTAAATTAATGGTGTTGGTTTGTATTGAAGTAACAACATCAGTTTTCAAGTAATTAGAGACCTTATGTTCTTAGTGTCAACAGACTCCCTAGGAGCCAGTTTTGGTAGCCTCAGAAAAAGATCCAAAGCCTCAAAAGCATTAAATAGAACTTTCTGAAAAAAGATATTACGGATTGTTTTGGCAGGTTAACAGTCACAGTAGACCCAAAACACCAATAGTTTTTATTTTGCAGAGAAAAAATTGAAGTCAGAGCTACTTTGATTCAAACTTTCTAATTTAGAAGCACTCCAAATAAAAACTTTCATTTTGCTAACATCCCACATATTGCGGTTTTGCAAAATGTTTTATTTATAACTGACTTTCTTAGAAAAACTTGCTTTTTCAGTTGATACCAGGAAAAAAACCCCAACAAACAAACAAAACATAAATGCACAAGTGACCAGGTTAACTCTGAAGTGTTTAATTTGAGAAAATCTGATATTTGGGTTTGTTTTTTTTTTTTCAAACTACTGTGCAAAACATACTGCTCGCATTTTTTATATGCTCACTGGAAATCAAAAGTCTTTCTCACCCCTCTCTCTATTATTGCTGCTATCACATGGTTATGTTATATTGACACATCAAGACCCTCTACACCATGACCACACAGTCAGGGTAAGGTAACAGTCAAATGGAAACTAGTCACATAGAGACTGACCACACTAAAAGCCTACAATTCCATTCCCCTTTATCATTCCACATGCAAGCTTCATACACATTAGGTTAAGGTATTACAGATCAAGGAAGACTGAAAAAAGAAGCCCAGCATCTGTTCTCTTTCTTAGCTACCAAAATAAAAGCCTTTGCATCCTGCTTACTGATTGAAAACACCAGTGTAACCTTTTGTCTATCGTGGTTTAACTCCAGCCAGCAACTAAACGTCACGCAGCCACTCGCTCACTCCTACAGTGGGATTGAGGAGAGAATCAGAAGGGTAAAAGCCAGAAAACTTGTTGGTTGAGATAAACATAGTTTCATAAGGAAAGTAAAAGCTGCACACACAAGCAGGAATTGATTTACAAGTAAGGAATTCATTCACTACTTCCAATGGGCAGGCAGATGTTCAGCCATCTCCAGGACAGCAGGGCCCCATCACAAATAATGGAGACTGAGGAAGACAAACACCATCCCTCCGAACATCCTCCCCTTCCTCCTTCTTCCCCCAGCTTTATATACTGAGCATGACATCATATGGCCTGGAATATCCCTTTGGTCAGTTTGGGTCATCTCTTCTGGCTGTGTGTCCTCCCAAACTCCAATGCATCCGCAACTCGCTTGCCTGCATGACAATACAAAAAGCAGAAAAGGCCTTGGCTCCGTCTAAGCTCTGCTGAGCAACAATGAAAACTTTTCTGTATTATCATCCCTGCGTTCAGCACAAATGCAAAACATAACAGTTATGGGGCACAAAATCCGGTAACAGTCACCGTGATGAAAATTAACTCTACCCCGGCCAAAACCAGCATGTTACCTTTAGATATAAATGCACAACAGAAAACGAGATGCATTTCAATATCTAAGAAAGTCTACAACATTTATCTTCATTTCCCCCGTCAGAAAGTCTAGTTAGCATATTAACACACATTCACGTCCTACTGTTCAGCCAGTAAGATACTGGAGTCAGTTCAATAGGATGAATGCACCACCCCAATGGCTCTATACATGCAATAATAAAGGTCTGTGTGCTTCAAGTCTGTGATGTGATACTGAGCCACCAGCTGTGATGTACTGACAACAATGTAGTCATGGAGATCATCAACCTGCTCTGTTCCCAGTGGAATAGATAAAAAGGGCACCTCTGGGAAAACTGGTTAGTGCAAAAGTGTTTGGAATCTGCACTTCAATGATTTATTTATACTTGCAAAAACATCAAAAATGGAAAAAAACACCCTACCTTTCTTTAACCCCCCCAAGCACTCAAACAAAATTTATGCGAAGTATATAAATGAAGAAATGTTTCCCTGTATCCCTTCCTCCTGTACCCTAATTAGTTTGGTTCCCCAGAGTAAAATTCCCTGTTACGTTTTACAATCCCATCAATAAGAACAGAACTTGGCCTGCAATCTATAAATCATTGTTGACCAAAACCTCACACGAAACAAAGCCTCTTCTTAGGCCTTCCTAAACATTACCGCCTTTATCCACCACCAAAGCCAGCCAGAACAAGTGAGTCTGGTACTAAGTCAGTAAATACAGGTGGTTAAGAGAGAAGGTTATTTCCAAAATTGGGGATCCTTTATGGACAGTATCCTGCCTCCAGCCATTTCCCTTAAAATTCAATGGTGTCTAACATTAGCAATCTTCCTGGTTGCACTTGCATAGGTGTATGGTGACCAGGGAGATGCTCTTGAAGGATTTTTGCTACAAATAATTAAGCGCCTAGGAAGAGAGGGAATAGGAGCACGAAAAGCTTTATTTATAAAAGAATATTTCATAAGTCCATCAAAAATTATCCTGAGCACAAAAGTACAGTCAATTAGACATACAACTTAAAACCAAAAAAAATAAAAACTCCATTGTTTTTACATTAACAAAGGATTCTGTCTGCACAGCCTATAAATATCAAGCCTCACAATTACTTGCTTAAAAGGGTAATGCTTTTCCACCTGTCCCACACAATTTCATCTGCATGCCTCCATCCTGATCTGAGGGCTCCACTACTAAAAGAAAGGGCATCACCACTCACTGTCATTCTTGGGCCTCTCTACTTAGAATCCCAATGACAGATACCAGTAGCAACCATATAAGGCCTTCAGGCCCCTCTTTTTATCACTACAGACCTGACTCATACAGAAAGAGGAGCTGTGAAAGGTTGAGACTTTCTTATCTGGTTCCTGAGATAGAAAAAGGGTATCACAACATCAGCGGATGTTACTCAACAATTAAGGGACTATGAAAGATGAAAATTAACAGTGACCAATCACAGCAACTAATACTGTTGAAAAAGTAAACATTTTAAAACCTTTCTGCGTCCTGGAAAGTATCACAAAGGAAAAAAGGTTCATCTTTCTACTTTCTCTGTGCCAGCTTTCCACCAAGTCTTTCTTTTCTCACCTGCTGACTAACATCAAGCTTCTTCACTGTTTTCCTCCCTCAGACACTTTTCACCTAAGTTTAGTCCTGTCTCCAGATCTTGCTTACCTTGTCTCTCCTCCTGTTTTCAACCCTTCCCTTCATCTGCTCTTACTGCTTTAAAAAACAAAAGGGTAGACCTTAACTTTCAAGAAAGCTCCCACCAACTTACCCATCTGTGAAAGTACTGGGCTTTTCCTTCCACCAACAAACACACTAACTCGTCCTCAAACTCCTCCTTTCCAATTGCTAAAGTATCTCATACACTAAAACTTCCCAACTCATTGCTCCAAAAAAATGTTCCAAAAAGGGTCTCTCCCACTTCCCTGACCATATTTCCAAGCTCCTATTCTCTTCAGAGTCCCTTCACTTTCACTTATAGCCTGGTTTCAATACCTTGTGTGCTTTGGTTTCCTTAACACTATCCTACTATACGTCTCTTTTTATGTATACCCTTTCTCCCTTGCTAAAAGGACAAAGTATCTCAGGATTGTGGCACCACCCTTGCCTTTCCTCCTTCCACTACTATTTCTAGGCTCTCCATCACCTGGTAAGCCTATGGTTTAACAATTACTCATACTCCAGTCAATCACAAAACCATCACTGTGCTTATGGTTTGATTTTGCTCTATCAAATCCACTGCAGCAGGTTTTTGAACTGACATATTCCATGAAGGATATAAAACATCAGCTTCAATCAAAATTGTGTATTTTTTTCATAATCTCCCTCATTATTTATTTCAGCTGACAGCACCACTATAGCTGTTACCACTCCTACTCTCTACAGAAAATTTTTGACATTGTCTTCTCTTTACACCCTGGGCCTTCGGTGTTACCAGCAGCCAGTAAGAAGGCTGGTTCCAACAGCAAAATTGTCAAGAGGTACCTCTGAAACTGTTTGGGTTTTTTACTGCTGGAGAGTTTTATTATTTTTATTTTTGCCTACCTTTCTACAGCTGTGTCTTTCTCCTCTCCAAAAGAGAAAAGCACTAAAACATAAGGAATCACAATATAACTAACCTTGTGAAGCAACTTTAAGCACACATTTCACATAGTGAATTAAAGCATGCAAAAATAACCTCAAGTATACACAAAGACCAAGAAGAAAAAACTCAATTAAGCTTTCATTATCCACACCATGCTGCTCCCAACAAAGAACTTGGGCCACTAACTCACTGTAACAACTCATAGGCAGGGTAAGAAGAATTGGGCAGCTACTTGTGTATATTGATTTTATTGAATTATTAATAGACCTTTGGATTATCTGTGTGAGTTGGATTATAGCACCATTGTAATTAAACTGATAAGAGGTTGTTGTATCTTGACTAGACTGCTAAAGCTTTAATTAAACTAAAAATAAATTCTAATTATTGGATCTTCATACAAAAGGCATGTCCTTTCCTAGCCCATAACTCAACTGCACAGATAATACATATACACACTGTACACACCTTGATGCTTTTCCCTTCATACTATTTTAAATCTCTGATCTTCATTTAAGTTCATGATCTCTCTGTCCATCTCCTGCAGCTGGAGAGGGGGCCATTAAGAGAGAAAATACTTTTGAAATAAAAGCAAAGTCACTCAAGGTCTACATTCCTTGACAGACACTCTATATAGCTTTGAAAGGACACAATACAACATTACAGTGTTTCAGAAATATCATTTTTATCAGTACAAAGAGTTGTTTTTATTTCAACTTGCCCCAGTTTTTGGAAAGGAAGACAGATCGTTGAGATAAAACTGTCCTTGTCAAAACATGCAGTAGGAGATACTGCTCAATGGCTACTTGTGAATGTGACACACTTGGAACAAAATGAAGTCTTCATCCCAGTCTCATAAAAAATAAAAATATTACTGGACTCCATATACATTATACAGCTTTAAAAATATATATCACAGGCAATTTTTGAAAACAAATGGGTTTTTTGACATCATGTAATGTCTTACTTGACAAACTGCATCTTATTATTATTTAATATCTTATAATTAATTCATACCATAGTGTATACATGATAAAACAAATAATAATATATAGTTATCTGTCAGACATAAAAGCATCCTGGGGACCTTTCCTTAGGCACCAAATAGGTAGCCTGATGCTGTTGAATACTGAGAATAAAAGGGATGTTTTATACGATTAATTAGTGAATTCCAAAAGTTTGAACTACTTACTAATACTCCAATTCATGAGCTAACCACCTTCAGTACTGCACTCAGGAATAGGTCTTTAAATCTGAATTGCGAAATAATCCTTTTTTTATGTAAGTATGACAACTTATCATTTTGAACTGTGAATATCAAGAATTTCAAAATACTTGCCACTGTTAATGTTTTTGTTTTCCCCTATTGTAAAAGGGTAATAAGAAACATTAATATTTTTATAAAGAAACTAAAATATGTATCAGGTTCTTCTCTGGAAAAGACAACAGAGATTGTACTGCATTGGTGTATTTTAAAATTCCTTCTTCGAAGACACTACCTGGAAACAGTAATAAGGTCCTTGTGGATGGAGTAAACTTTATTTGGGATTTGCATAGGGTCTAAACCACGCAGCACATTCGTGCTTTCTTGCAATTCTCAGCTATCCTGTAGATTACTGCCTGGTTTACAGAAATAAGTGGTAAGTGATGCCAAACTAGTTAGAGTACCATAGCAAATAAATACTGTGGCTGCTTTTGCTCTTCACTCTTCATAAAGGAATATTTATTTTATATTCAGTTTGCCTTAATGCAAGGCATTTGTCTCTTTGTTACAGCTCTTGGAGATCCAGCCTCTATGTATTGTTAAGATTCAGTCACACTTTTAGACTGAGGCTTTAAAAGTTACAAAAGAAACCCAACCAGATGACTGTGGGAACTTTTCAGCACAGTGAAAACATCTCATTATTTCAATAGTCACCTCCCAGCTACCAGTGAAAACTGGAGCAATGAGCCAAAGGAAAACAAGAACAAAACTAAGGCTTTAGTTTCTTTTCTCTTTGGCTTGGAGGTTGCAGACTTAACTAATATGAAAAGTTTTACCTTAATTCTCATTTAAAAATCAAAATGCATCATATGTTTTTATTGCTGACGGAAAAGGGCTGCTCCTACTACAAATAAATAAAGCCTGTCCTTATCAGGCACTAGTAGTACAGGAGTTTGAAAGAGCCTTCAAGAAGCTCCCTTTATATGACTAGTTTCAGTTTGCTTTTAATTGTGCTAACATCACAGTCAGTTCTGGCTATGGATGGATGATAGAATCAGTCTGAACATAATCCCTGTAGAAGAAAATAAAATTAAATAACACTGAATCACTTCCTGCAATTTGTACACATACAAACCATCCACTGCTACAAGTGGTGGAACTATCTGTAACCCAATATGCATCATACTTTATGAACTGTTATGAGGGATACTACTTGTATACTTTAAGTTAGGAATATGCTTTATTATTTGTGGTGGTTTAATCCACCTTTTAGCGTTTAGGGGGCAGGTTCAATAAAAGTGATGGAAACCTGAATAGAATGTTCAGCAGGTGAACAATTTATTACAAGGAATTTGAATTAGAGAGGTAGGGGTAACCCACTGAAGACCTCAGAATTACATTGAGGGACCCCCAACACGCAAGGAAAAAAAACACACAGAAAGAAAAAAAAAAAA